>JAJTWR010000314.1:3180000-3215000 GCA_021613335.1 Whitmania pigra
ATTTCTGAGGAGTTGGAGGAATCCACGCCTCGTTGATTACGTCTGAAAACATCGCCGATCTCAACTTCAAGCAGGATTCAATCAACCACTCGCAATCAGTCTTAACATAACATTTATGTGGCGCCACTTGCTCTGCGAGGATTGCCAAGGAGAATGGTGACGGTAATGATGATGATCGTGAACCCAATTTCTCCTCTGCAACCCGAAGTGAAAGATAATAATGTGGATGAGTATGATGACGATGGTCTATAGAGATGGTGATGATGATGATGAAGTCTATGAAGGTGATGGCGATGATGATGATGGTGAAGCCTATGAAGGTGATGACGATGATGATAATGATTCCATCCAATCTCTCTTCTGAAACAAGAAGTGAAGGCGCCTCGGGACGTCGTCGCCAATGACTACGGTTGCCATGGAGATTAGGATGCCACGAGGTCCTACGAAGTAAGTGGATTCGACTTCGGTGCTTCAGTTGAGCGAAACTTGGATGGAAAACTGGATCGAACTGTGATTGGTGGAGGGGGAGGTCACGTGATTGAGTGTATTTCGAATGTTCCGAGTGGACGCTTCCGATGAAAGGGGACAAAACATTGAAGAAGACGACGACGATGTCGATGACGTGATTTTGCATAAAAAATCTCTTTTCTAAAAGTGTCTCGCGAGGTGGCAGTTTTGACAGGAATATTTCTCGACGTGATTCAAGTTATTATTTCAGAAATATTTTCTTTTCTCGCTGATGATTCTTCTTCTTCTTCTTCTTCTTCTTGAAAGTTATTATTATTATTATTGTTATTATTGCTGGTAACAATTGTTATTATTATTGTTGATAGTAATTTGAGTTCGTTTAAAATATTAGATGTTGTTGTTTCAGTCTCCGAAGGGTGAAAACAGATCAGCGGAAGTTGAACGATAATGCCAGCACTTTGGTCGACATGGCGAAGGTTGCTTACGTCATTAGGATACTAAGTGCTACTGGAAGCCATTTTGGCTTGAGCAAATAGAATATTCAACACTGTTTTTGTAATGTTGCTTTTATTATTAATTTCATTGTTTTTGTAATTAAATGGATATTACGAGCAAATGGACAATGTACTTGAATCAAATAAACCTTTAAATGGTTTCCAAACAATTTAATTTATAAAAAATGGTTTATTTATTTAAAAATAATTTGTTTTGTTTCATTTTTTAAGACTCAGTCGAACGTCTACGAAGTTGTTGTTGACATGAACAGCAGACAGGTCAAAGTGGAGGAGAGACAAAGTAACATTGAAGAATCACTCTTGCAACTCCAGGTGAGATGGACGGACGGATGGATGGATGGATGGATGGATGGATGGATGGATGGATGGATGGATGGATGGATGGATGGATGGATGGATGGATGGATGGATGGATGGATGGATGGATGGATGGATGGATGGATGGATGGATGGATGGATGGATGGATGGATGGATGGATGGATGGATGGATGGATGGATGGATGGATGGATGGATGGATGGATGGATGGATGGATGGATGGATGGATGGATGGATGGATGGATGGATGGACGGACGGACGGACGGATGGATGGATGGAAAGGCAAATGAAAAGACCCAAAAGCGGCGTTATTAAATCCTTCTTGTAAAATGATTTTTTTTTATTTTCACATTTCATTGTTCTCCAAACGTTTCAGGATCAATATGGTGATGATGACAATAACAAACATGATAATGATGATGATGCTGACGACGACGATGACGATGACGACGATAACAATGACGACGATAACGATGACGACGTTGACGATGATGGTAGTGATGATGATAGTGATGGCAATTTTCTTGGATCTAGATGCAGTTCATTTTCTGACCAAAATCATCACATTACCACCCTGTTTTCCCGCCATAAATTCGATACTTTAATTTGAAGAAACAACATGCTTCCAGTAACTCAAGACTTGGCGAACACCGAAACCCTCAAATAACTTCATTGCGCAGGTCATTCCATGCGCTAACATCCGTTCGATGTCGGTGCATGAAGTGTTTTTTTGTGCTCATTCCAGCTTCATTGTAACACTTTTTATCAGCGGAGAAAATATAAATTATAAAAATTATTTTTAAATTATTCGTAACATTAAGACCATTATGTATGGCGAATACCTAATGGTTAATATTTAACGAATTCCAACGAAAGTCCCTGACACTCACTCTTAAGACGCTATATAGTAATTGGCCATCAACATTAATATTGCATATAATATTTGGAGACTAATTCTAATGCCTAGTTTTAACATGACATAGAAAACACTTGATGATCGAATTTAATTTGTTTAATCTGTTTTGTTTTTAATGTTGTTATTAAACAATTATAATACATTTAGAACAAAGTGATTGAAAAAGTAATTGAAATAAAAGACGAAATAAAAATCAACGATTCCAACGAGAAATTGCCGGAAGCCTTATTTTTTCAATGAAGAAATCTTTAGTGGAAGTTCACTTTTAAAACGAACTTAAAAGAGTATTCTTCAAGTTGAGAGAGTTTCAATGGACTTTCCTGCTGATCCAATTTCAGTTTCGATTCGACGAATTAAATCCCTTTGCACTGGGAAGGCTTTTTGAGCATCGCTTTTCTAGTCCTTGTTTTAAACAACGGCAATGTCATTATCGAATTTAGTTGCACCAGATTATTATTATTAATATCGTCATTATTATCATTGTTATTATTATTAACTTTATTATTATATTCCCCATCTCAAATTTTGGAAAATAAACCAACTTGTTGTTAATCTTAAAGACTTAAACAAATTGAAGACCGAATATTTCCAAATGAAATTCTAAAACTTTCCAGATGAAACTGGAAAGATTACCGGAAGTAATCGCCAAGAGAGTGATGCACCTGGAGCATAACAGAAGGTTCCTCCCCGCGGATGGCCAACATTCCCCTGGCAACCAACAACGCCACCAACAAATCCAACTCCATCCAAGCTTCCAACGACAGTTGGCTTCATCGTTTTCCCATCCATTGGCTCCTTTGCATCTCCCTAGCAACGAAGGCGTCGTAAGCAACAATCCAACGGCTACTACCTCCAGCAACACAAACGTACCTCGTCAACTTTCGTCGTCATCATCGCCTTTTCCTGAAACCTCGCACTGCCAAACATCCGCCAAACCCAAACTCTGCTTCTACGGCAGTTTCCAGTCTCCATCCCTTTCCGTCGACAACACCACCAATGGCTGAAATCCAAACCTCTTAAATCACACACACGCGCGCAAGCAAGTACACTCACGCACACACATGAATAAGCATACATACACACGTACGATTTCACTTGAAACATTATTCGCACGCACACAAATGGATCTCGCAGGTTGGTCACGATTCTTTCAAAAAAAAAACCTCTCCAGCCTTACTACACCACCGGAACTGAGCTTCGAAACCATGACGACACCACAATTCTCGGAGGTAAAGAAAATACTTTCCACGGGATATCGACAGAGTGCGCTTTCGAGGGGAATGATGTCACCTCAGTGGACGTACATTGGGTGTTCCATTTTTTACGAAGAAACTATTTTTAGCTCTCATGTTTCATTGGTGGTTCCAAATGTTACGAGCGCTTTTTGCTTGGTTCTTTTTTTCTGTGGGAATGTATTTATTTAATGATGAAATTATATTATTCAAATTTATGCTCGTAATTTCATTCTTTGTGACCATGCACCAGGTATGACGTGAACACAAATGAAACCTGATTCCCGAGGAATGTGCAGTGCAGGTGGTCTGCACTCGAGTGCACCGCAAAAAGCAAAAAACAATCGAAAAATCAATTTCATTTCTAGGAATAAAATTTCTTCGTAAAAGAGACGAGACAAATAGCTAATTAATTGCGAATTAATGTCGAATAGGCAATGATGAATAGATATTACGAAAGCGAGTTTAAGGGCAGTAGAAATTGAACAACAAGGAAGATTCATCAAATTTTTGATATGACGGCATAGAAAATCCAGAACACTTTAATACATTTAAATGCCATTACAACTTATTAACTTGTAATTATTACATTACTGAGCTTAACCAGGGACATTAAAATACTACATTAATCAGACTTAATGAAACACGAAGCCATGACCTAAAGCAATGCGCTTTACTGTATCGTATCAACATGCTCAAATGTGACAAACAAATGATTTAAACTACAGTATTATTATTCAGTAACAATTTAAGTTCGAATTAGGGTTAAAGGTCGCATGCCGGTGTCAACATCTCTGGATGGGTCAGGTCATACGAAGATGATTGAATGGCTAGGATTGGAAAGATCAAGTTAAGTTTCAAAGTTTTCGTCAAAGCAGTTAATACAGGAGGCTTTCAACAGCGGTTCTTTTCCAGGCTTCAGTCCCCCCTGCCACCAACTCAACCACAGCAACAACCAGACTTCAATCCAATCCAATCTATCCAGACACCACTGGTTCAAACACGTTCCGGGCGAAGAGTTCACTTACCCATGAAACTCCAAGACTGCGAGACTATTGACTGACCATTCGTTTGCCAGTTTGTTCTCTATTGGTGGGTGAGTATTATAGGACACAGAACTTTGCCTCACTAGCGCTAGGTACATCCCTACTTTAGGAGCAGAGGAATCTTCTGAATCTCAATTGTGATTATTAACATTTAATTATATGGAACCCGTCCAAAAAGCTCAGCAAAATTTATTGTAAAAAATCATTAAACTAAACTAAAATGTAAAAAAATATAAAAAAGAAACAATTTTCTGCCTGATACACCATAGTGGGATAGCAAACTATTGCAAGGTTATACTCTGAGGTTCTTTTTTCGTGTTCCAGTGTAGTTGTCTTCTCAATAATCGAATAGATCCATTTTTCTCGGGGAACTTTCCATCACACTCGGAGCAAATCTTAAAGCCAAAAGCATCACTACAGAGGTCTACCAGGTGGTGTTCCTGTTTCACTTTCCTCCATTAGCATTGGCTAATTTCAACATTAACTTCAAATCTACCTTTTCATTGTATACATTGCAACAAGAACTCAGGGAATGATCAAAAGAAATTAGGCGGTCTGAGGAATTTACGTGCCTTGATAAGTATGGTGAAGTGATTCTCCCTGTGCGCCTCGCGTTCGCTGCATGTCAATCAATAAGATGTATTAAATGCCAAACCATGAATGGGGACAATTTATGAATGACTGAGGGGGCAGATAGAATGCTAAAAATATTTTAGACGATAAATTTTCCACTTGAAATTTTCTGAAGCCAATTAAACTTCAAACGGTCATGCAAGCGCAAATTCAAACGCTAATTTAAAATTAAATTTTGAATCACTTTCGGTTAATGTATTAAACTCATAAAAATTAATTTGCTTCTAAGTTATACTGAGCTTTGTCTTTTTGACGGGTCACCTAATTAAACTTATTACAAATATATCTAATGCAACATATCCCAATCAACCAGTATCGAATTACATGTAATTCGTTACTGTAATTAATTACATTTTTTGGTAATTTTTACTTGTAACAGTTACAAATTTTTTTTTTACTTTTACTTATAACAAATTACTATTTTTGGTCATACTTTTAATTTGTTACCTTTTTGGCACAAGTCGTTACAAAGTAACATAAATAAATTTTAAATTAGTTTATTTTAAAATTTTATTAAAATTCTAGATTGTTATTCTTTGGTTCGTTCGAAAACCTTTTTCTTTCCTATCATCGCTCAGTTGTTATTGTTGTTATCGCCGGTCGTTTTTGTTAAATCGGAAATTGTTGATTAGTCATACCGAAGCGTTTTTAATATATAATATTGTATACATATAATAATATAAGATTTAATATATCCTAGTATGGATTCATTTGAAGCCAGTTTGAGTGTCGTTAGCGAAGATAAGAGAAACAAGGGTGAAGATAGTCCGTGGCCGTATTTGAACAAAATGTTCAGATTTCAATCAAAGGAAAATCATATAAGTGTGCATGCCTACTCTGCCAACAGAAAAAAAACTATATGTTCAGCATATGTAGGTTCTTCATCTAACTTGAAGAAGCACGCCTGTTTTGTCGGGGCTGTTATGACGGGGTGCCTGATATATGATCACAATAATGGCGGCATCAAAGTTACTTGTAATTTTTACTTAAAAGTAACTTTTGGATGCTGTAACTTTTTACTTTTACTCGAGTAACTTTTTGAGAATACTCTTACTCATACTTAAGTAGCTTTTTGAGGTATTACTTTTACTTGAAACTAATTACCGAAATGAGGTAATTTTTACAACACTGCCAGTCAAAAGATATATTATCAACATTTAGTGAAAGCCATTTGCACTTGAAGATTCATTTTAACTATTACTTAAATTAATAATTTATAATTATGACACACCAGTCTGAACAAGCCTGCCTGTCATTTTGTTATCAGAAAATAATCGACCATATCTTAATTTAAGGTCATAAAAGGCAAAGTCAAATCCTTGAACAACAAAATTTGATATTTCTTGGGCTTCCTCAGAATAGCTCAACAAAAAAAACTTTCTATTTTGTTAATTTTTTCTTTTTTTAAACAAAAAAAAACAGATACTATGAAAAAGACATAGAAGATATTTATTAAGAAAGACTTTTAAAGCATTTTCATAAATTGAAGGCATTTCATTAAAAAGCATAAGGAGGGACTAGTCCGTGTGTCTTCAATAATTAGTGTGCAGTTTCCTTTATTCAACATACTGCCTCAAATCCCCCAGAACAATTTTAAAGAATCAATTGCAACTAAATACCAAAATAGCCAACATAAACAATTATATAATTATAAGAAAGTTCCTTCTACTATCAATAATGTAATGCTACCAATAAAATTATGAATCATTACTTATCAGCAAGAAAATAATAAACCTGTAACAATAAAGTGCAAACAAGTAATTAAGACTGCTGCTTAAAAAGCTACATCTTAAAGGACTTTTGATGACTGAGATTTTTGTACAACAACAAATTCAAATATTTGTTTTTCTGTCAATTCATCAAAGAACTTGCTTGAAATACCAATTCTGGGATACTGACGGGTGAGAAAAAGAAATGGTATCTTGCAGAGTCTTTCTTTTGCGGAATCTGTCTGAAATCTTTCGCCTCGATCTTATTAACAATCCTTTGAACGCAGAGCATTATGTCGGAATAAGTCCATCTGTGCGCATGTTTCTCCAACACCAAGACCAGAGCTCTAATGAACCACGTACCCTTGTTTGGAATTCTTGCAGATTTGCATCCTTGCAAAATAACATGTTATGTAACAAAAGATGCACATTAATGTGACATGTAATCTCAAGATATTGTGATTTAGCAAATATAACCAAATAAAAGTGAAAACCTTCATAAGTTGAGTAAGAAACAAAAATGTCTGCTTTTTCATGTGGTTGGTTTTCTTCAAAAATTTTTGCATCGTGCTCGATGTATGGAACCTTTGCTCCAATTGCTGGCAATCAAGAAAATAAATTCTATCACAAATACCTTTCGTATTGCAATATTTCTGTCAAAGATGTTTTGTTCTGTTTTGCAAATGTTTTGATTCTACAGTCTTGAGAATCACCTCGAGTAAAACATTTGCACAACCATCGTCCAGAACCCTAGGCGCAACAGCCAGACCCCAAAGTGGAAATTTATTTACCTCCAAAACCAATAGTTCGAGGTCACCAGTCAGACCACAGTAGCTGGTTCACAAGCAATCAGGTTGTGCCAATTTGATAAACCAAAATAAATTGATGTTTTAATATTTTAAAAATCTGGCAGACACTAAAAACTGCAGGGAGTTAGCCACCTGCCCCCTCTTGGCAGCCCCACCTAGTCTTCTCTGTATGTAAATATTGAAAGTAATAATGTTAACCTTTCCTGCAGGCCTGCACAAATATTAGTTTTGGTTTGTTGATGAGCAGAGGAGCATTTTTTCCGTCCAGTTGTTGCTCCACGTAATTCAAACTGATCGCCTCGTCATCCTGCATGTACATGACTTCGTTGGATGTTCCGTGGGTCATGATGAAAACAATGAATGCATCCATGTGCTTCAGTTCTTCGTCGCTACTTTCCTTTCGTAATGATTGCCTGAATTGCTTGTGAAATCAAACGATAGGGAATTATTATTTCTTGGAAATCCAGGATTTACAATGACATACTTAATTGTTTGTAATGATATATTAATTGCATATGAGTTAACCATGCATCCTTAATAAGTGTACCTCTTAAATAACATAATATGCATTTAAAATGAATAAATTAAAGTTACGTCATTATAAAATTCAAATTATATTTGAAATCATGTAGTACTACTATTGCTATTAATAATAATAATAATAATAATAATATGTTATTGTAATATATTGAAACACAAAATTAAAATTATACTTTCGACAGAATATCTGATCATCTAAAGTAACTTCAAGCAAACACCTCTGCACTGCAGTCCTCCGTGATCTTAACGAAGTATCCGAGTCTGAGGAAAAGATTGTTGAGGTTTTTTACGTCGTGTTCGCTTCCCCTTCTTCGATTAGCACCGTTGATGTTGGAAATGTTGTATATCATCACCGTCCCACGTGGACATGAATTCAGGTTGTAGATCTCCTGGATGCTAAACTTGAATTAAATTGGACTACTTCTGACAAATTTTATTTATTTATTTATTTTGTAAGGTTTTGACAAATTTTCACTGAACAGAATCACTATTTTAATTTTAAAAAGTGCAACTTTAATTAATTTAATAATAAATTATAATTAACAATGGAATATTATAAGTTGGATACAAAGGCTCTCATTCAATAAGTGACATACATTCTTAGGGAGAACTGAATCATAACAGATCTTCAAATTGAAGAGAGCTGGTCCATCTGTATCATTAATATAAGAATAGTTACTTTAATTGAAATAGCAGAAATAATTAACTGATTAAATATTTCAGTTAAAATATGCAATTTGATTAATTAAATAATAAGGATTTTTCTAAGCTGACCTTTAACCTTCTCAATGATCTGGTCCTCTTCATCTTCCATTAAGCCACCATCTTGATCAGCATTAGCATCACTATCCTCATTATTAGCAATCATGTTACCTTTACTTCCATCATCACTTGCTAATGCATTATCATTATCTGGTTCATTATCACTTTCACTGCTAGATCTATCGAATAATTTTGCTATGCTTGTAACAAGGTTTTCGTTATCTGTTGCTTTCTCAATGTCTTGGGATAATTTGGATATCTTCTCATCTTTTGTCGCTATTGAAAGAAAACGGATAAAGCCAGCAGCCTTTTTGCCATAGTCCTTTACTTTCTTCTCTGTTGTCATCTCTAAAATGTAATTGAGTTTAAAGGTACAATTTAAAGTTCTACTCCATTCATAGGTAAAGTTAGCAATAAGAAACACAACACTAAAATGCTTTGGTCTTCAATATTAGTGAGAGTAAATAATTGCACCTAATTTGTAATAGTTTTTGCCACTTGTAGTAAAAAACTGATTATGATATTATTATGATGTGATAAGTTTTATTGCATTTCCTTATCAAGTCTATCGACTTTTTAAAACAACAGAAACATTTCTAGAAACAACTGCTTTTACACTCCTCCTCAAAATGTGAAATTAAGAACACAGTCGAATTATTCCATTACACTTGTACAAATTGAACGATTTTTTGTGAACCAAGTTAAAAATATTAACTAACCTGAACGCTATTAAAGGCTTACACTGACAAAAAAAACAAGTACTATTTATGTTTTTTTTATTTGCACAAAATAATCTAATTTATCTAATTTATTATTCGAAAATATTTCTTCTACACCATCAAGACGTACTTCGAGGTTAGCATTGGAAATTCCCTTTGAAATCTGGCAACTTTGTTTAGTTTTAGATTTGTTGAGAATTAATATAAAAAGAAAAATTCTGAAACTTTCATTAAATCAATGTTATTTATTTTAGTGAGTCATATATTTCAGATGCGGGAGATTTTAAATATTTAGTCATTTTCACGAATGATAATAAGTCCGACTATTATTATAACGGCATGCGGCACTTCAAGAACATAATAATGATTTAATATTACTTTAATTATTATATTAAGATATAAATATAATATTAAAATCCAAAGTGATGAATAAACATTAGGAAGGTGAGCGTAAGGACATTGGAAGCTGAACAGTGAGGAATTTAGATAGTACAGACATGATCCAAAAAGCCCGTGGTTAGTTTAATAAGAATTTTATCTGCCAGTTTTGTTTTCATGCTCAGACCAAAGAACAGGAGGTCATTCCAAGAATCTTGCCACTTGAATTTCCCGTAAAGACTGGAAATCCATATTCTCAAACAGAGTGGCAAATGATAGGAAAAGTCTTTCTGCTGCAGTGGTCAGGGCTCCAGACCTACTTACTTTTAAAATCATGATGATTATTTTTTGGGCTAAAAACATGTTGTGTTAATCAATAACATGCCTTGGCTTTTCTATTGATCATGTTGCTTTAGTTGCTGACACGAAGCTAAATCATTGCCGCATCTTATGGCCACGTTGTAATCATTACATTCAATGTCATATACAGTATTTTTTTTTATCTTAGATTTGTGATTTATTGACATCACATACCATTATAAACCTCATTATAAATATAATCACAAATTTTGTAAAAATAAAGGGCAGCCTAAAGTTGTATATAACAAAAAAGAAATCATTCAAAAGTACAAAAAATTAAGCTAGCAAAAAAGTGGTATTGAAATATTTATTATCCGAATATCAAAAATGGGCAGAATGGTCAAAATATTAAAAGTAAGTTACATAAGGAATTTTTTTAAGATATTGTACTAAAATATTGTACTGCTTGTGTGAAATTAGTTGATTGGGAAATGCACTATGTTACAACATTGAAAGATGACATCTGCCGAGTAAATCTTTAATGTAAGTTGTTGCATGAAGCCTGGTTTGTGTAGACTATGGCAGGGGTACTCAAACTTTTTTGGCCGGGGTCCACATTACGTAATTTTCAGATAGGTGGCGGTCCACAAGGGTCAAAGTCATGCGGACCGGGGGGGTAAAGTAAAAAGTAATGAATTAATATTAAAATGCTGTCAGACTTTTTATTTAGAGTGATGCATGGAACTGCTTGTCCTTCATGACTTCTATGATATTTGGAGAATAGCTAGTAATTGCAATTCTCAAACAATTTCCAAGATGTACATCAGTTAATTGACTTCGATTTTTAAACTTGATAATGTTCATAGTTGAAAATGATGATTCACAGGTGTAAGTTGATCCAAATATTGTCAGAACTGATAAAGCCAATTTCTTGGAGCAAGGGTATTGACCCTCAATTACAAACTTAGACCAGAATTCAGAATTTTTTAACTTTTTAAATTTTTAAATTTATTTTTTTGGAAATAATTGGAGGTCCACTTAAAAGCTATCGGCGGTCCGGATTGTGGACCGCGGTCCGCAGTTTGAGTACCCCTGGACTATGGCATTCTTGGCTTTAACTTTACTTTGGTGAATGTTTAAGTAAATAATTTATAAAGGTTAATTGATAACGCTAATCTTAATTAAACGGCATTAAAGTCAGGCACTCCCCTCCATGGACGTCATTTTTTCCAAGGGAAGCAAAAACCCTGGGAAACCCTCTCAAAACGGCCTTTTTATCAGTGGCGTAACTTCAAATGGCAGGAAGAAAGGCAAGAGTCAAAATAAGTTCTTTCAGGACTGATTTTGTAGCTGATATTGTCAAATGACTAGGATTGCATACTGCACTCTTAATACGCTATTTACTAATGACTTTCATCCTAATTCGTGACACATTTTTACTTTCTGTCGTCAATAAATTATTTACCTTCTCGATGTCTGCTCATTTTGACATTTTGCAACAAAAACAAAATATTTTACTGATTAATATCAGTTATATTATATTTACCATTGTTATCATTATTCATTATCAGTATAATTAAAACAAAATTTAATTAAAATTAAAAATAAAATTAAAATAATTGAAACTAATTTTTATTAGTTACAAATGGACTATTATTATTACGTTTCTCAATTATTAAGTTTCTCAAACATTACATCCACATATTCACACTGCTTCCTTTTTAATGACTTTTTAACGTAGGAGTTGATGTGATATCACATCTAAAAACATTTCATTGATCGAAACATTGAAGAATCCTTGCATTTCTCAGTACTATGCTGAAATCAAATTGTTGTTATTACAATTGCTAAGCTTGTTATTGCTGTGATTTTATTTATTACTATTTCTATTTTACTTTTTAGCAATGCTACTATTATTATTATTATTATTATTATCATCATCATCATCATAATCACCATCATCCATAATAGTGTTGTCATTTCATCTATTAATAGCTTGCTATAGATATTATTATTGTCGTCGTAAATTTGTGTGCTCACACGATTATCAACCCATTTAAACTAGTAAAAATGTTGTTTTTTTTAAATTGAATTTACTGAGAAGCAACTCAGACTTGAAAGAAATCATTTCACAAATTTTGAGTGGGATTTCTTCTACTTAAGAAGTTCTTCTTCTTCTGTTTAAGTAATTCGTGAATGTATGTTTCACAGTTAAACGCTCACTGTTGGATTTATTTCTTTATTTATTCATTTATTTATTTATTTTTATTTAGTCACTTTAAAAATTATTTGAAAAAATATTTCGAACCCTTGGTTTATTAATTTTAATTGAAATCTTTGCAAGAACAGTTTCAGTTAACAACTAATTAATTATTTATTTATTTAGTTAGGTAAGAATGTTTGGTATCGATGTTAGAATGTGTCATCAACTTCGTTCTACTCTACTATAAAGATATAAGCTTATATCCATCATTGTACAAGTATACATATAAACATGTATTAGTGAGTATCATGAGAATTTGACCAGCTATTATCACCAGTATTGCAGCCATCATCGTCGTCGTCATCGTCATCACGATTTTAATTTATATTAGAAGAAAATGTTTTTGTTCTAACTTCGTTTTTCACACCTTTTTAAATTCACAAGAGCTCCATTAAAGCAGATGAAATCAAAACGCAATTATTTCAAACCGACTTGCTGGCATCGGTGGCTTTTGGTGACGATGACGATGACGATGATGATGATGATGATGACGATGAGGATGATGACGATGATCCTTTTCCAGGACGCTCACGACGAGGAAATAGGATTCAAACTTCTTCTTCCAAGAAGTAATCACGGAGGACAGAAGATTTTTTCAAATTCTAGGCGAAAATTCTAAAGATTCTGATTTCTTGGAATCCAATGGAAAACTGATGTTTAAAAGTGAATTGCACGAAAAACATCTTCAGAGATCGGCATGCTTCGCAGATTGCAAAAAAAAAACAACAACGGAATCTGAACTGGACTTCTGAAATTTCAATCGACAGACGCAGAACATGTTCTTGACATCTTGTTCCTCCCCAAGTCGTCTGACATCGATTTACATTAAGTCGTGACGTCACCGACATCATCGTGAGGTTTCCTCAGCAACATGAGCATTAAAATTTAATAACTTCATCATGTCAGGCCCTGTGGAGTTGCATTAGAGAGCAAGTGAATATCTTTTCTCAGAAAGATCTCCTGATGACTTCTGAGAAGCATTTGCGTAGCATAGTCGGCCATATTTTCTGAGAAACACTCTGTTGATATTTTTCTTTTTCGTGAGTCGAGTTTAAATTTAAAACCGAAATGTCATGAAGTCTCGTCATTTAACTGACATTTGTTGAAAATATTTACAAGTCAAAGATGAACAATAAATGAAAACAATTACGATTTTAAAGCTTAAAAAAGAAAACAATTAATCATAATCCTAATCACATAAAATGATTAAAATATAAAAATGAGATTATCCACCGACCAGACGCACACCTCCGAAGAAAACTCATGTCGACGCAGGCTTTTTTTCTGACTTCCCGAACAAATTCGACGTAAACGGTTGATGAGAATTTTAGTTTAAAATGTGAAAATGTACTGAAGCAAAAATTCTTTTAAACTGAAACTCAACGGGAGTTCATCCACAGAACGTCCGCCGAGACTCTGGTTCACTGCCAGTCTGGCCAGGTGCCTCAGAGTGTCAGGTTTGATCTTCAGAGGATTGCTGAGTACAACGCCCTGTTCGTAGGAATGCAAACCACCTGTGACTGAGGTAAAGGAAGCTCTCTTTGACGATCTGTTTCCATCGCTCTGAGGTTCTCCATTGTCGTGGTGTCTCAACGATGTCGAGTTGTTGCGATGTGTTCGGTAATGCTGGATGAGGTGGATTGGAGTCGGAAATCTTTTGGCTTTCCAGGCGTGTTCGGTGGAACAGTCGAAGAAATACTCGCCTCCTTCGTAGATGATTCTCGTGGATTTCACCGATCCTCTCATCGTCCTGAAACTGATCGAGAAGAGGCACCTTGAATCTGAACTGTTCCGCAGAAAAAACGATCCCGGCTGCAACTTTTCACCCAGGGCTCTCATCTCCACTTTGTCTGCGCCCTCAGCCGTTGTGTAGTAAAATCCACTCTGTTTTAACTGCTGGTGTATCAAAAGAATGCCCAGGAATCTCTTGAGAAAATCCGAGAGTTTTTTGTTGGAATCCCTGTGAAGGAGAGCCATAACCTTTTGAAAGTACTTGTCCGTCCATCCTGCCAAGATGCTGGGCAATTGCTGGTCGCGTGTCGAATTGAGCAGAATTTCTGAAGAGCCTGATTTCCGGTACTTGAAGGTCTGGAGAAACAGGTCGGCAAGCGGATCAGAAGAAAGTTGAATATTTGCGATTGAGGAAAACATGTCATCAAAAATCGCAGTTGATGATGCTGGAGATGGTGATGACGACGACGACGATGATGGATGTCTAGAAGCTAATGAGGTGTCGCGTTCATCATTCTCGTAATTCCCGAACGTGCAATTAGACGAAGTGAGTTGGAAGTTGTGACAGTTGAACGTCGACGAAGCAACAACCTGCTCCAAGCACCTGTCCACAAACTCATCCCCTCGACTTTTTCTCATCCTCTACAGAATCAGTCGCTCAAGAAACCCGAACGCGTTTTGCAGGCACTCCTCGAGGCTTATATATCGTCGACGAGTCAAACAATGGGCAGCTCGAATCTGTTCAATGGAACACTTGAGCCTCGCTGAGCTTTCTCTGAAAAGGTGGCAAAATTGGCCGAGAAATCTATTCGAAGATACTTAGAAGATTCGCAATAATAAGCTACATAGAACCTCATGTACTCCATAGAAATCAAGTATTGCATAGAATTTCATGTACTGCATGGAATTCAAAACTATATAGAATTCGTGTACAGGACATAATTGATAAACCAGAAATTATTAAAAATGCACAGAACTTATTACAGAATACAAGAATCCTTGGACGATAAAAATCCAGGAACCGCAACAATGCGACAGAAACGTGCACCAATCGAGCTTAAGTTGTTTTTCGTTGAAAGCACATTTCCATGTGATAAATTGATGCTGAATTCCTGGAATCGTCACCCGCTGTTGTTCGTTTCCAGCTCACGACACCAGAATGAAAGAAGTCGAAAAAGGAATTCAAAAGATGGAACCACGAATTAGCGTTTCCTGGAAATCATGCCGATACGCTCGTAAGATTCGACTGGACGCTCTTCCAGCCGCGAATCACTTCGATTGGCTCCAATTATTTAATTAATTAATTACCGTTATTAGCAAGCGGCTCTAAGAATAAAATAAATTACACTAGATCACATTACAGTAACCTATTGTGCATCTACACTAAATCACGTTACTGTAAATTATGATGACGTCGAATATTTATACGCTAACGAAGTTAATGAATTAAAAGTATCGATTATTTACTTAACCGAAGCCCACCTACGTTTACGAGGAATGAAGAGCAATAAAGCCACTAATTAATGTCGCTAGCCCTTAATCGCCTCAATCACGTGTTTCATGTTTTCCCAAGAAACAGCCGTCAATGCACTGGTTTGCACTCATTCACCTTTCACCTGAAGGCCTCATCAGGTTCCAAGGATATTTGAGGAGATTCAAGGATCTTTCGAATTTTTAGAAAAACTTTGTAAACGTAGCTTCAACCATTTAATTTTAAACTTTAAAGTTTTAACAGGTTAAAATAATTGACCCGATTAAACAAAATAAATTGTTTCAGTTTAATCGATTCATGTCAAACATATTATATTTATTAATATAAATTATTATTATCAAACATTATTATTATTTATTAAACACGTGTTACGATAAATAATTTTCGCCTAATTTTCAACAGTCCGAAAAGTTCTTTTCAAAAACCATAGAAATATCCGCACGCAGCCTACAAATGACGCCTAACGAAATAGTCCACGGCCTAAACCTCCTCAAAATAAAATGAATTCCAATAAAATCCAAGAAATCCAAAATGAATTCCAATAAATCAAGGCAGGGGTTCGTGGAGGATCCTTTGTTCGAGGGCACCGAGTTGTTTGATTAACTCCGGTGGAACGTCGTAGTTGAGTTGGTTGTGGAAGAACCTTTGAAGCTCCTTGGCCTCTAAAAGCCAAAAGTCCCTGTCCACGTTCAGGAGCCTGGGCAGGTCCCTCAAGTGGGGATCTTTCAGGCCCGTCGTCTCGAAGTGTTCGATCTCGGGCAAGTAGCCGATAGACGTCTTTCGGGCACCGGGATCGTCGGGTTTGCACTCCAGCCTTCTACAGACCCAGTCGAGCACCCTCACGTTGTCCCCGAAACCGGGCCACAGGTAGCGTCCGTCCGCGGGATCCTTGCGGAAGAAGTTGACGTGGAAGATCCGAGGAAGTTTGCGGGGTTCTTTGGACTTCTTGCCGAGACTGAACCAGTAATCGAGGTAGCGACCGAAGTTGTAGCCGAGGAACGGTCTCATGGCGAACGGATCGTGGAGGATGGCACCTGCGAAAAGTAATTATTTATTTATTATTATATTATTTAATTACTATTATATTATTTGCACCTGCAAAAAGTAATTATTTATTTATTATTATATTATTTTATTACTATCATATTATTTGCACCTGCGAAAGGTAATTATTTATTTATCATCATATTATTTAATTACTGTCATATTATTTGCTTCGTTGTCATGAATAATTACTGATAAAAAATCATAAAATCAAAAATAATAAAATTTGATAAAGTAAATAATGAATTTAGAGTCTAAATATTGTCTAAATTTTAGACGATAATATTAATGAAACATTTAAAAAAAAACCCAAATGACCTTTGGCCTCTGAAGCAGGTGTTGGTTCACTCTTCATGGAAGCTCCTAGGAGAACCCCATGGTTCCAGTCCAATGACTCTAACACCAGAGGAACACCTTAAGTAACCAATCAGTGGACTGATTAAACAATTAATCTATAATCCACAAGCTTTTAAACGTTCAACTCCAAAACAGAGCGATCATTAACATATATTATTAATAATAATTAATTTATAAAGTGCCAAAACAGAGCGATCATTAACATATATTATTAATAATAATTAATTTATAAAGTGCCAAGTGCATAGCGTTGGAGGTGCCTCGCCATCCCTGGAGAGGTGGATCTTCAGGTGACGCTGGAAGAGCTCCAGGGATGGCTGGGTTCTGACGAAGTTTCTTTTGAAGGTTCTTTTGATGCCACTGTGAATCGGCAACCGGTACTACTGTTTCAGGCAGTCCTTACTGTTGATGGTAGGGTTAAGAAGAACAAGCTTGGCAAGCTTGTAATTTATCACTAAACCATAAACATCCCGAATATCATCATCAACCACCCACCATCGGGCCTCCTCCCCCCAAACAAAATGGCTTCAATGGGGACCCCCTCGGGACTCTCAAACTGGGGATCGAGGATTGGAAGCTCTTTCAAAGAGACGCAATATCTGCAAATTAAAAATTAAAATATTATGAAACTTGTTTTTAATCAGAGAGAATCAAGTTCTTTATCTTTTGAAAACAACAAAATTAATAAATTAACAAACGATAACAGTTCTGGGTAATTCTTCAAAACTAAAGTTAAAAGCAATGCCTTGATTAAATTAGAAAATTTATTAAGCATTCATTAAAAAACTTAAAACCTGAATTATGGAATTAAAATCGGACTCGAACAACCGACCTGGAGTTGGGGTGGGCTGCAGGACCCTTGGATTTCTTGTTCCACCTCTCCCCGGTCCAGGAGGTGATTATGGCCTCAGAAGAAGTTTCTTCCTCGAGACCCTCCCAATAAAATCCTCCGTCGACCGTTTCGCCGATGTTTGTGAACAGGGTGTTCTTCTGGATTGTTTTCATCGCGTGGGGATTCGTTTTGTTGGAAGTACCTGGATGAGGTTAAGAAGGTTGCACTGCTTTCATTTTAGTATTTTTTTATTGTTAATATATTATGTTAATAAGCTAACATGTTAATATATTATGTTAACGTGCTAACAGGGGAAAGGCGAAGAAGGTCTTCCTCAAAAACGTCCAAGTCGATTCTTCTGAGGCTACGGCAATGAATGATACGGGTGGAGGGGGGAGGTTTGTCAACGGAGATATTGCAGGAGATGAGATGATGATCAGAGTAGGTGACTTCCTTTATTTCTATACTTGAGACGAGGCTATCGTGTGATGATGGCAATTCTTAGGCACCCCAATCTCGGTCCTAAAACCTGCGTCTTCGGAAGAGGTTCTCAAGCTTATTCACTCACTGCCCAATAAGTCATCTCCTCTCGATACTCTTCCTACTCCTCTTCTCAAGAAATTCGCTCTAATTCTATCCCCAATCCTCTCTAAACTAGCAAACCTATCTTTCAGTACTGGCACTTTTCCGTCCATATTCAAGAGGGCCCAAGTCCTTCCCCTTCTAAAAAAGCCAAGCCTTGATCCAAGCTCGCCTACCAATTATAGACCCATCTCCAACCTTTCAACCATGTCAAAACTGCTAGAAAGACTCATTCTTTCCAGAATCCGACCTCACATCACATCATCCTCTAACTTCTCTTCTCTCCAATCTGCCTACAGACCTGGTTTCTCTACAGAAACAGCCCTTTCACACATCTTTAACAATCTCACCGACATCTGTGGCAAGGGCAACTGCGCTGTGATGGTCGGACTCGATCTCTCGGCTGCCTTTGATACCATAAACCACCAGATATTATTGGAGAGACTTCAGTCTGACTTTGGAATCAATGGCCTAGCACTCTCCTGGCTACAATCTTACCTTTCCAACAGAACCCAATATGTAAAACTAGGCGATTACTCCTCCCCTCCAGTTGAACTACTCGCCGGTGTTCCTCAAGGCTCTGTCTTGGGACCTTTGCTTTTCACAACCTATACTTCACCTTTGTCTAACATTATTCTTAACTTCAACATATCCTTCCATCAATACGCCGATGACACAAGTCTTTGCTCTATTCTTTCCAGCCATAACATCACAGATCAACTCGAGAATTTGAGGAAGTGCACGGATGCCATCAATGATTGGCATCTCGTTAACTTTCTCCAACTGAATCCTCAGAAATCTGAAATTATGTTTATTGGCACACCCAGTCGCCTCAAAACTCTGTCGCCTCCTCTTTCTATAAGCATCGCTGGCACCCTCCTTCCTTCCTCTACTACCCTCAAGCTCCTTGGTGTTATTTTTGATTCACACCTCACCTTTAAAGAACATTCCGCTTCTATTATCAAATCCTGCAATCATCTCATCTGGGCTATCCGGCACATCCGTCCTCTACTTTCCGTTGATACAACTTCCGCCCTTGCACGCTGCCTTGTTCTCTCTCGCTTAGACTATTGTAACTCTCTTCTTTATGGCACATCTGCTTCTTTAATTCAATCTTTGCAGCGCGTTCAAAACAAGCTTGCCAAGCTCGTCCTCATCAACTCTACCCTCAATAGCATGGACCGTCTGAAAAAATTGCACTGGCTACCTATCCATAGTCGTATCACTTTCAAAATCGCCCTCATGACATATCACGCTTTAGCAACATCCACCCCACCTTATCTCCATCATCTACTACATCGTCGCCAAACATCTGGTCTTCGTTCATCGTCAGCCACTCAACTTCACCAACCGGTACATAAATCATCCCTCCCAAACAGAGGCTTCTCGTACGCCTCTCCAGCTGTCTGGAACAGACTTCTTTCTACCGTCAGAGTCCAGCCATCCCTGGAGCTCTTCAAACGCCACCTGAAGACCCACCTCTTCAGGACTTCATGGGACAGCGAAGACACAAGGCGCCTCTGACGCTACGCACACGGCGCTTTATAAATTAATTATTATTATTAACATGTTACTATGCTAGTGTGTTAACATGGCAATAAATCTTCGACACCCACCCGGTGCGACACCAAAAACCCCGTTCTCGGGATTGATGGCCCTCAGTTGTCCCTCCTTGTCGAACCACATCCATGCGATGTCGTCCCCGACGCACTCGATCTTGTACCCCGGCAGGGCGGGTTGCATCATGGCCAGGTTGGTTTTCCCGCAAGAACTCGGAAAAGCACCTGCCACGTACTTCTTCACTCCCCGAGGGTTCGTGATTCCGATGATCTGCCGGAGATGTTGTGCTTAAATTATGTTATGTTAATGAACATCCCTGAATATATGAAAACACCTGAAAACAGTTGTTCATTTATGAATATTAATGAGACAACTCGCCATCATGTGTTCGGCCAACCATCCGTCGTTAAGGGCTCTGATGCCGGCAAGTCTCAGTCCCATGCACTTCTTGCTGAGGAGCGCATTCCCTCCGTACGCACTCCCGAACGAAAGCACCTCGTCGTTGCCAGGAATATGGGCGACGAGCATTTTCTCCGGATTGCAAGGCCAGTTGTTCATCAATTTCCCTGTTAATATAACAATTTGCAAATGTTAAATTTCAATTAAATTGCTATCATAACATTATAATAATTAAGTAAAATATGATTGCATAAAGTGCCAATTAATGCATGTTTCCCTGACAACAAAAACAACAACAACAACTGACTCATAGAGGGCAGAGGATCTCCGACGGAGTGAAGGCACCTCGTGAAGTCGTTGTTTCCGATCGCTTCGACGACGTCCTCTCCGACCCTGGTCATGATGTTCATACTCGCAGCCACGTAAGGCGAGTCCGTCAGTTGGATGCCGAGCTTCGATTTGCTCGAACCCAACGGACCCATGCAGAAGGGAATCACGAACATCGTTCGACCTGGTTTCAAAAGTTGGCAGTGCCCGATTAACCATTGGACAGAATAGGCAACTGCCTACAGGTGATTTTTAGGGGACAAAAGACATTTTTGTAGGATTGCGTCTAACATTAAACTATCGACAACCGTAAGCCCTAATGACACGACCAGAGACACCTTAAAGACAGCCGTGCAAATGATGCTCCGCCCAAAACACTAAGGGGCCGATTTTGTAAACAAACATTTCTAATCAGCCTCAGAAATTCTATGTCTTGGCATTGGTAGGATAATTTAAACGATTGAAAGCAACTGGATTTCTGGTAGGCACTACAGGCCTGAAGCCCAAAAAGTTTGACTGCCTTAATCCGGCACCGACAGTTAATGTTACAATCGACAGGTTAATGTGATGTTAGTTATTTACTATTTACACCAAGTCCGTATAATTATTTGCATGGACTCTTTATATTTACTTGCATCGAATGACTGAAATAATAAATAATTTACTTTTAATTTGCTAATAATTTAATAATCCACCGAAGAAACAATTGTAAATCCTCGACCTCTCATGCAACCAGGAAATCGGTTCTTGAAAGCAATTTCCATGTCCTTCATGGACATCCAGTTGCCCAGACTTCCCTTTTGACCATCCACAGGGATAGGCACGGACGTCCTCTTGGAGGGGCTGACGGTCACAGTTTTGTGTTCGATCCTCGAAACGTCTGCCGGATCCGAACGGGCCACCCAGCTGGTTCGCGAAGCAAAACGAAGCTCTAATTTGTCAACATGTCAACTTTTGGATGTTACTACTTAAATGCTCCATAAAACGTAAACAAGATCAATAAGTAACAGCGACACATTAAAATTAGTAAGATATAATAAGATAGTAAAACAAAATAAACAATTAAGCAAACAAAATAAAACAACTTCGATCCAATTTAAAAATTAACGGTAGTCGTTAATTGTAACCAGTTGTCGTATTTGATGAGCGGCTTGATGGCACCCTGCCTCCTCATCAACTTGAAGACGTCCACCCGGTCCTTCTCGGTGCCCTCGAAAACGTGGACGGACTCGGGCTGACAGACGGACACGATCTTGTCCACGTATTCGACGGCGTTCGCCGGCAGTTTCGAGCTGAGTTTGAAGCGAAGGTTGGCGGCCGAAGTGGGTGAAGTGAAGAACAAATTCGTGGAAATGCAACGAACGGTCGTCTGCAGGTGACCTCTCAACTTGTGGTCGTGCACTCGCAGCAGCATGTTCCCTAAGGTCTTCGAAGACTTAATTTAATTAATGTAATTTAATTAACACAACTGAATATTATTAATTAATGTTAATGACACTATATGCGTGCAGGTTAGCCGAATGGGTTGCGTGCCTGCATACGGCGGTAATGGCAACAGTCGTAATGTGTCGTGTTCGAAACCCAGCCTGCACTGCCACCAGCGCCCTAGGGAAGGAGCGCTATATAAATGGTTACAAGAAGCGCCTCTGACGCTATGCTTATGGCGCTATATAAATGAAGTTACAATTACAAAAATATGCATACTGAGCACTGCAGTTATGGGAATTATACAATGATGCTCTGAATTTAAACATCTTTACAATAATTTGTTTTGATAATTTACTAGAATTTTAATGTCACATTTCATTTATTAATGATAACTTGGTCAACAAGTGAGACTGTCGTGCAAAAACCCCCATAATGTTCATTACCAATTAAATTGTATATTTTGCGAGTACAAGAGACTAAGAGAAAATTGTGGGTGAAAGAGACATAAATGTTGCCTTTTGAATGCTAAGGCATGTAAATCTCTGAAAAATATGAAGAATAATCTTCATCACTCATGTTATAATTAGGATTGTGGTTGTTATGTCTATTATGTCCAGGGTGAAAATAACAATTGTGATGATGATGATGATGATGATGATTCGTAAGTGCAAAGAGAGCAGCCAGTATGTTAAGCATCTCTTTGATCAACTGATAAAACCTCATTACTCACAATTTTCGTGGCATCATCATCCTTATCGTCGTCGCCATCATCGTCATCATCATCACTATCATCATCACCATCCTCAAGAATTCAAGTACTGCAAACGACATCAGCAGTACTTCCAGATAGGTATCAATGATTGGGACATTTGAAGTAATGAACGTAATTCACATAATAAGTAATTCACAGCAATTCTTTGCACTGAAGGTTGCACATAACAACTAACCTCAGAAATGAAGATGATGACGAAGAATAATTATAATGAAGCTGATGCTTATTATAACATCTGACTGCTTTAATATTCATTAGTCTGATTTATTGGAGGCCTACTTTTATTACTATTATCATTATTATCATCATCATAACTACCACTAACACTGTCATTACCACTGTTATTATTATTGTTTTTATAATTGCTAATTATTCACGAGGCACAATCTAGACGCACCTCTGCATAAATTGGCTTACATTTAAGGCCATCTATGGGATATAAATAACTTCCAAAAAAATAAATACTTTTAAGCCTTAAAAACATAATTATGTTCTTAACATGCCTCATAACTTTCGCGTATCCTAAGGTCATACATTTTCAAGGTGCCTTTAAGTTTTGACATTTTTTAAACATTTAAAATATTTTTTAAGGTTAAGACTTAAGCAAACCTCATCAATATTCAACAGCCGCAGCATCACAAACACGTCTGAAGTGAAAATTAAAGGGCGGTAAACTTGTCGTAATTTGTACTTCAAAATGATTCAAAATCACAAAACCACCGCTTCAAACCTGCATAATCATTATTTGTGCCTCAAAATGATCGAAATTCATCTCCAAATGAATGCAGTTGGCTCCAGTTTGAGAAATTGAAACCAACAAGACGAAGAACAAGGATGTTTAGCGGTTGATATTTTTAAGTTTCTATCGTTATAACTATACTTTATAAGTAACAGTAATAAATATTTAACGTAGCAATTTTAATCAATGTCAATTAACAATAATAACAAATAATAAAAAAAAGATTTTACGTTCCAAAAACTGATCAAACAAGCCTCAAGTAGGCACATCGCAGCAGTCACGTAGACTTGTTTGATCGAGAAATACTTTGAAATGCCAGGTAAATTTGCAAATTGTATCTCAAATTATCAAAATGTTGAACCTGATATCCAATTATCAACCATTAGAGATAATGATAGCATCGTCGTTATTAATATTATAATTGCAATCGACTTAAAGCAAAGCAGAATGCAAGGTTACATCTGAAAATTGGTTATTGATGCAACTAATCATAACAACAGTAATCATCACCAGGCAAACATATTTCAGACAAAGTTTTCCATTTTAGCCTCCACAATAACTTCAAGCAAGAACTCACAGCAAGATATTCACAAGCAACATCATGATAAAGACTTTCATCTCACCTCTTTTCGAATGTTGTATAAAACAAAGTTTCTAAAAATTGCTTATAATATTTATTAATATTTGCACGAAGTAGCTTTGAAATCCTGAAAGCGAGAATTTTGTTCTCAAAACACCGAGACAAACTTAACAAAAGACAGCCAAGACCTCATTGGGCTGTCTGCTTTTCAACAACTAAGGCTCACAGGCTTCAGTGCTATTAATAATTTATGCTGCTTAATAATTATAATATTATAATAAAATAATATTTCAATCGATACCAACCTTTCGACAAATTATCTTTCAAGTGGTGTTACATTATTTGCATATTAATATTCTGAAATCGTTATAAGAGCTCGCTATCTTAAGTCATTCAAAGTTGCTCAAAAAAAAGTAGGCCACAAGCATTTTCCGGATGTGCGAATTGAATTAAATTATGAAATTAAAGCACCACTTATTTGCTTACAAACTCGGAATTTTGACAAAATATTTCTATTAAATAGTTTTTAAAAATTAGAAATTTAATAAGGTTGTAAGGCTGTGCGTCAATAGAACATGACCTTGTAATTATAATTATAATGATGATGATAATAATAATAATAATAATAATAATAATAATAATAATAATATAATAATAATAATAATAAATAATAATAATAATAATAATAATAATAATAATAATAATAATAATAATAATAATAAGAATAATAATAATAATAATAATATAAAATAATAATAATAATAATATAATATAATAATAATAATAATAATAATAATAATAATAATGATAATGATAATGATAATAATAATAATAATAATAATAATATATAATAATAATAATAATAATAATAATAATAATAATAACTAATAATAATAATAATAATAATAATAATAATAATAATAATAATAATAATAATAATGATAATAATAATGATGATAATGCCAATGACAATGACAATGATAATGATAATGATAATGATAATGATAATAATAATAATATTATAATAATAATAATTTTAATTTCGGTTCTTGATGACTAGTGCCCGACCGATATGACTTTTTGCCGATATCGTGACACCGATTTTTTACGTATGAAGTATCGGCCGATTCCGATATGTTATTATTATTTTCTCAATAAAATGGCTTATAATATATTTAATAATTATAATAAATAGCTGAAAGTACCGATGAAATCATAATTTATTAATTTTACGCAAGACGCAGAATAGGAACGCAAGTAATTTGTAACAAGTTTTTATGGTCTTTTTCAAGTTATTATTTATTTAATTTAATTATTTTTCTGTTATGCCATCTTGTATTTCTCTTATATTTTTTTATTTTTTATTTGTTTTTTATATTAATTTTGTTTTAATTTATTCTACTTATTTAATCCATAACGGGAATCGAGTCCGTGCTATCAGCGTGGGAGGCGCATTTTAGTGATACAACGAAATTTATCCGAATAAATAAATAAATAAATGTGATTGTGGGTCTGTTATTTGTGGACGGAGAATGAACAGTAGATGTCACCGAAACGAAGAGTTTGAGCTTATTATCGAGTGTTAAATATAATTAAATGAATAAATTTAGAGACAAATGCTCCTCAAATGAAGGTCAACAAAATTTCTCAAATAAGAGAAACTCACAATCCCTAGTAATAATATAAATTAGATTTTGTTTTTCAAATTCAATGAAAGTTTATTGTGCAGACCAGCAAAAAGGTTATTTTAAGTTGGTATTTATGGCATCTAATCTAATCTCATGTCATGACTGCTTCAGTTTTGAGATACAAATTATCAAATTTTAACAACAAAATTGAACAAATTACCTCATTTTTATTTTAAATAAACAAAATTAAACAACTAAGGGATGTAATTGTACGTTTCTGTATTGGGCACCAGCTCCAAATACATCTTCTGAACAAGATCTTTGATGACGTTGTCGATGAGATCACGATTCGAAGCGAAACCAGGCTTTGAACTTTGAACTGCTTCATTAACGAGCTCCCTGTGACCCATCGTCCTCTTCGCTTTCATTATCCTCACTAGGAGCGCTTGAATGTAGACTTTATTATCGACTACAATTTTCTCTTTGATGACCACTTGTTCTTCGACAGGATCCGTAAAAACTGGTATCAACTTGACATGCCTTTTCTTATTTTCGTACTGATAGTTCAGCCTGAACTTTGAATTTTCAGTTACTTTTGTTTCATCCTAAAAAAAAATATGATATTTAAAGACTTAATTTAAACAGCATAAAATAAAGCTTGACAACATTTTAAGCCATAAATTGTTCATAATTAAAAAGTGCTCCTTCAATACTTACATTGATCAAAATCTTATAGGAGGTAAGCATTCCCATGTATTGAAACATGTCTTTTTTGTCAATACCAGTTAAGGTCATCATTTCTTGGAACGTCACTGACTCCAAGTTGTTGAAGTTGACCATTATCGCCGTCACGCACATGGAAGTCTGGAGCGTGCAAGTTCTACTCAAGTAATTGAGTTCAATGTCGCAAGTACTATATTCGAATTGCCAACGGATTGTTTTACCCTTGCACGCGTTGGGAACAAACCGGCTGATAAATTCCATCCCCCCTGTCAGTTCCCGGGGAACCAAAAGTTTCGTCTTGCTTGGTCGTACTGGCCACCTTGAAGTCTTATAAAAAACAAAACAACCCATGAATTTATGTTTAAAAAGTGGTTCAATATTTTCTAAAACAAACCCTCATCAACAAAAACCTGAACGGCATCTGCAAGTGATCGCCAATTTCCTCTTGCATGCCGTTGGACAACTCGTTGCTTTTCTCCACGTCCGTCATCATTATCCGGAGTTCAACTACGAATTTACTTCCGAACTTATACTGTTAATATATGTTAATTTATTCGATTTAATTCATTGCATCGGCGTGAAGACACTTTAAGTTTAGTCGTAATAAATATATAATAAATAATAATATAATAAATAATAAAATATTTCTTACCTCCAACTTGTCAACCATCATCTGTTCTGCTTTCACTGATTGGCTCAACAAGTGAATCAGTCTCGTGGCCATAAGTCTTGCGTAAAGCTGTTGAAGATATCGAGATGTCAGAAATTATTCTTAAAATTTATGAAAAAAAAATTAAATTCCTGTTTACCTTTATGAATGCATACTTGCCATCGAGGTATTTGAATATGACGACGATGTTGTCAATCATTGTTTCCAATTCACTTTCTGTGAGGTCCTTTGTTTTAGTTCTCATAAATTGATCGCAATAATTAAGCAGCTAAAAAGAAATTAAATATTTTAAAATGATCATTGTTCATAAAAGCATGTCAAACCTGGGCTGCGAATTATAGTATTGCATAAATATTATAAATATGAAGTTTCTAATATTATTTAATAAATATCATTATAACTTATATCACATAATTAATGTTCTTATAATTTTCGTCCTAATGTTTCACTCACCATTTCCGGAAGCTCTGAAATTTTCGCATACCCCCTAGGTTTTGGACCCTCGACCTTTGGGTACTGAAATAAATATTTGTTGTTATTTAATATTACTTAATCGTACTATTTGTTGTTAACTAGAAATATTTTAGAATAAATAATTTAAATCGAAATAAATAATATTAAATAGTGTTTTAGCAGCTGTACGCTTGGCGATTACGCTGTACATTGCGAATAAATATTTAAATGACATCACAACCGCATGAGACAATATTGTTAATTTAAAATGCAACACCCACCTCGTCTAACTCTTCAAATGATTCAGAATTCGGACGAAAAGTTGTCTTCAAACATCCAAATTTTTCTGAATATGCCTTTATAAAAGTTTCGCAAAACTTTGAGGGTTCGCAAGTCTCGAGGAGTTCGAAGAAAATGCATTCCTCCAAAGCTTCGATTCTCCTCAGAACTTTTCCCATAGCTTCACGGTCGCCCTTCAGGCACAAGTGAGTACGTTGTATGACTGCAAACAGTCAAATTTTATTATTATTATTATATTATTATTATTATTATTATTATTATTATTATTATTATTTATTATTATTATTATTATATTATTATTATTATTATTATTATTATTATTATATTATTATTATTATTATATTATTATTATTATTATTATTATTATTATTATTATATTATTATTATTATTATTATTATTATTATTATTATTATTATTATTATTATTATTATTATTATTATTATTATTATTATTCTTATTATTATTATTATATTATTATTATTATTATTATTATTATTATTATATTATTATTATTATTATTCTATTATTATTATTATCATCATCATCATCATCATCATCTCATCATCATCATCATCATCATCATCATTGAATATATTTGTTTGAAATAAATAACAGATGTTACAAAATAAAATCGATTGTTACTTTCAAGATCTTTTGTTTCAATATACTCAATGGTTTTATCCACAAAGGTATCCAGGCGATCGAAGATCAATTTTTTCCATATTGCCTCTGCAAACGAAAGTGCTGACCGAGGCAGTTTCTTGCGGATGCGTTGCTTCACAAATGTCCTGGCGTTGTTGTACTAAAAAATAAGTAAAAGTAGATGAGATAAAACATTCAATTACAGATTTAAATGTAATAACAGTTGTAATTAATAGAAAACGTTTAAACTATTCTTACAAGATTAAGATACTCAGGGAATGATAAAGAAATAAGGTGTTGGGATGAGGCTTTTTCGAAGTGTCTGTTCATCTTCTCAATCACAGGCTCCTCGATCAATCTTTTGTACAACTGCAAAGCGACGGAGATGTTATTCCAGTATATTAGTTTTTCAAATTCTAAATGATTTTAGTTATCAATAGATCTAATTACGTTGAAGCTTTTAAAACTTTCAATTTCATCGAAGGTTTTCGAGACTTCCTCTATTTGTTTCATCTGCTTCAATACTTTTGCTTCATTGTTGCTGCACAATGTGGAAAGTTGATTTAGATTTTTATTATCATTCAAAAAAAAAAATTAAAATTAAACTATAAAGATTATTAAAACTAAGCAATTCTTTACCTATCGATGAAGCGTATAATATTTTTTGCGAAAACATTTTTTTTGGTCAATACGACATCCGTCCAGTTCTTCAACATGAGCTGAAATTTGAATGAACACGTTTAGTTATGTATTTGTATATCTACGTGCATCTCGTTATGTGTATCTGTCAATATAAATGGAAATTGGCGAACGAGATATTCGCTCTTTCTGCTCCGGTGCACCTCAGCATAGAACTAGAGAATAGCTGTTTAGCCTTACTAGCCACGGCTGTGTATAGTTAGAGAAGTGAGCTGTGAGCTGCCAGGAATTGGACTCCTGACTATATATATACATATATATATATACACTCACCTGATGAGTATCGCCAATAGGATCAGGGTTTGGGTCGTTGTAGGAAATGGAGATGCAGGTAATATTCTTGGTCCTTTTGTCGGTTGAACCGTAATTGTCATCCATATACCTGTATTTAGTAAGTTGAATTTAATTTTTCCTAAAAGCTTTGTTCATGATTGCAACAAGGTTAATCACCTTAATAACTTGCGTAATGTTTTTCCTCTTTCTAAATATTCATCCCAAAGACGCATATATTCACTAAGAAGATCAGGTGAATCGACCAATTTCTGACAAAAATGTATTTATAGATTGAGTTATTGTTACTTGATATGTTTATTAAATAATATTATTATTATTAATACTCGCATCGTCATTCCATGATGATGATAGTGATGATGGTGACCTACCTCCAGGTGTTTCTGACAGTTTTCTCTGATGAAGACATTTAACAACTTATGAGAAGATACATCACCGACGATGCAAACTTTTTGAGCATTACTACAACATTTCATGAAATGATTAAGATTTTAACTTTTCAATTCCAATCAAATAATTAATTAATTAATCTTTTCCATTCCTCGACCCGCGAAAATAAGAAAAAAGTAAGTAAAAATAATTAAACCGCTCACTGGAGTGCAGACGAAAATTGTGTTCTCGTCAAATTTCGTCCTTCCATTATATCCTTCACGGCGTTTCTTAGTTCTTTGACCAACTTGTCAATGTCGTTTGCTTTTAAATGGCGCAAATCTATTTCCACTGTGGAGACAGGAATTTTATCATTAATCACTTTTTCAGGTAAACGATAATCCATTGCAGCTGTGCGAACTGCTTAAATTGCTTTGAAAGACTTAATGGTTATTACCCATTCATGAGAGAATAGATCCTAATAGTTTGATTTATTATGAATCAGAGACTATTTGTATTAAAGTAATAAAAACGAACGAATTTTAATATAATTTTAATCTTAAAAACGCAATAATTCTTTAAAATCTCTGTGAAAGACGGTGCTGTGGTTATGTTCGGAATGAATCTAAATGGAATTCTGAAACTTCACATAAAAAGTTGAAAACGTTCAAATGCATTCAAACCGCCAATGCTGCCCTTTTGAATTCACCTGTTCACCTCTTCGATACTTTAAAAACTTTGGAGTAATCATCAAGACGATATTTACACTCGTTAATTTCGACTGTCTTCTAAATATTTTGAAAAATTGTTTATATTGTAAAGAATGTTAGTAATAATTTGAATTATTAAGGTGGAATAAATAATTATTCATTAGTTATAATTAATTGGCTCTTCAAAGTCATTGAAGACCTTGCATATATGAACGAAATAGTTAATTATAATTAGAAAAAAACTTTTTTTTAAAGTAATAACGGATTACTATATTTTAAATAATTATTAAGATCAATTAGCAATTGATTAAAATAATTTAATTTTTTTTTACCTTTATTCGCCAAATGTCACCACAAGTAAACATTCAATGTCGACATTTCTAGGGAAATTATTTTATGAAAAATAAGAAAGAATAATTTTAAATAATTTTTAAATTCCAATTAAAAGCTGATAACATATTGTTAATGAATTAAAAGAATTTAATTACAAGTGACGCTTCTGCTATTTCGAGAGGAAAAGGTTTTAATGATTTTATTAATAGAGGTTAACAAATTGGCAAGCATTCAAATACAAATTACATTAAATTAGTTATGTAATTAATTAAATATTTCGAATTAGGATCACGAGTTCGCAAAAAACAACGTTAGTTTTTAAATATGATATTATCATAAATATGATTTATTATCATAATTATAACGAGCTCAACAAGGTTGTGAATGAAAACGATGAAAATCTACGTTTTTAGATTTTTACGAGATTTTTATCTTAAACTTCGTCGGAAAGTTTTTAAATTTTTGCGAATTTTACGAACATGGGTGGAACAGTTAAAAGTGATGTTTCGCCTGAACTTCATGTGCATTATTGTCACATTTTCCTGAAATTATTTTTGTGCAATTTAATTTTTGTTGAAATATTGCTAAGCCATCCTATCAGCCCTTATCGCCACCAAAATCGGATAAGAAGATGAAGACGACGATGATGGAAGTGATGATGACGATGTCGGCCGAAAAAAATCGATGAAGCATGCAGGCAGACTACTCGCCTGTATTGATTTTGTTTTTGAGTCCAGTACTCTGAGAGGAATCATCATCATCAGCAGCACCACGATCATCATCATCATCGTCGTCGTCGTCGTCGTCATCATCACAATCATCACCATAATCATCATCGTCATTACGGCTATCATCACCAATTGAAAATGAAGCTGTCTCTGCATTTGCATTAAGTCCTTAATCGACTGCGAATTATCAAAAACAGTGAAGGGGAGATGAAGTAGAAAATATAAATTATAAATATAAATAAATTAATGAATCACATTTTCCAGTAATGCAAAATGATTTAAATAATCAATAATCTCGGTTTGGAATTAGTATTTGTTGACCACTTTCAAGTTTCGAAATCATTTCCGAGGCAATTGTGCAAGTTATTATTTCTTAAAGAAAATCGTTTTTGGTGACTCAGAAATTAATGACGAGTGGAAAGGTTAAAGGTCAAGGAAAAGACGCAGATGGATATTCGCCAGAATAACTTGCAAGTGATGCATTTCCTGACATTTTTAACACCAACTGGAGATTTTTTATGTTATAAAATATTTATGGATGTCAAGTTTTAGCTTTAAAATCAATTGTATTTAAAAATTAAATTATTTCTATTCATTTATTTTATAAATTAATGTTTATATTTTATAACTTTCTTTAAAAATGAATGGTGAACCATTTGATGTTCCAATCAGTTTAACAAATGCTCAATTTCACATAATTCATTTTCTGAATTAATTTTTTGGATTAATTCATTTTAGTGAATTCTATGAAACAAATTCATCCAGATGTGTAAAGTTTATAAAACATTATGCAAATATTTTGAAAAATTTTGAAAATCTGTAAATAAATTGTGGATAAATGCACGATTGTTTTCGTTTTTGTACGGATTTGTTGTTTGTTGTTATTTCCAGGGTTTTTGTTTTCAAAAATATTTGAGTGGAAATAGTTAATCCATCATTAATGAGGTCAAAAGTGATGTGGAAGCCATAATAATCTATCTGCGATGACGATTATGATGATGATAACGGTGATGATTATAATGACGATTGTGATGATGAATGTGATGACGGTCATGATGCTGATAGTGATACTGATGAGAGGAGAATGGTGACTGGCAATGATGGTGATGACAGTAGGGACCACCACTGAGCGCATGAATTGGAGTTATAAACTCCAGTACGCATGCAGCTGCTTCCGATCGATGTATCTGGAAAAGAGGCTGACTTCTCTCAGACTGTACTTGATTCCTCGTTGCAATCGTCACCAGCACCGTCATTATCATCGTCATCGCCATCATCATCATCATCATCATCATTATCATAACCGTCGTCATCATTGTCGTCGTCGTCGTCTTCATCATCCTCGTCATCGTCACATCCTGCGCACCAGTTGCAACGTTCGTGCACCTTGTTTTTCATCCGCTGACGTCACATGTGACTTGGAAGTAAACGTTGCTCTGAGGTGGGAATTTCTTCATTCAGTTGTTGTCGTTGTTGTTGTTGTTGATTCAGTTGTTATTGTTGTTGTTGTTGTTGATTACTTTTGTTTGTTTCGTTATACGTTATACGCTGAGGGTTGCATAGTGTCGTTTGAATTGTTGTCCATCTCCTGTGTTATCAGTGCTTACTCATGCTTCATTTGATGGAAATTTGTTTAAAACAGATTTGATTGCAATGATTTTAATTTCTTTCAATCATTACAATGTATTTTGTAATAAATATTTGTTTACAAAACATATTATAAATGATTATAATCATTAACATTTTAATCACATTTTGCCTTCAATCATTTTCTGCTCGTGTGATAAATTTGTTGCTCAAAAATGTTTACATTTGGTCAATAATGAAATAAATTAAGAATCTTTCTATTTGTAATTTGTAATTTCCTACACACAAGGATGGATTACAAAACACAGTCAGAATATTTTTTCTTAAATTTGATGCACTTCAACGGCGTCACCATCAAGAACAACTTTTGAATTTTTTTTTAGAAAACTGTTCCTGCTTTTTGAACCGATGGATGGATGGATGGATGGATGGATGGATGGAGGATGGATGGATGGATGGATGGATGGATGGATGGATGGATGGATGGATGGATGGATGGATGGATGGATGGATGGATGGATGGATGGATGGATGGATGGATGGATGGAGATGGATGGATGGATGATGGATGGATGGATGGATGGATGGATGGATGGATGGATGGATGGATGGATGATGGATGGATGGATGGATGGATGGATGGATGGATGGATGGATGGAGGATGGATGGATGGATGGATGGATGGATGGATGGATGGATGATGGATGGATGGTGGATGGATGGATGGATGGATGGATGGATGGATGGATGGATGGATGGATGGATGGATGGATGGATGGATGGATGGATGGATGGATGGATGGATGGATGGATGGATGGATGGATGGATGTGGATGGATGGATGATGGATGGATGGATGGATGGATGGATGGATGGATGGATGGATGGATGGATGGATGGATGGAGGATGGATGGATGGATGGATGGATGGATGGTGGATGGATGGATGATGGATGGATGGATGGATGGATGGATGGATGATGGATGGATGGATGGATGGATGGATGGATGGATGGATGGATGGATGGATGGATGGATGGATGGATGGATGATGATGGATGGATGGATGGATGGATGGATGGACTGGAAAAAGTTAAAAAGTGGTGGAAATGAAAGAATGGTGAGATCGAACTACGATGATTGAACTTCATGAGACATTCGAGTGTGTTTGCAAGGAATCATCGCAAACAAAGAGTGTTTGTTGATTTCTTGTATTCCTCTGTTGCTCTCTCACGCCACAAAAACATTGAAACATTGTCTATAAGCAGTTCGCCATACATAGGACAGCATTTTTTTTATGAATTTAAGCAATCATTTTGTTTGATTTTAAAAAGTTATGGTTTGGAAGTAAAACTTTCGCACGAATTTTAAAAGAAACAATTCTGTGGTTTCAGAGGTTGTTCGCATGAAAAT
>JAJTWR010000314.1:3220000-3259319 GCA_021613335.1 Whitmania pigra
TATTTTTTTAATGTAAAAATTTTACATTTATGATGACAGATATGTTAGGAGCATGATTAAATAAAAGTAATAATTATAATAATTAAAATTCTTAATAATAATAATAATAACAATAATAAATTTAGTAGTTGCGGCTGTGGTCCACGAACCAACTGTGTCCCAATCCAAGCCAGCCATCCAATCAGATGTTGAGCTGAGTGTTTGTGAACTTGTTGACCCAAAAGAGTCACGTGAGAGCAAATATAATTTTAGCAACTTCCATTTGTAAACATTTGTAAACATTTGTAAACATTTCAAATACGTGTCAACATTTAATACATTCAATAACTTTATTAAGTCAACTTCTCATAGCATCCACTTAATATTCTCACAACACCCATTTAGCTCCTCCCAGAGACTTGAGGGTCGAACGCCTATTGGCCAACAGCGTCATGATAGCCTGGAATCCTCCGCTTTTCCACTCAGCTGAGTTCGGCCTCAAGTCGTACAGCGTCTACGTCAACGGACACCTGCAGTGTCTCGTCGATGCCAAGGATCGAACGAAAGCTCTCCTGGAGAGGATTGAACTCTCAAAGGTCAGGTGACCTTTTGCTGACCTCCACTTTGGAACGGAGCTGACCTAATGAATATTTAATGTTGCTAATCTAACTTGATGGTATGATTAGCCTCGGCTTTTCCGTTAATTCTATTTATAGCTTCTTGTGCGGAAGCGTTACGTGGCTAGGTTTCGCTATTCATTCGACAGGGATGGGAAAGTGAATTGACCTAGATTTTCTGACCTAATTTATCAGGTGCATCGCGTCTGTCTGAGAAGCAATTACTCGAATCACGTGGATTCTGCCGATCAACAATGCACCATCATGATTGGAACAGGTAACAATATCACCTGTCAATTACTTTAAACCCAATCATCTCTTTAATCATAATTTCATCTCATATTAGTATTTTTGTGAATTGCACATAAATATTATGACTAATATAAATATAAATTTATTATTATTACATAAAAGTTATGAGTAATAAAAATGTAAATTTATTATTATTACATAAATATCATGAGTTATTTTGGAGAATGTTTTCGATCAAAAAATGTTCAGACGACATAAACGAAACCGAAGAGTTATGGTTAAATTTATGGTTTCCATGACGTGACAATCATTATCAGGACACATGTTATTTCTATTCAATGACAAACCTTTGCTGGCCTTCATGAGACAAAAAATATTAATGACAATAACGTATAAAATGATAATGATACTTATTACATATTAATCTAAGTAAGATAGCAAATAATAATAATGATGATGATGATGATGATGATGATGATGATGATAATAATAATAATAATAATATAATAATAATAATAATAATAATAATAATAATAATATAATAATAATAATAATAATAATAATAATAATAATAATAATAATAATAATAATAATAATAATAATAATAATAATAATAACAGTAATAATGATAATAGTGATAATAATTACAGGTTGTATCAGTTTATAATAGTCATAAAACGATGACCACAGGCATAAACTACTCCCCCACGGACTTCAGGGTGGCCAAGGTGACGTCATTCACGGCTGAGGTCACTTGGATGCCCTCGAATAGCAACCTGGATCACATCATTTTGGTCGACAGCCGATGCAGGGCAGTCATCAGACCTGGAAACTACAGGTGTATCGTTACAGGTGAGTGGATGCGATTGGCTTATGGTCCAAAGGATTCTGATAGGTTGAATAAGGCACTTGAAAATACTTTAAAACATTTTTAAATGTCAAAAATGCCTGCATATAAATTATTCATGAAAAACATTTTTAAAACTTCAGAAATTTAGAAACTTTACCTCACCTTGAGTATTAAGTTTCATTGTTACACCTCATTTTTTGAAAGTAAAACATTCTTTTCAATCAAGGTTTTTGTCGTTCGGTTGATTTATTGTTGTTGATGTTTCGCTTTGTTGTTGTTGTTTTTTATCGATGGTAATAAAATTTCCGAACGAAATATTTGACTCGAAGAGAGATAGAAATAAATAAGATAAAGTATTACATTTTAATATTGTTGCAATTGCGGTTGGTTCTCTAGGAAGTAAGAATTAGGAACTAAAAATGGTTACGTAACTTCCTTTTCTGGTGAACATTTCTCACGATTTCACGATTTCACAGCCTTTCTGACTACTTAAATGACTTTTTACTCATCAAACTTCCTCCAAAATCATTTTCAACAACTCGTGAAATATAATTCAATTTTATTAATAAAATCAACTAACGACATTTTAAGGTTTGGCTGCCGACACACGACACAGCATTTCAATTCAACCACGCATCGATGCCTCGTGTTCTGGCTCGACGAAGATTTGCATCACTTTCAAAACTCTTCCATCAGGTTTGATGGACAATTTTAAGTATGATGCAGAAACAACACATAGTTCTACATGAATAGAAAACAAAATGTATCGCAGAAGCTTATTTATATAGAGCCAAATTATTAATAATTTCCCACAGGGGCTGCCACATACATAATTCTGCCAAAATAAACCAAGTTAAAGTCCACTTATAATAACTCATTAATTTTATTATATTACAATAATTAAATTAATTCCGCATCCACATCCAACAGTCCTATATCATAACTCCCTCAATTTGCATCAGAAATACCAGATGCCCCAGTCGAGGTACAGGTGGAGCCAGGGCCGAGACAAGGCACCCTACTGGTCATGTGGGCTCCTGTCAAACCCAATGGAAAACCACCAAACTCGGCCATCAACGGGTACTGTGTTTACGTGAACGGCAAGAAGGTCAAGGAACTTCACAGTCCTTCAGGTTGTCGAAAGTTATTTTTAGACAGAAATCAGCCGGTCCGGAATTTTTGAATTTTTAATTTATTCATTTAATTGCGTTGTTTTTAAGTTAATTTGTTTAGTTTCTTGTTTTAGGAATGGAATGGATTTAAATAAATTAGAATTTCTAAACGCCTGAAATTGTCGACCATTTTAAAAGTCGTAAAATGCTTACAATTAAAAAAATGATTTTTAAAAAACTTTGTTTTAAAGCTTGGTTGAAATTCTTTTCGATGGAATAACTATTAAGAAATAATATTAAATGAAATATCCGTGAGATGAAATAGTAAATCAAATATTTGAGCAAAAGTTCTACTTTAAGGAACCTCGGTAACAAAATAAGGTCTTTAAAATGTTCCAAGAAACAACATCAACTCACGATTAACCATTCATTCATTGTAACCCTCTCTTTCTTAATAGGATTAAACATTGTTAAAGTTTGAGCTAAAAAAAATATATAGATAGTCAAATTCCCACTCAAACTTGAAAACATTTGAAGATTTATCATTTAAATTTAGTTTTATTTATTATTTAATTTTAAATAATGTAATTAAAGACAAATTAAATATATTTCGTTTGAAATGATGTCTAAAAGATAATTGTGATATAACATAACCATTGTTATTATATAATTTTATTTAACTGTAACAATTACAAAAAAGCAATTAATAGACCACATTATAAAATATCATAAAGCACTACATAAATTCATGCTGTTACTCCAGGTGATCATGTACTCCTGGAGAGTGAGGACTTCTTGGAGATCAAGGACCCCAAACATTTGACCATCAGATCGAAGACTCACAGTCACGAATCTCCAGATTCTCTTCCGTTTGTCCTTTCCAACAAATTCTGTCAGAGTTGGAGTTTGAAAGTAGGCCGCACTGTCAACATTCATTCATTCATTCATTCATTCATTCATTCATTCGTTCGTTCTTTCGTTCTTTCGTTCGTTCGTTCGTTCGTTCGTTCGTACGTTCGTGCGTTCGTTCGTTCGTTCGTTCGTTCGTTCAGTTCATTCATCATTCATTCATTCATTCATTCATTCATTCATTCATTCATTGATCTTCATTCATTCATTCATTTCATTCATTCATTCATTCATTCATTCATTCATTCATTCTTCATCATTCATTCATTCATCATTCATTCATTCATTCATTCATTCATTCATCATTCATTCATTCATTCATTCATTCATTCATTCATTCATTCATTCATTCATTCATTCATTCATTCATTCATTCATTCATTCATTCATTCATTCATTCATTCATCATTCATTCATTCATTCATTCATTCATTTCATTCATTCATTCATTCATTCATTCATTCATTCATTCCATTCATTCATTCATTCATTCATTCCTTACTTATTCTTTTTCTTCGCTCGTGTCTTTCTCAATACAACAGCCTGTTAATAAATCATATTTTTTTTTGCAGGCTATTTCGACACATTCTTCATCTATACATCCATTCACGCATCCATTCAAACTTTCATTCAAATTGATCGCTTCTGTTGCCAATAACAACAATAACAACAGCCCCATCTGCCGAAGATAAAATTTGAAATATTTAAAGAGACAAACAAATTGATTAAAACTTCAAACCTCCAAAAAACCTTGACCTTTTCACGATTTCCAATTTGTCTTAACACGTGCAGGTTGGCCGAATGGGTTAAGTTCCGGCATATGGCGGTCATGGCAACAGACGTAATGTGTCGTGTTCGAAAACCAGCCCTCGGGAAAGAGCGCTATATAAATGGTTACATATATGGCTCATATAAATGAGGTATAATGAGGTATAATGACAATTGCACGTGCAGTTACAAACAAAATATTAACACGAATGATGCACTGAATTATTTCTTTCTAAGTACAAAAAACATGCAATGATCTTGTTGTTCGCTTGTTTATCGCTTGAAAGCAGGGATTTACATTCAATTGAAACGTAACAACCACAATCGTCATTATCATCGTCATCATCGTTATCATAACCTAAAGCCTACAATGACCAATCACAGGAGCTGACAGTAAATTCAATCCACCTGCCCAGTCAAAGACGTCCTCTAAGTCCGTCATCGACCTTCAACTCAGACTTGCATTTTCCACCTTTCCACAGCACCAGGGACGCCAAACTCAACCACCACGAGGCACGTTTCAGCGCCCAACAACTGAGTCCCCTCGAGAAGAAGAATGCCCAGACTGACGGCACCCAACAACAGAACTCCGCGATTCCAGTGGACGAACTACAACAGCAGAGAAGCAGAACCCCTTCAAAGTCTGATCAATTGGACGGTAGGAATACAAAATTGCTAAATAACTGTATTGTAATGTTATTACTAAATAACCGAATTCTAATAATAAGTATTTGAATTGTGATATTATTACTAAATAATTGAATAGTAATATTATTAACAGATAATGGAATTAAAATGATAACAAATGTAACATTACATTTCCTCAATATAATACAAATTATTCAACGGGGAGTTGAGGCAACGATTATTCAGCAAAGCCAATTCATTCGTAGTTTATTGAAAAGGTAGATGATAGATGTCTTTAATACATTCGATGATGATGATGATGATGATGACGATGACAATGACGATGACGGGGATGATGACGATGACGACGATGATGATGATCGCAGCCAGAGAACACACAGACCTGATGACAGTGAGAGACAACATATCCGACTCCAGTTTCGACGCCGAAGAAACCAGCAGAACACGTCACCTCCCAGGACCGCGCGTCGTGCCGCAGAACAGCGTCATGGGTGGTCAGGTCATCAAGGACAGGAGAAGCAGAATGTCAGGACTTCAACAGGATCCTGGATATTCAAGGATGGAGTCAATGGCGAGAAGATCAAAGTGGGATTAGCAATTCATAATAATTCATTGAGTGAATTCGCAATTCATATTAAGTCATTGAGTGAATTCGTAATTCACAATAATTCATTGAACGAAGCTACACCTTCATTAACCAGTTACATAACGAGTTAACTGCCTTTAGTAAGACTTTCAATCAGTTTGATCTAAAACTAATGTTTTACATATATTTACATATTTTTTTCGTTATAATATTGGTAATGGAAAATTTGTAATAAAACAAATTAGATAATAAAAGAAAAATAAAGTAAATAGTTAATGAAGATATTTTTAGCACTTTGGTTATTTAAGTCTTTAGTTGAAGAATTGATATATAATAATTTAAATAATAAGAAAGTGGCTCAAGATTAAAAAAAACTATTTTATAAAATTATAATTTAAAAAAAAAATTATTTTCTACAACCACACCCATTTGTCATTCTTTGGTGTTTTATGAGTTAAAAGAACTGAATAAATTACGTGCAGACGGACAGCTTGTTTTTATTAACAAGATAAACAAGATGTAACTAATATTATGGTGATTATTATTATTATTATTATTATTATTATTATTATTATTATTATTATTATTATTATTATTATTATTATTATTTTATTATTATTATTATTATTATTATTATTATTATTATATTATTATTATTATTATTATTATTATTATTATTATTATTATTATTCTTATTATTATTATTATTATTTTATTATTATTACTGTTGCTGTTGTTGATCAATAATTCATTTAAGCATAGTCGACTATGGCCTGATTTACCCATACGAGGTCTCCTGTGTAATCTTTATACTTCGTTATTCTGAATGTTATTACATACATTAGTCTACATATCTTGTGTAAGCTCTGAAAAATATTTCAAATAATAATAATAATGATAATAATAAAACAAATATTTAGATCGTATTAAGATAACAATGATGGCGACGTCAACGATAGCAATAATAATAAATTAAGCCTTCAATTCAGTGCCAGACATATTATACGGGCAACGAAAACTGTCATTATTATTAACAACATTCATATAATTTTATTTTGTTTATATCAATATATTTTTAATTTTATATAATTTATATTGATATAGTATATTGTTACTAACTAATATCATATAATATGCAATATAATGATATATTAATGCATAATAATATGTCAGAATTTTAAATAGCTTATTAATTACAGAATAATAAAATATATTTATTTATATAAATAGATATATAACATATCAATATTATTATTTTTATTTTGAAACGGAAAGTAAGCGATAAAGTTTAATAAAAGGAAATCAATTGTCGAAATAGAAAATCATGTTCTTAACCGCGAACACGACTTTTATTGAGATCATGTTTATCTTTCTGTAAGCGCATAATCTCATGCAGTTAATCATTGCTATTGTTTTATTGTTAATTTCAATTTATTATTATTATTACTGTTCTTCTTCTTCTTCTTCTTCTCTTCTTCTTCTTCTTCTTCTCTTCTTCTTCTTCTTCTTCTTCTTATTATTATTATTATTATTATTATTATTATTATTATTATTATTATTATTATTATTATTATTATTATTATTATTATTATTATATTATTATTATTCTTATTATTATTATTATTATTATTATTATTATTATTATTATTATTATTATTATTATTATTATTATTATTCATTATTATTATTATTATTATTATTATTATTATTATTATTATTATTATTATTATTATTACTATTATTATTATTATTATTATATTATTATTCTTATTATTATTATTATTATTATTATTATTATTATTATTATTATATTATTATATTATTATTATTATTATTATTATTATTATTATTATTATATTATTATTATTATTGTTGTTATTATTATTATTATTATTATTATTATTATTATTATTATTATTATTATTATTATTATTATTATTATTCATTATTATCATCATCATCATCACCAGATCTATGAGGAGGGAAGGTCAGAAGAGAGGAACAAACAGGGGACGTTACTTCCTGGCTTTGTTCGACTACGATCCAGCCACCATGTCTCCGAATCCTGATGGAATAAACGAAGAACTTCCTTTCAAGGAAGGTCAAATAATTAAGGTTAATTAATTAATTAATATATCTATAAATTTAATTATAAATAATTAAGGTTAATTAATTAATTTATTTATAAATAATTAAGGTTGACTAATTCATACAATGAAACAATTTATTAATTTAATGAATTCATCGATTTAACTAATTTCAAACTAATTGTTCAGAAAAAAAACAAACAAAATTTTCAAGGAATTATTGAAACTTAAATATTTACCTAAAAAAATTATTGAAACTTAAGAATTTATTTTAAAAAATTATTGAAATTATTGAAATTATTCTAACAAAAAGGTTCACGGAACAAAAGATGCGGACGGGTTCTTCATGGGAGAACTGAGCAACGGGATGAGGGGACTCGTGCCGAGCAACATGATCAGTGAGATCGAGGACTTGCCAGGGAGGAAGTCCAGACAGGGCTTTGTAGGATCAAACACTTTACCCCAGCAATCATCCATCCACAAATATTCAAACCGCAATCAAAATTTCGACTTTACAGGTTTCCATGCCGTGTTTTGTCATCGCTTAACTTGAACTTTATTATTTTTAATAATATTATATTAGTTAATATCAAATTAATAATAATGTCATATTACTAATATATTAACTAAGTATTAATATCATATTAATAATATATTAACTAAGTGGTTAATTGATGACTCCGATGCTTTTAATTAGGTGCACCTCGACAGATGGTGGCCGTGCAAAACTTTGACCCTATTATACACCCACCAAACAGGGACATTGAAGTAAATCTAAATTGAAAATGTTTAAAAAACCGACTTATTTATTCTTTAATTCTTTAATATTTTCATCTCGAATCATTTTCATTTGCACATTCAGCCGGGTCTTCCATTCAGGGCTGGTGAGATGATATTGGTCCATGGTGCCGTGGATTGCAATGGATACTATAGGGGGGAGAAGAACGGGGTATATGGATTGGTTCCGGCGGATTTCTTGAGAGAACCAACGCCGAACGACTTTTCTCAGCAGCAACAACAACAACAGCAGCAGCAACAACAATTCCAACACCAACAACCACATCAGATGGCTTCTGGTCAAGTTCGCACCCGCCATGAATCCTACTCCAATGCCATTGGTCACGTACCAGCCTCTTACCAGAGGGACGGATTCAACCAACCAATTACCCAACAGAATCCTGGTCAGATGTTTGTTCCCAGGAATGAAACATTCATTCCTTCTCAACAACTTCAGAACGTCAGTGCAGCGGCCACAAACATTTCCAACTACAAGCAACAGTTCCAACCAACCATTCCTTCGGGCCAGGCGTCCTTTACTCAGCGACCACAATTTCCTGGCCAACAACAACAGCAACAACAATTCCAGCAATATGCGCAACAGCCGCAACAACACATGCAACATCATCCCCAACCATTCCAACCGCAACTGCAACAACATTCTCTGCAACAGGTTCAACATCCATCAATTCAAACTCCTCAGAGCGTTTCTCAACAAGCTCAACAATTGCAACAACAGCCAATGTACCTACAACCTCAACAACAACAGCAACATTTGCAACAAACTCAACAGCAACATTTGCCACAAACTCAACAGCAAAATTTGGCACAAACTCAACAGCAGCATTTGCAACAAACTCAACAACAGCATTTTCAACAGAACGTTCAACAAAATGTTCCACCGCAGAGATTTCAGCAACACTTGCAGCAACAACAGCCTCCGTTCCAGCAAATGGAACTCTTTCAACATACCCGAAATCAGACTCCAAGTATCAGATACCAGCAACCGGACAACTTTGGAAAAATTGGAAACACTGAAAATTTTCAGTTTCAACAAAGAGGAAGACAAGAGTTTGAACAACGACCCATATTTCCAAACCAACAATCATTACAACAGCAACAACAACAACACCATCATCCAGGAGTTCAACAACAACAGAGTTTCAATCAGCAGATGGAACAGTTTCCCAGATGAGAAACTGAATTTCCTTCATATTTTCATTGACGTCATGTGTTAGAATTTGCTCAAATAGTGCATTGCTTCAATGAACCAATAAGAGCTGGGAAAGCCAGACGTTGTTTAACTTCTGATGATTAGGAAATACATCGTAAAGATCAATCTAACTCGTATGCCGCTATTCAGAGACATTGGGAGGGTCAATCACCTTTCTAGTCCATTTAAGGTCGGACCAAGGTTACAGTTTTTCAGCAGCTTTGCAACTTGGTGCTCCCTTAAGAATCCTTCAACTGCTGACAAAACATTCTCAAGCAATATACGTTGAAATCATTTTGCCATGTTTTTCCACCTCATTTCATTCGCTTCATAGATGGTCGGTTCTAGATGAAGACTGTTACTTTGCTTGTATAGGTTGTCTTGAATAAAACTTACTAGTCTACAGACGACACATTCTCTTTCATGTCGCTCCTATGTGAGAGATATTACGAATGATTTACGAGCGATTTACGAGCGATTTAAGCCAGTTAAAAATCATGTTTATTTCTCGACACGACCATTTTAGGGTCTTTTATTGGAACAGAAATTAAAGTTTTCATCAGCAGGATGGTAGCACGACCATCTATAAAAATCTAAACCGGTATTCAACCAGATAAAATAATAATAATAATAATAATAATAATAATAATAATAATAATAATAATAATAATAATAATAATAATAATAATAATAATAATAATAATAATATATAATAATAATAATAATAATAATAATAATAATAATAATAATAATAATAAATTGCTTAACTTAATTTACATTGGTTCCGAGTCTAGGTTCTTTGTGAAACCACTTGGTTTTCTGCGTTACGTGATGGAAACCTGATATTTTTTTTCTTGGAATTTCCAAACGTTGGACCAACTGAAACTTGGTTACGTTTTGAAATTCTTATTCTTTAAATGAAACAAGGTGTTATTGAACAGTTGGGATAATTCTCATGATATCGACTTACATCAACACCTTTCAAGCCCATTGTACTTCGTGGCTTTTAAAGAATTATTTCAGACCGACACATTTTCTAGTCTTTGTTTACAAAGTATTAGCGGTCCAGGTGACAAGTTGAAGTTCATTCCTGCCTAAGTTGCCTGCTTGCCTTCTAACAAAGACTCATTGAAAGGCTTCATTCAACTGCGGTCTTTTCTCCCACGCAGTACTCCCGCCACACAATGCAAGGATAAACAGTAACTCGAAACAAGTACTTAAGTAGGTAATTTTTCAGGTTGGTCTTTGGCGCGCTAAGAGCGATAAAGTGGCGATCAGTGGATTGATTGAAGGTGGTTCTATCGTGGAAGGTGGTGCGATGGGTGTTCGTAAGATTTTGTTTCAATCAAAGCAGAAATGAAAACTTTCAAATTTCTTTCGTAAAAAATGTTGCTTTTAAAATTTAAAGAAAGTTTCTCAAATCTTCGTCAAAAGCGCCCGGTATTTGTTGGATCGTCAGTTGTGATCCACAATGGAGTTTGTTCAAACTGAGGTACTTTTAAATAACTTTATTATTACGTTAACCATATTAATCATTCATAAATTCCAAATAATGATAACAACAATATTTTTTTATTTTATTTATTTATTTGTGTTGTGACCAACGATATGGAATGAAAGACATTAATGTTTTGCATAACATTCATTTTTTTCAGCAATTAACTTAAAACATAATTTAAAAACCCAAATTTTGTAAGCCGTAACAACAGAACGTATAAAGATTTCTCAAAAGAATAAAACGATTTTAACTCACAAAGAAATAGCATTAAATAAATAAATAAAAGTTAAATTCCAACACATTTGACCACAAGTAATTGTTCATTTCCTGAAGAGATGGGGTTTAAGGTTTGAAAGGAATTTCTGAGCATCAAATTCACCTGCGTGCCTAGCCATTGTCTCCGAACAATGTTTGATTGAATTATTCGATTTGTGTTCAATAAATCTTCATTTTGAATAAGTTATTCAATTGATTCACTCTACAATAGTGGGCGATAATAATTATTATTATTATTACATATTAAATAGCAATAATAGTAACAATAATAATGAAGATCGTGACGCGAATATTTTCAGTATAGCCGCTCACAATTTCTTTAGACAAAAGACTCAGTTATGTCAAGTTTGTTTTCAAAGTTAGACTGATGATAAACTTTTTTTTAAAAAAAGGAAATACATTCTAGTTTATGGTTATGTTTCCTTAGCAAATTACTTAACTACTTAAGTAATTATATTACCCAATTAATTAATTAATCGAGGCCAGGTTTACAACAGAATTAATTGGTTGAATATTTTTTAACTAATTTTTTTGGTTTAGATTTGAAAACATCTTTAGTGATGTTGAAGCGATGGCAATTTAACAAAACATTAATGTTATGACTTTTACAATTTTTTTTTTTAAACCGAGAATTTAAATATCAATTATAGAATTATAGTGCTTTAATAGCCAGTGTTGATAATATTTGATTTAGGGAACAATTAAAAGCATAAACTTTGCTCAGAAATATTACCCAAACGTATAACCCTAAGTTGAATGAAGCTACAGAAATGACAAAGGGTGTGTTACATTTGCAACTTTTCAAATGCTTCGTAAGGTCACACTTCGTCCATAGCTTATAGTTTTTGTGAAATTTTTCTAAAGAATGAACTGTTATTAAAAATATGAACTCGGTGTGTGTATGACATCAGAAATTATTAATTATTTATGGCGAGAAATTTTTGTATTTCATCGTTACCGACTTCGTAGTTATTGAGATCATTGCATTCTTAAATATTAAAATATTCACCTCATAAATGCGTGGGTTGGTTATTCAAAAGATGACGACTGCTTAAGAATAAAATACCAGGCATAAATTGAAATGAATTAACTCCATAATACTTTTTTCAAGTCATTGTTATTAACATTCAGTCGAAGAATATATCTTCTGTGAGCAACTATATCTTTTGTAACAACTTAAAATTGGACTTAGTCTAAATTATGTTAGTTTTATTTAAGGGGATTTTATCGAATGTCAAACAATGTCGTGAAGAAATATTGAAAAAAAATCAATGATATTTCCAAGCAAGAATGAAATTACAAAGTTTTAAAGAAAAATTCAAAGCTTGATTGAAGTTGAAAATTGATTCAATTCTTTCTCAAACGTAAATCAGATATTGACATAGTATTCATGTAGTTTGTTATCAATATTTTAATTAATTTATTAATGTTCGATCAAACCATTCACATGTACCTAAAACACGAGTCAGCATAAAAGTATTATTTAGTAAATAAGGAATGATTAAGAGCAAAAGTTTACGTAGTCGTCTGAAGATTGTTTCTAAGAAATGGTGACCAAATCATGAATCCTCTGGGACTCTTGTAACAATCCAGTATTGTGATAATAACGAAGCTTATAAAGAGACCATCACGTTAATGTGATCAGTCACTCAAAAAAATCATTTAGCGAAATCTCAGTTGAATATTTTATTTATTTTAGTCCAAGGATAACTTCGGCAATTTTTAGTCATTTTTTGTTTCATATTTTTATGTGCTTTCTATTTATTTGGACTTATTTGTCGAGACGTATGAAAAAAGGTTTGATTACTTTCGATGCTTTTTTATTTCTACGAGCGAAGGCAAAAATTATACATTTTAAAATTAGAGTTTGAATGGTGTATTTCAATTAACTGAAAAAATGGTAAATTGGCGTGTGAGTTGGTATTGCGAGGGTTGCGTTCCTGCGAACGGAGGTGAAGGCAACAGTAGTTACGTGTCGTGTTCGCAACCCAGCTCGTACCGCCAGGAAGCGCCCTCGGGTAGGGGCGCTATATAAATGGTGGATCGATTAATTCCTATCCGGATACATAAGGCACTCAAAAAAATACAAATGCAAAATACAAATGCCGGGCATCATTTTTAATAAAGTCCACTTTCACCACTTTTTAGTTTTAAAGAAATTAGTTAATAGTTATTAATTAGTTAATAATATTAATATCGGATCGAAGAGAACATCATGTCACCAATAACTGACATCTGCATTACATTTTCTTAGAAGCTGTTATTTCCAACAAGGCACAGGATTTCATGTAAAGTGTACTAAAATGGTTTTCTTTTTAAAAAGAACATTTTTTGTTTTCTCAAGCTCTTTCATTCAATGCTTTATTTAACCATTTTTAAGTCATTTATTACTGATGCGCAAATGATAAGTAACTTGGATATGATTAAATGCTGATAAATTAATTATGACTTAAAAGCTTTGTAGAAAGCCGCCTTCACTAACGGAAACCATAACTAATATATATATATATTATTTTATATTATTATATATATATATATATATCATAAAAAATAATATATAAATTATATGTTGAATTATATATTCTGGGTGAAATATATATATATCAATATATCAATAATCCACCCAGAATCCAACGTAATAACTTGCATAATAACTATTCGTGGATGTAATGAAGTATAAAGTTGATAGATTGTTTGGTTAATAAAATAAAGAATTAATTGGTTAATTATCTTATAGTTAATTTAATTCACATTCCAATGAAATTTATCTACTCATAAAATCTGACGGAAACTTTAGAAACTATTTTCAATGGTCGTTATTAACCACACATGACTTATATTCAAGCAATATATCACATTTTAATTCAATGATAATTATTAATAATATTTTTAAGTAAATATATTTGTATTAAGTCTATTGAGTTACAAAAAAAAACAAATTTTACTTCTGGCAGATGTCATTTTCAGCCGCCGCTCTTAAAAAACGACCCTATTCACTGGAGAAAGAATTTCCTTTTCCAGTGGAGGATTTTTCTGCTTTCCATCTGAAAGAAAAGCGCGCCAAGTCAAATTTTGAGGGTGGAATTGCAGACGATTTGTCAGAAAGTTTTTCTATCTTCGATTCCATGCTGGAGGATCAGGATTATTCCATATCATCGGAACTTCATGTCATGAAGGACAGCCACACTTGGTCGTTTGATCTCCCAACAAATTTGCTTCCATCACTCGTAGCCAATGATTCTCCTACGAGTCCACAAACCACAACCTTCATCGACGACTTTTATAGCGCTCAAGAAACTTTGTTGAATTCCTGCAACAACGTACAAACATCTCCAACTAGTCACAACAACTCAAATTGTTACGACCTCCCAGTTGTTTTACCCTCGAGCAGTTCGACCGATATTTTTTGTCACCTGCCAGAACTAAACAATGAATTTGTCGACATCAATTCCACCATTGAAACCCAAAACAGAAACCCTCCTCCACCCTACCCATCAAACGACACTTTTGGTCCCAAAATTGACCAAAGATTTGGCACTTGTAAAAACAGCCCTCGCAGACCAAATTCATTGAAATTGACAGAACTTCCAATAAACTTGTTGGGGCAGCAACATTTTTCGAATTTTTCTGAGGGCGCATTTCTACCAAATGCTTCAGTAAATTTCCAGTGCCGAGGAGGAGAAACGGGGAATCAACAACCGACGTTGCCCATGATGCAGTCCTTCCTTGAACTCAAGAAATCACCTAGGTCTCCGATGGTTACTGACTCTATCCTCACTTCAACATCTGCTTTGTCTTTCCAATGTCTTTCCCCAACTTTAACCACAAATAATTTTCCAACAAATACCCGTTATTACAATGAATATGCGACTGATGCATCGCTCTACCACAGCAATTTACTTCAAACTGCTCGCACAGGAAAGAAATTTCAGGCCATGAATTTAATTACGATAGAACCAAACTCTTCCACAAGTCCCGATACAACTTATTCTCCTACCACCCCTACAGTTTTCTCAGATCTGTCTTCAAGCAACCACATTTGGAACACTAATCTCCTTTCAGTCAATGCACATCTTTCAGATACCCAATGCTTTCCACCAAAATCTGATTTCCAGAACATCAGCAATTCTTTGGAAATGCAAATTGATCGAGTCCAATTTCATCCTAAAGTTGTTCAATCTTCAGGATGTGATTTTGAAAACAAAGCAAACACGGAAAGTTTTTTCCAAGCAACATGTAAAGATTACACGGCAGTTGAAGCTAAGATTCCCAAGCACAATACTCTGCAAGCATTAGCGGACAAAATCAAGAGAAACCAAACAGTCAAGAACCGTCAGAATATCGATGATGTAAAACCAATTTTAGATTCAAAAAGCTTGGAAGATTTTCAATTGAACTGCAGAATGTCTGGAATGAATAATCAATCAAATTATAACCAATCGAATTCGGAAGAAAACAATCCAGTTCTTCACCCCTCAAAGCGCGTGAGAATCAATTCTTGTTCACCTTTGAAAGTCACCATTGGAGAAGCAGATACGAGCCAGGAAAGTTCCTGTCAGGATAAAAAGGTTGCACTTCATGAATATTTAAAAACCCGTCGAACACACATGGCGCTATTCAATTGGCATATTAAAATCATTTAAATTGTTTTAAAGCTCCCAATCACTAAGATAAGTATGAATTTTTCATGTCCCAATGATAATTTTGTTCTAGAAACAAAATTTTCCTTTTTCGATGTTTGGTAAATTATTCAATATAATCATTCCACGCTTTCTAAAGTTTCTATAGTTTTGTAAAGTTCTCACAAAACCAATAGCAATGGTTTTTCTATTAAAGTAGAATTCAAAATTTCATTCTTAAAATTTGAAGCAGAGGAGGCATAAAGCAAACAAGACAATTGGTGCTGACAACTCAGAACTAGTTGCTACTGACCTACCCATATCTCTGCGAAAGTACAAAGTTTTTATTGTCGTTCAGTGCAATTTCATTCACAAAAATACATATTTAGATGTTTATTTTCATTTAAAGATTTTATTCACATTGTATCTTGTCGTTATTGTTAATCAACTAATATCAAAATTCTGTTTATTTTATTGTTGTTGTTGTTGTTGATAAATAATTTATTTAAGCATCGTCGATTATGGCCTGATTTCCACAGGCAAGGTCACCTTCTGGACTTTAGTTTTCTTATTATTAATATTATTTTTTTCTAATTTTTATTATTATTATTGTGTGAAAGAGAAAATGTCATAGTTTTCATAATCATCTTCCGACCACTTAGTATCAGTTGATACAAATTTAATAAAGCTGATACAAATTTGATACAAAATTATAAATGATTCGCAATTATTCATAAATATTAGGAGATAAATTACAATGATTTACAATAATCCATAATTATTAGGTGAGAACCATGATCATGATCTGACACGCTGTTGCGGCACAAATTTACTTTAATCGTTTTTTAGAATAGTGATTTATATTAATTCGAATATTATTTGTGAATATTCAGCTCAAATTATTTGAACTCTTTCCTCTTCAACTTGATTGCTCCCATTTCTTCGATCAAAAAACCAGACAAAGACCTGAGGACCACCTACCTGAACAAAGGTAACCAAAGTGTAAAATAAATCAATGCTGCTTCATAATTATTGGATATTAGATTGATTATATTGATTATCGCCCATCAGTGCGTTACGACTCCGATAACTTCTGAATCCGTGCTTTATTCCACTAGAACACGAATTTTTCTCGAATAGCTTAATATAAATTAATCACAGTATCGATTTTGCGGATTGTGACAACATGCCGTTGTCAAAGAAGAAAGATGGCTGTAGTGACAAGAAAAGCGAAGAGGATTTGTGCGGTTTAAAACTGTGTGAATGTTGTATAAAAGAAAATAAAGAAGCTCTGGGTTTTTTGAACGTGCTCGTATCTTTGAGGTCCGACATAAAAGAAATAAAAGAAAACCTAAAAAGGAACGATGAAAGATTTGCTGTTGTTGAACAACAAAAAAACGAAATAGCAGATTTTAAGTCAAAACTAGATTCATTTACAAAGGATTCAAGGCAGGCAACTAGGGAATGGTCAAGCTTGTTCAAAGATAAAGTTGAACTTCTTGTTTCTGATGTTGGGTCTGTTCAAAAATCAGTTGAGGCAACAAAATCATCATTTGAGACTTCTAATGATAGATTGAATAGAAAGAACAATATCGTGGTCTACAACTTGCCTGAGAGGGATTCAAAAAATGCAGATAAAGATGAAGTACTGAAGTTGTTGTTGGAAATAACAGGCAGGGATTTTAAAGAAGATATGGAGTCCCTGAGATTAGGAAGGAGAAATGAAGAGACCAATAAAACCAGACCAGTTTTATTAAAGTTTAGCAACCTATGTCATAAAAATTTAGTCTTTGAAAACAGCTTCAAATTGAGAAAGAGTGAAACCTTCTCAAGAGTGATTCTAAACAATGATTTATCCAAGGAGGATAGAGAACTGTGCTCCAAACTGTTAAAGGAGAAGAAGGAGGAGATCAGCAAAAAAGAAGATGTAAGCAAGTGGGTTTTTAGAGTCAGGGGTCAGCCAGGAGACTTTCATGTGGTTTCCTACAGGAGACGAAATTTATAACTAAGAACAGTTCAAGAAGATCAAGTCTAACAATTTGGTTGTCTAATGTGGATTCCTTATCAAATAAATTTATAGAGTTTCAACATCTTGTGGAGCTCCATGCTAAAACTGATCTGATATTTCTAAACGAGACTAATCCCAAGCATTCAAAATCCATTCACTTATTGTCAGAATATCAGATAAATGGGAGGCAAATTTTGTCATGTGGTTTTCAAAAAGAGAGGTACAGAGGGATATTGTTGTATCACAAAGAAAGCCTTTTGATCAGTGAAATTATTTTGGAGAGTGAATTTCTGGAGAAATTATGTGTCAGAGTAGTAACTTCACATGGATTTCTCAATGTACTGATGATTTACAGAAGTCCAAATAGTTCATCAGACAACAACGACAAATTAATGCAGTTGTTGGGGGAATTTTTTTGTTTGGAAGGAGATCATTTGCTCATAGGAGATTTTAATTTCCCAGATATTGATTGGTTAACGACAAGTTGTTCAGGTTCTACAACAAAGATTGAAAATAGATTTTTGAATTTTTTGGATGACAGATTTCTGACTCAACACGTCATGGAACCAACGAGATTTAGATTCGGACAAATTGCACATATCCTTGATTTGGTGATATCAAATGATATAGTAGAGAATGTTGTTTGCCTCGCACCATTGGGAGGTAGCGACCACTCTATTGTTTCGTTCAATGTTATATGTGATGTTGAAGATAGCGCCAGAGCTAGAAGAAAGCCCTGCTATGATTTAGGAGATTACACCAGTTTAAATAATGAACTTGATAACAAGCTGGTGGATGTTTTGGAACCCTCTTTGACTCTTGAATCAAAGTGGACAGCCTTTAAAAATACTTTAAAAGAGCTGACAAAAAAACACATACCCCACAGACTGTGCAAAAAGTTTAGATTCAAAATGACACCAGAGCTTCATGAATTAATAACGAGGAAACACTATTGCTGGAGACAGATCTTCAGGTATGGTGACACGAACAGAATCAACGAATTCAAAGACCTTAGAAAAAGAGTAAAAAAATTGTCTGTGAAGCTAAATATAGAAAGCCAGAATCAATTAGCAATCAAATTCAAATCAAATCCAAAATTATTCTGGAATCATGTACAAAAGAAAACAAGAAGTAAAGATGCAATCAGTACAATCTCAGTGGACGGCACTGATTTGATCGGAGGCAAGGAGAAGGCACAGGCTTTTGCGGACTTTTTTGCATCAGTGTATATCACGGATACAGGTTCGGAAGGGACACCTGTTTTCAATCCCACAGTTCCGGGAGTCGAGATGGAGGAGGTTCGGATCGACATAGATGTACTGTGTAGGAAGTTGAAAGATCTAAACAGCAGTAAATCAGCGGGACCAGATGGAATTCATCCAAGAGTTTTAAAAGAGACACGGGAATCGATAAAGTGTTATTTGAAACACATCTTCGATTGCTCCATTCAGTCAGGGGTGGTGGTGGAAGACTGGAGATCTAGCTATGTGGTTCCTCTATTCAAAAAAGGAATAAAAAGTGTAGTTTCAAACTATAGACCTGTGTCGTTGACATCGGTTTGCAGCAAAATATTAGAATCAATCATTAAAGACCATCTGATAGCTCACTTTTCAAGAAACGATCTTTTCGCTCAAAATCAGTTTGGATTTTTACCATCTCGTTCTACGACTCTCCAAATGCTCAGATTTATGGATACACTTACCAGTGCGGTGGAGGACGGAGATGAAGTCGATGTAATTTACACGGACTTGGAAAAAGCCTTCGATAAGATCTCGCATGAAAAGCTACTCTTCAAGCTAGAGAGATATGGGGTGCACCACATGGTGGTTGTGTGGATTGGTAATTATTTGTCGGGCCGGAGTTTCCAGGTGAGGGTCGGTGGGGAGCTGTCAGACTCGTTGCCTGTGACTAGCGGGGTCCCTCAAGGCAGCGTACTTGGTCCATTGCTGTTTCTCATATATATTAACGACATATACACAGTTTGTGAAAACTTATTCTTGTTTGCGGATGACACAAAAATATATAGAGTTATTAGCGAAGAGGAGGACTGCAGCAAGTTACAGGTGGACGTGGATAACGTAATTGATTGGTTCAACAGATGGCAAATGAAAGTTAATATGAACAAATGTTGTGCACTGCATGTAGGGGGGAAACACCACTTGAATAGCTACCAGCTATCAGACCTAGATGGAACAAAATATGAAATTCCAGTTTACAACTCGTTCACGGACCTTGGAATTATAGTAGATTCAGATTTAAAATTCAAAGAACACATTCTCTCACGGGTTAAGAAAGCAAATATGATGTTGGGTATCATAGCAAGAAATTTTAGATATCTGTCGGATTTTGCTTTCGTGGGTTTGTATAAGTCTTTGGTGAGGTCTCAGTTGGAGTATGGAGTACAGGTGTGGAGCCCTTATAGACAGGGATTGATTGATGCGATAGAAGGGGTACAAAGAAGAGCTACAAGATTAAGACAATCCTGTAGGAACCTTCCTTACCAATCGAGACTAGAGAAACTGAAATTGCCAAGTTTGTGTTACAGAAGAAAAAGAGCTGATTTGATTTTGTTGTTTAAGTTGTTGACAAGTGGAACGAGAGATTTAGTTTGTCCTTCCCTTTCTGTCTGCACATATTCCAAGACCAGAGGACATGAAAGAAAACTGATGACAAGACTGGCCCACAAAGATTGCAGAAAGTTTTATTTTTGCAACAGAGTGGTCCAGGAATGGAACAGTTTGCCACAGGAGGTTGTGATGTCAAGGGATGTGGAAGAGTTTAAGAGAAACTTGGACGGTTTTTTTGTTAATAGAATTTACAATTTAGATTGAGGGGTTGGCGCACTGGTTTTCGTTTTGTTTTCGGTTTCGGCGAGGGGCCGTTGGCCTGAGCTGATTTTTTTCAAATAAAAAAAAAAAATAAAAATAAAAATAATAATGATCAATTTTTCAAAGATTTTTGAACAATGCTTTGTTTCATTGAACTGCCGTGTTTTTAAACCGTTTGTGGTTATAACACGCACACGATTGGAACACTCATGAAAATGTAATTTCTTTGTTATTCCACAGGTCAATATTATGCTCTCTTCATGGATTGTATATCGGAAAAGTTAAAATCTGCCCGTGCTGCATTCAGGGTTAGTTTTACGGAGTTCTAAGCAAATTAAAATATCTTTTAATATTTCATTTTCATCAGAAATTTAAAAATAATTTGAAAAATCTGTCATATTTTACTTATTTTGTCGTCGAATCAAAATTGTTTTAAAAACGTGCATTCATTCGAACGCATTCGAGCCATTGAAAATGTGAAGACGACGTGCGAAGAAGCAAAAATATTCCAACTTGATCGTGAGACTCAAACTCTAAAAGCACAAAAGCACAAAAGCCTAGACTGTTTTTTTTTATTAAAAAAATTATTTTGAAGTCATTGAACATGCTTCAAATACTTATCAAGGTAAAAAAAAAAGCTCGTTAAAAACTTGTTTTGATAGTTTTCAAGTGATAATATAATTTATGCTAATTAATAATTTATGCTGAATAATAATAATAACCTACCACGATGTGCTCAACATTCTTGCGTGCCTCGATTACAAGTATTTGAAGTTTCTGAGGTCAATTGGTTGTCAAAGTTGAGGATCAACAGCCTCAAGGAACTTGCCAACCAACCTAGGAAATCCGAGAAGACTTTTATTATGCTAACGAGTTATAAATCGTTATTATTACTATTGCCATCTTTTTTTATTATAGATTTATTAATATGCTAACGAGTTCGTGCTAATGGTTTAACATGAACACGTCAGATCCCAGATGATGACATTATACGTTAAGTATAGACTCATGCTAATTTCGTGATAACTCGGAACGAATCAAATGCATTTGAGGTGAATATGTTTGCATAATTTATGCTAACGAGGACTTGCGTTGCTGCAGACAATAGTTATGGTGCTGTTCCAAGACCCAGCATCTGTTGGCAACGAATTGGATGCTTGGAAAACATGGCACAACAAACAACAGAGTTTCAAGCAGAGGATACTTGATGTTGGTAAGTGCTTGCTCTTGTTGTCGTTATTATTATTATTATTATTATTATTATTATTATTATTATTATTATTATTATTATTATTTTCATCATCATCATCATCATTACTATTATCATATATATCAATAACACTGGCTTTAATATTATAATGTAATATGTAATAATAAATATTGGCATTATATAAATATTACTGCATCAATAAATAGTCGTACTAATTCCACTACTATTTTTTAGACAATTACTTAAATTATTTATTAAATTTAAAATCTACCCATTTATTAATATAAGACGATAGACAGCTTTCCTTTTAAATAGCCTCAAATAAGTTGAACAGACAGATTTTTTATTTCAAAACATTCCTTCACGATTGCTGAATGTCATTCACCATTTATGGCATCCAAAGCCTACAGAAAAAAAGTTACCAAAAACATTGAAGAAAATGAAAGAGAGTTTTATGAAATCCTCGCCTTTTGCGGATAAATTGTTTTGTGATTAAGTCCTAGGTAAATAAAGTTAGGCTGCAAACTGAAATCTTTTGACGTCAAAATTACCTGAGTGTGGACACGTCCATGCAAACAACTGATCACGAACTGGTTTTTATGATCATGAACTGATCTTTTGAGTAGAAATTTGGAGATTTTCAAACAACTTTTCAGCTTTAATTTTTTTAATCAAAAAAGGCTTTTATCACCTACAATAAATGTTTAAATAAAATATTTTCGGTGACATTGGTTAATTAATTATATATTTCAAGCTCTTCGTTGATATTAATTTTTTTATTTTTTGTAAATTTATTTTTATTACTGCGATAAAATACTATAAAATACAACATTTATGGAAATTATTCTCCGCAATCAATTCCAAGCAGCACTGTTTCCAACTCAATAAATGAATTCATTTTCAGACTTCAAGAACGCATGCAGTGGAAGGCCACAAGAAATCGAAGAAATCGCTTTCAACGCAACTTCTGTCGTTTGGAATGCTGATAACAATACCGGGATCACGGTACTCATTTTGATTACAACACCTTCCCTTGTTGTTGTTGTTGTTGTTGTTTTTGAGGTTATTTTTTTGTTTTAAGTAAACAGGAAAACCTTGCGACGAATTTTAAGGACTTTGAGCACGAGAATGAAATTATTTTTAATTATTTTTATTTGAATCACTTTCTGTAGCAGACGTCCCGCTGAGACAAATTAATTCTCATGGAATTTCAAAATTGTTTTCGTTCTTTTTTAAAATTTTGTTATATTCGTGTTGTTCTTAGTATGGAGAGGTCTTGTCTGAAGATGAATCTTGTTGACCTGGTCGTTGTTAATTGGTCGTTGAGAATTGAATATGTTTTAATCTGTTTTTTACAAGTAATTATAGGAGGAAGAATTGTTGCATCCAAGTTTTGTGTCGTTATTTGTTTTAATTGTGTGTATGATAATATGTATTTATTAGGTTATTTGTGTCATGTCATAATTATTTGCATTAATTTGTGTCAGGTCATAATTATTTGCATTAATTTGTGTCAGGTCATAATTATTTGCATTAATTTGTGTCAGGTCATAATTATTTGGATTAAATTGTGTCAGGTCATAATTATTTGCATTAATTTATGTCAGGTCAACGTCGCAGTCAACTGTTTGAGTACCGATTTCAGCAACCAAAAAGGAGTGAAGGTTTGGAGAATGAATTCAAGTCCTTTTAAATTTATTATTTTTTGGCAATTAAGTTTAATTTCATGTTCAGAAAAATATTTTTTATTTATTCTAAAAATTACTTCGGACTTCACTCAAATGAACTGTGTAATTAGGAATGCATTTACATGTTTAATTGAATTATTACAAATAATGTCTCCCAACAAATAATAATTAATTGATTAATATCCAGGGCATCCCATTGTTGATGCAGCTGGACACGTACATCGATGATGAACTCATACATAGAGCGCACTGCAACATCAAAGTTTTCTGTGATAAGGTTCTCGAACAATTTGCTCATTTTAATAATTTTAATATTTTAATATTTTAATAGTTTTGCAAACATAAATCTAATTTAGCCATTGAAATGTTTTTGATTTTTAATTTTAAACTTATTTTAAATTCTTCATTCTCGAATAACTGCCAAAAGATACTGTTATTTTTAAATTCTTTAAAAAAAAAACTATTGTTCCTAATAATTTTAATCTTATATTAATTCAACCTTATTCAGGTAAATTTCTTTGTAATAAACACAATTAAATTTTAATTTTGAATAAAGGGAGCTGAAAGGAAGGTAAGAGATGAGGAAAAGAAAAATAAAGAAGCGAAAACTAATTCTGAAGACAGCCTCAGTTAGCCATTAATTCATTAATACTATGTTAAATTATTAATAAAAACTAATATCAACACATTAAATAAGTATTTTTATTTTAATATTTTAATAAATGCATAATAATTGTTTATCATTTATAACTGCAGACTCCCCAACCTCCTCAACTTCCCCTCAGTTCTACTCAACCAATTTTCACTTGTCTGACGATTTTTCCAAAGTTCCACTATTTTTTACTCCAAAACCAAATGTGCCAATAAAGGTGATAACATATATTTAAATTAAATTTATATAAATAGAATATATTTGAATCAAATCATTTCTATTTGATTGTTATTATATTTGGGATATATTATGTATATTCTGATTGTATTTATGGTTTAATATTTTGTTGAAATTATACAACTGACATATATAAAATTAGAAATTAAATTAGTGTGCAAATGTAAGGAATCCTAGAATAAACATAGAATTTATTTCTTAAAAACTCAGATTAAATACTTTCTTATTATATATATTTGTATAAAACTATGTAATTATATATTTCTAATTGTAGTCAAATTATCTTTTGCTATTATTGTTTAATAATTATTATTATTATTGCAGACAAATTCATCTCGTACTTTTGACACTCTATTCAAGTGAGAATATTTTTAAATGCTTATTTTGTGTTTAATTGTTTAATTGATTTTTAATGTTAATTTTATATGTAATTGTTTAATTACTTATTAATGTTTATTTCATATTCAATTGTTTAATTACTTATTAATTTTTATTTTATATTTAATTGTTTAATTAATTATTAATGTTAATTTTATGTTTAATTGTTTAATTAATTATTAATGTTAATTTCATATTTAATTCTTTAATTACTTATTAATGTTTATTTTGTATTTAACTTGGAAGATCTGAGAGCCAGGATTGCAACACCGAAGTCAAGAACCAATCAAAGCCAAGCAAAAGTGAGTTTTTGCAAAATTATTTTTAATTTAATTTTAATTTACTTAAAATCAAGAATGAAATGTTTCCAACATTTTATATTTCCGAAGTACTTCCAACAAGTTTTATTTTACAAAGAAATGTTTTAAATTTTAAAGTCACTCTCTACGTGAAGGCTGAAGAAGATGTTGCTTTCAGTGAAATTATTTTCAATAATCCAACCGTCCAAGAATTGCTGGAAGCGGTAAAAATATTAGTCATTTTGATTTTTTACGAATAATTAATTAATATTTTATCGATAAATTTTAAATTCGATTACTATTTTTCAATTTGATTCTTAGAAATAATTAATAAATAATATTTTAACTAAAAGTTTTACGAGAAATAAACACAGAGTTAATTTTCAAACTTTACAACTAAGTTTATTTAAATATATTTTATTTGTTTCAAATTGATACCTTCTTTTAGATTGCTTCTAAGTTTAAATTGAAGAAAGAAGGAATTAAAAACATTTACAAAAAATCAAAAAAAGGGTTCGTTTGATTATTACAAGATTTCAAATAATTTCATTTTCCACACAATATTTAATTTTTTAGTTTTCTAAATATTACTAATATTTAATATCTTACTGCTAGTAAATTTAATTCAATATTAATTATAATTATTAAATAACTATTATAATAATTATTATAATTTAAAGACTTAAATTAATTTAAATAATAATTAAATAATTATCATAATAATTATTATAATTGTTGTTTATTCTTAGTAATTATTGTGTCGAGATTTAATTATTATTTATTGTATTGTGAATTAATTATTATATATCCAATGTTTTCAGAATCCTCGTAAACATTGACGACGAAGTTCTCCGACATTACGCAAGTGATTCTTCGTACATCGTCCAATTCGAACAATCACTCACTTCCATCTCAATGAATACTTATGACGTCACTCTACAAGAAATATGAGAAAAAAAATAAATTGCTTTGAATTATTGAAAATCATTTTAAACTTTCAAAATTGTCCCGAAATTTATCTGAAAGAGCTGGACTCTGCTTATAAAAGGTAAATCCGCTGTTTTGTATTTGAGAAGCTCCGAAAAAAAAATAAAAATGCTAATTGGTTGATGTGCTCATTTATTTCGTTATTCAATATTTATTAATCTCATTGATTTTCGAATATTTTCTGTGGCTGAGTTTTTATAAAACTTAAAACTTAATTAATATTTATATTATTTTTCGAATTCAGATTTCGAATAATTTGCTTTCAGTTGTTTCGGTAGTTTTCAATAATTGTTTAAACAAATGAAATTGTTAAATTGCTTTAATTAAAATTTTTTTTTAATTTAAATTTAAATTAAGAACAATTTTTGATAAAAACTCGTCCGAATGAGTATTAATAAACATTTAATTCTGCAATATGAATTGAATCGTTGATTTCATTTTCTTAAAGAAATTCGCTTGTTTGCAATTATTTGTGTTATCCATTATTTTAACTTCAAGATTGTTCGATTTTTTGCAGGCCTTCTCAAATATCCTTTTTACTTCTTTAGATTCTTTTTTTGCCTTAAATGGTAATTTAATCAATAACTGGTTAAATAAATAAATTGTAATTTAATCAATAATATTTAATAAATAAATATAATAATTTTCGTCGAACTTGGCTGAGTGTAGCATTCCGATATCGCTCCATTTTTTGCTTACTGTTTCTCAAACGCTTGTAACCCTTTTGCAATATATATTTTTTAACGCCACGACAAAGTGTTTTTATAAAGTTCACTCACTACTTATTTTAGATGTAATGTTTTTTATTCTTTTAACCTTTCAGTCAACTTCTAGAGACGACAATAGTCTCCGAGAAGGCGAGTTGTTGACCGTTTTACATCATTTTAATTTATTTTAAACTCTTCCTGTTGTTAATCATTTTAGTGGCTCTGATGTTATTTTAAATTATCAACATTAACATATTTTGACAGTTCATTGTCAACTTTCACGTCATTTATCCTTCTCTTGAAATGGACCGGTACGACTTTTAGCCGGTCAGCTTGTGTTATGAAGTTAAATCATAAACCATAGAAATATTTGTAGACAATAAACTGTTTACATAGAAAAATCGGCTATTTGTTGATCTAAAGAAGTCCGTGAAAAATAAAGTTTTAATCGAATCGGCGGTGGAACAATTTCGGGCAAATGTAAAATCATGCAAAAAAAATGATCCAACAAAATATCAATTAAGCCATGACAGTGATATAAAAATGTAAAATAATTTATATAATGTGAAATAGTGAAGAATATTTTGAAAAATACTGCGCATTAAGACTGGATCAAACTAAATCAGAACTAAAACAAGTCTTGATTCGATAGAGCGATGCAACAAATCGTAAAAAATGATTTTGCGCATGAAACAGCTTCTTAAATGCGATGCCCTTCCTTAGACTAAAACGCAGCCATCTTCTTTAAGCATCCTCCACTTGAGTTTCTCCACTCCTCTGCAGTCACGCATGACTTGTGGAATGCTTCCATGTTGGCCAGTGCGCAAGCACCAATGTAACTGGCATGGTACCTGTGTGGAGATGCGTGTACCTGGACAGCAACATTGGGCGGAGTTAACTTTTTAAGCTCCGCCTCCAATCTTTCCTTAAAGTTGGAAAGTAAGGTCACTCCTCCACTCAAGTAAATATTTCTGAAAAGATGTTTCTGATTGTGAGAATAATTTGTTATAAATTCAGTTTTTCCCTACGAACTTAAAAATATTCTTTTCTATTAGATCAGATTGAACAACCTATTTTTTATTCAACCATTAGTGGTTATTATTATTATTATTATTATTATATTATTATTATAAATCTTTACTAATTATGCAAGCCTAAACTAACCTCCACATCTGGCGCCTGCTGTCTATCGGACAGAGTGAGATGACTTTATGGATTAATTGAGGAAGGGAAGGACTGTCAATGCCCCAAGCAGTCATGTCAAAGAATCCCTCAGTGCTTCTGAAGCATGCCATGTCACTGCTAACTGGTCTGAATGAGAAGTAAAGAAGAAACTTAATTAGTGCTTTTTAACTTTTGTAGAATTTGTTTTAAGTCCCTAATCAAATTGTTTTTTTTTCAAATTCTTAAAATAATTACATCTAAGATGGCGGAAACATTTGACAAGTAGAAAATAATTACTCTGCAGCCTCTGATGGAAGGTCAAAAGCATCGAGAGGTAGAACCCTTTCGTACGACTTTGCGTTGCTCAAGCATTCATCAAAGTCCTTTCTGTAATCCATTGACACGTAGCACATCTGGATACAAATTACAGATAAAATTAGAGACATGAAGCAGTAGATTTATGCTTTGCTGAGGATAACGTTTAATAGAACTGTTCCTCAGAAAAGCAAATTTCAAATTCTCTCGCAAATCTCAGTACTAAAAATTATTTTAAAAAAATAATGAAACATCGCTGAAAACAGAAAGATGATGACACACGAGTGTGATTGTGTATTAGTTGGAGCAACAGTATCAGATGACCGCAAATGGATGAATGTTTTAGAATTATTGATTGGGTTTTTGGTTGATGAGAAAGGTCGCATTATTAAATGGGATGATATCATAACATAGTCATAATGTGATGACATCATAATTATAATATGATGATATCGTAATGTAGTCATAATGCGATGACTTCATAATTATAATATGATGATTTCTTAACATAGTGTGATGACATCATAATGTGATAATATGATTGTATTGCATTATCATAGGATGCATTATTAAATTGGATGATATCATAACATAGTCATAATGCGATGACATCATAATTACAATATGATATTATAATATGATGATATCATAACATAGTCACAATGTGATGATATCATAACAGTCATAGTGTGAGGACATCATAATATGATCACACCTTCTCAACAGCATATCTGATGAGATGGAACTCGGCATCTGTGGAGAAGCGATACTTTCTTCCAGTGAGAAAGGAATTGAACATCTCGCACACTCTCTTACCACCACAAGGCAGTCTTACAGAACTTCCATCGACAACAAATCCTGGAATTAAATTCTTTTTTTTCAAAATTTCGCTAAATTAATTTCTATTAACTGTTAAAAAATAATGAAATCTTATTTTCATTCTATCGGAAATCTTATCGTTAAGTTTTAAACTTAATTTCTCACATTCCTTAGTGGCACACAAACACTGATGTCACTTGTTTGCTTATGTAATGATAGCAAAATTATTGTTGGATTCATAGTTTGCATTACTGAGTGTGAATGTTTGCCATTAATAAAAACATTTCAGTTTCAGCTGTGAGTCCACCGAACCATTTTTTGTAGTAAAAAAACGAATCATTTTGTAAGGTTCATATCTGAATTAATGCAATGTCATGTGCACTTAAGTACAATTTAAGTCCAATTTCTAATTGATTAATGGTTAAGTAATTGGTCTTTAATTTATTAACCAACCTTCAATGATGGGCAGAATTTCAATCTTCTCTCCAATGTCCACGACTATCCCAGTATCGACTTGGTATGAATACAGAGCCAACAAAGTCTGGCTCACCATAGAAACAGCTCTGACTTTGAATGTTTCGAAAAATATTTCCATGAACTTAGAAGTGACTTGGTTGTTAAAATTTGTAGGTGCACAAAACATGACCTGAGGTTTGGTGACAACAGAGCTGGTTAATAACTTATTAATACATTTAGTAATAACAGAATAGTAATAAAATTAGTTGCTAGTTTATGCGAAACAAACCGAGTAGTGGTGTGGATCGAGTCGAAGTTGTTTGAAGACATGATGAAAGAGGCCAGGCAGGCTTTCCCATTCCAAGGCATACTGGAATTTTTAATGTTTCGTTGAAACAAAATCAAAGAGAAATTATGATCATGTTCAATTGATTTAATTCCAAATATTAACTGAGATTATCACCCTGTCCACTTTGTTGGAGGGCTTGACAGGGCAGGATAGTAATGACATGGATCGGACATCTGGCTTCAAGGCTTCAAATCCAAAAACTTTGCATTTGTTTGTGAAATTTGTTGCCACAATGTTTGGAAAGAAGATGGCTGGCAGAGTGGCTTTAACAAAACAATTAATTTTCGTAACTTGGTTTTCATATCATTATCGATTTTGTTTATTTTGTTAAAATTTTTCTGAAGTTGAAATTCTGCAAGTTTGAATAACTCACGAGAGGATTCCAGCATTCCTGCTCTGACTGAACATGACCCGAGTTCAATGACCACGATTCTTTTGGACTTAAATAATTTCAATCAATTTACTCGCTATTCATTAACATATTCATATTAATCTCATCTCACTGCATCGGCCACCACTTCAGGTAGTGGAATTATCCAGTTGGCTGAAACATCCCCAGCCATCTGTGAGTGGATGGAATCCTTCCAAGCTTTTGACTCCTGTTCTGATGAACATCTCACAACAAGATAATGACCTCTCTGAAGAAATTTATTTCTAATTAAGGTAAGCAAATCACAAATAATTAAATAAGATGAATATTCATAGAGGCAATCATCCGGTCACCCCATCTTCGATGCCCAGCATTCTGGGACCAATCTCCTCCACATTTCCTCCCCCTAGTTCGAGTCTTCCTGCCTCTATTTCGTTTTTTGCTCCCTGTTTATTAATTAAATTAATTAATTGGAAACCTTATTAAAAATTACTATCGTCATCACTGTTGTTACTCTTGTTAAAAACATTGGAATGTGATTGCCTGATTGCTGTTAAGTCGACAACACTGAGCAAAGCAATGCTTGCACCTTGGTGCCCATTTTCAAAGTCATTGACAAAATCAACACCTTGTTATGAAATAGTAGTTACATTTGTGATGTTATTACACAAATTTAAATAATCGAGATATCAATTTCAAAAATTATTTCACAATTTAGATTTCAGTATTACAAATTGTTATTCATTTAGTTATTTACTTCATAGAAACTGATTTTTCCATCATGGGTCCTGAAGAACTTCCTTTTCCAAGTCTTGAGGAAGGTGTCCTTCGTTTTGCTGATTGGAAGGCATTCCATGTGACCGGCCTTGTTGAGATACGGGGATGTGTTACCGAGGAACATCTGTGCAATTGTTGTTGGCTCGATCGTGTGATGCAATCGTGTGATAAAGTTATAAACTTGCTTGAGATTAGACAGCAATTGAATGAGGTCAAGTGTAGTTATAAAAAGAATATTTAATTTGTGAGGCAGAAGCACTAAATGATAAGAATATAATTGGTGATGATGATGATGATGATTATGATGATGACGACGACGATGACGATGATGACGATGGTAAGAAGCAGAATGCAAATTGTATTTCTACATTGGTTATGCATTTTGTTTCACACTTCAGTAATATAAAATTTAATTTAATAATATAAAAATTACTTTAATAATATAACAATTACTTCCTAAAAGTTGTCTTTATTTTCTTGTTTCCTATTTATTCTCATTAATATGTGCAAATTTGTGTTAGTGATCATCAACAATCAATTTGTTAAAAATTAAATAAATACAGAAATATAAAAGTGTTAACAGCATAGAAACTATCTTTACTACCTTATCCAGCATTTCAATCCTGTACAGTTCTTTGACCAGTTTGGTCTGCAATGATTTCAACAAACTTAATTTTAAATAGCAAACATGGAAATAAAATTTGATTAAATTTCAAACAAATGGGTGATATAAACAAGTGAAAATGTCCGCTTGCACACATTAGCTTAATTATGGCTCGAGGGAGTTTCAAGCATTTTTGGTCGAAGTAGGAGGCAAAACGTGGATTACAAGTGCATGCTTCAAATTTGATTAGATTTTCTCAACTGTTGTGCTGGCATTCAAAGTTATTAGTGACATTTAAAACATTTAAGATCTGATTTGTAATGTAATAATTTTAATATCAATTAAATTATAATTATAACAATTTAATTATTAACTGTTATTATTAATTATGCTACTGAAATAAATGATTTTTCAAATGATTAAGTAACAATGAATGAATTGAATAACTAACTAATTTTTTTAAATATTTAAATTGATAGATATATTAGATACTCATCAATGGAGTGAGTCAAATAAATAAAATGATTTTCATCCAACAAAAAGAGATTAATTTGTTAGGTTAACAATGTTTTATGTTGTTGAAATGTTCTTACTGGATCCCAGCTCTTGAGGAACATTCTTTGGGCAACATGATCATCATTCTCGCTTTGGACTTCCCCACTAACATCAATAAGCTCATCATGTCCTTGTCCAACTGTTGGCATGTTTCTAACAGTTGCATGAGTTGATGGCTGGTTTGGAGGTACTGCAGAACATCTCACATTTTCAACACTATGATTGTCACTTGATTTCGAAGGAGAACAAATCGAGTTTTCTGAAATGATGCCACTGTTGTGGTTGTGAGGCATTTTGGTTTCATCAGGTAGAAAACTTAGGTCTTGTTTTGTAATTGAGGAAGAGTTTTTAGAAGTTGATGCCAATGAGGAGAGGATGCCATTGTTTGGATCAGAAATTTTGACAACAGAACTTTGACTTTGTTTGAGAGTTGTTGAAAGCATCACTTGACCGGCTTCATTTTGTTCTCGAGGTTCGTGTGTCACTCGAATGGTTTTGGTAGGAATGACTTTTTCACTTGGCTTCGGGATGCTTCTGAGAGTTTTCCCAGCTGCTGAGATAATTTCATTTAACAGCTGCTGTCTTGAATCTTCTGGTTTAAAAGCAATTTTGATGGTTTTCAATGTTGGACCTTTTGGCAACCCACTGTTTAAGTGGAGTGTTCCATCCTTTTGATCAAATGGTGCATCTTTTTTGGACTGGTCAAAAAATCTGACAGTCTTCTTTGATTCTGAATTGAAATAATACTTTCATATTTAGAACTGCATTAAGATGTTTCAGAATATTCATTTATTGCCATGTTTATATATATAATAAAATAATAAATTTTTTATTTATAATAAAATTGTTGAAGTATATTTCCAAATTCCAATTTGTTAAATTAAGAATTGGAATTTATATTTAATGAGAATAAATAATTTAAATTATTAAAACAATAAAGATAGTCATTGAAATTACTTAAAAAACTGCCATGTAAATGTAATATATGTGACATATAATAATAGCAGTAATGATAATCATACCTTCTTTTACAACATTTTCATTTTTGTCAGGAAAGGGAGCAAGTATTTTGTTTTGTGATGTCTTAAAAGCACTTGAGTCACTCTTTAGAATAGTTGGACCTTTTGTTAAGCTGGTTGTTTTGATTGCTTTTGAAGAGGCATTTATTTTCAATACTGAAATTTCTGTTTTTCTGTCACCCGAGGAAACTGGAGTTGCATTGTTGTTGTTGTTAGAGTTGTCGTCATTGTCGTCGATGATTTGGTCTGTTCTTTGTTGTCGTTTCAGCGTTGCAGTGGAAATTACAGCTGATCCTTTGCAATCTGAATTTCTATCCTTAAAGCCAGTTCTCTGAAGATGTGGGCTCGGGGATGACCTCTGCAATTGAATTTTCGATGGCTTCTTTGGCAACTCTAAGTTTTCAAACAAATTCCTCGCAGACGAGAAGCAAATGTTTTCTTCATTTACATTTGAGCCATCCATTGTTCTTAATAAATAATAAATGTACTGTCATTTTAAAATATTATTCGGTCATTTGAACCAACATTTAAATAGAAACCAAATATATCAAATTTCAAATTTAGCCTCTCTTCGTATACGAAACGCGAAGACTACAAAGAAAGTTTGACACATTTACCTGATCGTTCAAATCCCCGTAAGTGACAGCAACCTAACGACTAATGACTGAAAAGCGATCCATTACGTCAAACAGACTAGTCATTCATATTCTAATTACAGAAAATATCCAATAGCCCACAGCCTCGCTGAGATGATTGGTTCACCTGTAAACAAACAGGTGCGCTGCTACGACGGACGCTTCTCCGATTGATCAAAAAACCCTGCGTCACGACAACCCACGTAGCAAGAAACTTGAAAGAATAGATTCACATGAAGTTCTCACGTTAACTTTATTTCTCAACAAAATTCGTTGCAGACACCACAAAATACGATTAGCAAGTTGTGCACGATTTTAATAAGATATCAACTACGAATAATAATATAACTACGAATCCGAACTCAAGCAAATTGTTAGTGAAGTCACTGAGATTGACAACCGGGTTGTATGTGAACCAATGAGAAATTAAAAAAATATATATAGAAACACAAAAAAAAATCTAATGGCAAAACTAAAATGTTATTAAAGTGCAGATAAATTCAGACAAAATGGTGAGGTAACAAATGCTGCATTATCAGGACAAGCATCTTAAATGCATGACCATCACTTCTTCATTGTAATCGATTTTGTTGTTGCAGCTGTTGCTGTCGTTTTCCTTGATTTTCTGGTATTCCCTGAGCTCGTCTTTGAAGATGTAGAAAGTTCAGAAACAGTCTGAAAGGACGAACAACTCTCAGAATCCGACTCTAAATTGTTATCCTCTCTTTTGCAAGAAAGTGGCTTCCTTTGAGTAGCTTCTTTGATGGTTACGGCCCTAAACTGACTTTTGAGTCTATGTCTGATAAGGAGGTGCTTGATAAGCCTCCTCCAGTTGTCTGTGATCCTCTTCTCTCTTTTCTCTCTTACTCTCTCCTTTTCCAACTCTTGTTCTTTCTTCCAGGAATCCAGGAGGGCATCAGCATTTTCTTTGCAGACCACCCAACCATCCAAAATGGGATGATTCATTCCCTTATGAAACTCCCAACCGACCATGGCAGGAGCGGCATCGATGCCTGCTTTCCTAGCGGCCTTGCCCATGCCGTAGTAAGTTCCTTTAAGATGGACGGTACCCTGAGGAAGCATCCATGGTTTGAACAAATCAACATTTCCGTAGCTGTTTTTGGGAACTATGCCTTCTCTAGCCGGCAGAGCGACATATATTTCTGTCTGCCACTGGCCAAAAAGGCCTAACATCTGGTTGGCTTCTGTCCTTTGCTTATTTGACCTTGGCAGAGCCTTGACGTATTTATATGGTTCTTGGTAAGGAAGTATCATCCTGCCTTCAATCAGCCATTTCTCCCTCGAGCAGAGGGTGTGCACGCACTCTCTCGCAAAAATGGGTTCTTCTTTGAGTTTTCCAAGAACGGGAGCATTAGAAGGATAGATAGCTTCGTACTTCAGAAGATGGCGCTGCAGTGCGTACAAAGGATGGTTCTTGTATTCGGCAATTGAAGTAGGAAACGGCTTTTTTAGCAAAACGTCGTGAATTTGTAGATCTTCTTCCAATGATTCATCGGACGTGTCGTCTGCAAAATATTTTAGAGTCTCATTCCACCAAGGCTCATCCAGGCGAGCCTTGCTCGTTGCTTTGAGCCAGTTGCTGTCATATTTTCTGGTCAGGTCCTTGACGTAATTGTCGGTAGTGAAGGCCAAAATATAAGAGATTGGCTTCGTGAGTCTCTTCTCAACCTCATTTGTTTTGTTCAACTCCAAAGAGGGCCCTGCAATGGTTATCCAGGAAGACATCGACTCGAGATAAATTTCAGCCCACAAGTCGCACAACCCATTTTGATTTTTTGAATTCCTTTTTGTTCGAATCGATTGCGATTTCATGCTCGAGGCATCCAAATTTTGTATTTGTTTTGGCTGGGTATTCTTCTTTCTACAGTGTCCAGTCTTTCTTTTTCTTGGCTTATCATCATCATCATCATCATCAAAATCATCATCAGATTCATCTTCCTCGTCGTCAACATTTTCACGACTTTCAAGTATTTTCTCCATCTTTGGTTTCTTACAGGCCCTCAAAGGCTTTTTCAAGTGCTTTGCTTTTTCAATTTCAGGTTCAGAGATTTCTTTAGGTATGGCTGGAATTTGTTTCTTTCCTTTTGCTGCTGCACCCTCCTTTGCAATGTCCTCGTCAGTCTTCAGCGACATTTTCTTGAGAAATGCAGCAGACAGAGGCTTTGACTTGAGCTGCAGTAAAGCAATATATCTTCATTAAAAATCTCGTCAGCAAGAGAAAATATCATTGTAAAATGTTTTTATAAGGTCTAAATGAAACTGACAGTGTCTGTGGGCTTGTAAGGTGAAGGTTGAAGTGAGCAAACAATGCGAGTGTTAAAGCCCATTGATCTGCACAGCGCAACAAAGACCTGAAAACATTTATAATTCTAATCATCTTTATTCAATTTGAAGCAGTTTAAGAATACTTGAAAATGTTTAAAAATAAATAGATAAGTAATTATTTCCTGTGTATAAATGAATAATTCTTAAGTTTTGTGTGACTCCAGTTAACGATCCAAACGAACCAGAATGTACTCCAATTCCGACAAATTGCATTTCTTCATTCCCATAACAACATCAGACATCAATTTAAGCTGTAACATTGAAACAACATTTTTAACACTGCAATGGCTGTACAAGCATTTGGTGCTGTTATTATTATTACATCGATAGCGTACACGCAAACTATCCGCAAACTTACCCTAGCATATCCTTGACGGTCGAGCTGCAACTTAAGAGGAAACTTTTTCAGAAACCAGTCCCTCGTTTCGACCAACGAATCGAAACTAAATGTTGATTTCTTTTCTGATTTGGTCACTAATTTTATTGGAACTAATGAAAGGAGACACCCTCTTAAATACTGGATGCTACCAATTGAATTCATCCTAAATCCAAGACTGAGTAAACAGAGAAGATGTGTCTGAATGAAACAAAAACGAATGTTTACTAGGTCGTGGTCTATAATTTATTCAAGATTGTTTGAGCTTCAAACACACAAATTTAATTTTAATAAAGATCATTTTGCCATTAAATTTACAATTTTACATCATGCTTTCAGAAAGTAAAATTGAAAACCTTATGAAGATTATATTGGGAAATAATCAGTTTTCGGTTAATTCTTCTCCTAATCTCATCCATAGCCTGCTCGATCTTAGACTTTTTAGAGCTGAAAATGAAACAAATTATAATCAACTAATGACCCATATTGCTGACAAAAAGACACATAAGCAGACAACAAGAAATCAAATCAAACAACCCATGTTTCTTTGAAACTGTGAATTCAACAGGTTGAAGCTTTTTTTTCTTTGGAGAAGCTTGGCAAGTAACTGATGGTAAATGATTTGTAATTATTTTGAAATCACTGAGAATTAAAATGGAACATGTTGATAATGATTCTTACCAGGTATCTCCTCCCAATCATCTGTTTCATCAGAATCACTGCTCAAGTTCTTCATCTCAACCTCAAAATCTGGGTCTGAATCCTTTGATGGATGAACCACTTTTACGTTGTTATCTATAACAATTTTTCTTGTTTCTTTTTCAGCAGCTAATTTTTCTTTTCTTTTACCTTTTTCCCCAACAACTTTCTCAGCCTGACCACATTTTCTTAAGGATGTGGAATCTAACATGAGAAAATCACTACCTTCATCTGAAGAAACATCTTCCCAGTCATCATCATCATCATTGACTGATTCCTTCAAAGACAACTTGGCTTGCGTTATTCTGCCAGACTTTCTTTGAAATACACCACTGACCTTTGCCTCACAATCATCAATTTTATTTTTGGAATCATTTTTATTCTGAGGACCTTTTTGTTTAAAAATAAGTTGCTGTCCTGGGAGTGAATTTTGCTTGAAACTTTTTGTCTTTGAATTTCTGACTGCTTTAGCTGAAACATCTGGCAAAGTATTTAAAACACCTTCACCTTTCTTATCAAAACATTTATTAGAATTTCTTAATTTCCTAGGTGAAGCTGCTCCTTCATGAAAGTCAGTAACTTTTGAAGTCAGAGTATCATTATCCTTTAAAATAACTGAGTTAGAATTCCGTTTCCTAGTTGTTCTAGCAGCTGTTTCAACAAAAGCAGACGAAACTGATGCACTGTTTGATTTATTTTGTAAACGTGAATCAACAACATGCTTGCACTTATCTCCGATTTTTGTATTTCCGGATTTGAAAACAAAAGGAGTATCGCAGTTATTTAGAACTGACGACTCTTTCAAAGACTTCTTAGAACGAGTCAATTTACCCGGTAAATCTAACTTGGACGCGTCCGAGTTAGGCAAAATTCCAACATTTCTTATTTCAGAGGAACTTCTTAACTTTCTCACCATGGCAGATCAAATTCGATAATGTGGAAATGACAACGAAAAAACCGCAAAGATGAAATGACACCAAAGCACAAAATAGAACAAAAGTTACGTAACAGCGAATATCGCGCGCGAAGAAATAAATAAACAAAAAGCAAAACCTGCAAACACAAAATCCGAATCAAAGTAATCTAAATGCCTGAATCCAAGTTATCATAAAATCTATCATTTGATGGAATAAAATCATCAGGTATTAGTTACAAAAAATCTTGAGAGAGGATGGGATTTCAACTATTAATAGATTAGCACAACGAGAAAAGCCATCTCACGTCCACAGGATACATCCATTAATAATTCATGATAACTCGTGTCAGTACGAGGTGTTTTTACAAATTTTCGTTTCTATATAAATGGGCGAGCCGTTGTACTGCTGTGGTCGTGTTCTCCTTGCTGGAGGCTGTCGGGAAAGATCGGAGAATGATTTTGGCGCCGGCGTGAGTGGTATAACGGTAGCATAGTTGCCTTCCAAGCAATTGATCCGGGTTCGACTCCCGGCTCACGCACTCGTGTCAGTACGAGGATTTTTGACTTTTTACAAGTTTTCGTTTCTGATGTCAGAGGGCTAGTCCGAATGGTCGAACGATCGTAATGCTCTTGGATCAAAATGGACAAGAAGAACGCCCATCGGGGATGGGAAGGTGTCGGAGATTATATGAATGGGCGAGCCGTTGTACTGCTGTGGTCGTGTTCTCCTTGCT
>JAJTWR010000317.1:0-17500 GCA_021613335.1 Whitmania pigra
TGGATTCGTCCTTATAGGACCTAGATTCGAGAAGGCGCGTTTTGCGACGTTCCTCTTGTAGACGGGTGGTGGAAAGAATTATTCGTGGAAAAGACTACATATGGTTCTTAAAAAACTCCACATCAGAGAGAACGAATCGCTGTTTAAGAATGACATGGATTTACGGAAATGGGATATTTAAAAATGCTACCGTTTCGTCGGGGGTATAGCTCAGTGGCAGAGCATTCGACTGCAGATCGAGAGGTCGCCGGTTCAACTCCGGCTGCCCCCTTTCGGATTCGTCCTTATAGGACCTAGATTCGAGAAGGCGCGTTTTGCGACGTTCCTCTTGTAGACGGGTGGTGGAAAGGAATATTCGTGGAAAAGACTACATATGGTTCTTATAAAAACTCCACATCAGAGAGAACGAATCGCTGTTTAAGAATGACATAGATTTACGGAAATGGGAAATTTAAAAATGCTACCGAATCCTCGGGGGTATAGCTCAGTGGCAGAGCATTCGACTGCAGATCGAGAGGTCGCCGGTTCAACTCCGGCTGCCCCCTTTCGGATTCGTCCTTATAGGACCTAGATTCGAGAAGGCGCGTTTTGCGACGTTCCTCTTGTAGACGGGGGTGGTGGAAAGAAGATTCGTGGAAAAGACTACATATGGTTGTTATAAAAACTCCACATCAGAGAGAACGAATCGCTGTTTAAGAATGACATGGATTTACGGAAATGGGAAATTTAAAAATGCTACCGATCTCGGGGGTATAGCTCAGTGGCAGAGCATTCGACTGCAGATCGAGAGGTCGCCGGTTCAACTCCGGCTGCCCCCTGTCGGATTCGTCCTTATAGGACCTAGATTCGAGAAGGCGCGTTTTGCGACGTTCCTCTTGTAGACGGGTGGTGGAAAAAATGATTCGTGGAAAAGACTACATATGGTTCTTAAAAAACTCCACATCAGAGAGAACGAATCGCTGTTTAAGAATGACATGGATTTACGGAAATGGGATATTTAAAAATGCTACCGAATCGTCGGGGGTATAGCTCAGTGGCAGAGCATTCGACTGCAGATCGAGAGGTCGCCGGTTCAACTCCGGCTGCCCCCTTTCGGATTCGTCCTTATAGGACCTAGATTCGAGAAGGCGCGTTTTGCGACGTTCCTCTTGTAGACGGGTGGTGGAAAGAATTATTCGTGGAAAAGACTACATATGGTTGTTATAAAAACTCCACATCAGAGAGAACGAATCGCTGTTTAAGAATGACATAGATTTACGGAAATGGGAAATTTAAAAATGCTACCGAATCCTCGGGGGTATAGCTCAGTGGCAGAGCATTCTACTGCAGATCGAGAGGTCGCCGGTTCAACTCCGGCTGCCCCCTGTTGGATTCGTCCTTATAGGACCTAGATTCGAGAAGGCGCGTTTTGCGACGTTCCTCTTGTAGACGGGTGGTGGAAAAAATGATTCGTGGAAAAGACTACATATGGTTCTTAAAAAAACTCCACATCAGAGAGAACGAATCGCTGTTTAAGAATGACATGGATTTACGGAAATGGGATATTTAAAAATGCTACCGTATCGTCGGGGGTATAGCTCAGTGGCAGAGCATTCGACTGCAGATCGAGAGGTCGCCGGTTCAACTCCGGCTGCCCCCTTTCGGATTCGTCCTTATAGGACCTAGATTCGAGAAGGCGCGTTTTGCGACGTTCCTCTTGTAGACGGGTGGTGGAAAGAATGATTCGTGGAAAAGACTACATATGGTTGTTATAAAAACTCCACATCAGAGAGAACGAATCGCTGTTTAAGAATGACATGGATTTACGGAAATGGGAAATTTAAAAATGCTACCGAATCCTCGGGGGTATAGCTCAGTGGCAGAGCATTCGACTGCAGATCGAGAGGTCGCCGGTTCAACTCCGGCTGCCCCCTGTTGGATTCGTCCTTATAGGACCTAGATTCGAGAAGGCGCGTTTTGCGACGTTCCTCTTGTAGACGGGTGGTGGAAAGAATGATTCGTGGAAAAGACTACATATGGTTCTTAAAAAACTCCACATCAGAGAGAACGAATCGCTGTTTAAGAATGACATGGATTTACGGAAATGAGAAATTTAAAAATGCTACCGTATCCTCGGGGGTATAGCTCAGTGGCAGAGCATTCGACTGCAGATCGAGAGGTCGCCGGTTCAACTCCGGCTGCCCCCTTTCGGATTCGTCCTTATAGGACCTAGATTCGAGAAGGCGCGTTTTGCGACGTTCCTCTTGTAGACGGGTGGTGGAAAGAATTATTCGTGGAAAAGACTACATATGGTTGTTATAAAAACTCCACATCAGAGAGAACGAATCGCTGTTTAAGAATGACATAGATTTACGGAAATGAGAAATTTAAAAATGCTACCGTATCCTCGGGGGTATAGCTCAGTGGCAGAGCATTCGACTGCAGATCGAGAGGTCGCCGGTTCAACTCCGGCTGCCCCCTGTTGGATTCGTCCTTATAGGACCTAGATTCGAGAAGGCGCGTTTTGCGACGTTCCTCTTGTAGACGGGTGGTGGAAAGAATTATTCGTGGAAAAGACTACATATGGTTCTTAAAAAACTCCACATCAGAGAGAACGAATCGCTGTTTAAGAATGACATGGATTTACGGAAATGGGAAATTTAAAAATGCTACCGAATCCTCGGGGGTATAGCTCAGTGGCAGAGCATTCGACTGCAGATCGAGAGGTCGCCGGTTCAACTCCGGCTGCCCCCTGTTCGGATTCGTCCTTATAGGACCTAGATTCGAGAAGGCGCGTTTTGCGACGTTCCTCTTGTAGACGGGTGGTGGAAAGAATTATTCGTGGAAAAGACTACATATGGTTCTTATAAAAACTCCACATCAGAGAGAACGAATCGCTGTTTAAGAATGACATGGATTTACGGAAATGGGAAATTTAAAAATGCTACCGAATCCTCGGGGGTATAGCTCAGTGGCAGAGCATTCTACTGCAGATCGAGAGGTCGCCGGTTCAACTCCGGCTGCCCCCTGTTGGATTCGTCCTTATAGGACCTAGATTCGAGAAGGCGCGTTTTGCGACGTTCCTCTTGTAGACGGGTGGTGGAAAAAATGATTCGTGGAAAAGACTACATATGGTTGTTATAAAAACTCCACATCAGAGAGAACGAATCGCTGTTTAAGAATGACATGGATTTACGGAAATGAGAAATTTAAAAATGCTACCGTAATCCTCGGGGGTATATCAGTGGCAGAGCATTCGACTGCAGATCGAGAGGTCGCCGGTTCAACTCCGGCTGCCCCCTGTTGGATTCGTCCTTATAGGACCTAGATTCGAGAAGGCGCGTTTTGCGACGTTCCTCTTGTAGACGGGTGGTGGAAAGAATTATTCGTGGAAAAGACTACATATGGTTCTTAAAAAACTCCACATCAGAGAGAACGAATCGCTGTTTAAGAATGACATGGATTTACGGAAATGGGATATTTAAAAATGCTACCGAATCGTCGGGGGTATAGCTCAGTGGCAGAGCATTCGACTGCAGATCGAGAGGTCGCCGGTTCAACTCCGGCTGCCCCCTTTCGGATTCGTCCTTATAGGACCTAGATTCGAGAAGGCGCGTTTTGCGACGTTCCTCTTGTAGACGGGTGGTGGAAAGAATTATTCGTGGAAAAGACTACATATGGTGTTATAAAAAACTCCACATCAGAGAGAACGAATCGCTGTTTAAGAATGACATAGATTTACGGAAATGGGAAATTTAAAAATGCTACCGAATCCTCGGGGGTATAGCTCAGTGGCAGAGCATTCTACTGCAGATCGAGAGGTCGCCGGTTCAACTCCGGCTGCCCCCTGTTGGATTCGTCCTTATAGGACCTAGATTCGAGAAGGCGCGTTTTGCGACGTTCCTCTTGTAGACGGGTGGTGGAAAAAATGATTCGTGGAAAAGACTACATATGGTTCTTAAAAAACTCCACATCAGAGAGAACGAATCGCTGTTTAAGAATGACATGGATTTACGGAAATGGATATTTAAAAATGCTACCGTATCGTCGGGGGTATAGCTCAGTGGCAGAGCATTCGACTGCAGATCGAGAGGTCGCCGGTTCAACTCCGGCTGCCCCCTGTTCGGATTCGTCTCCTATAGGACCTAGATTCGAGAAGGCGCGTTTTGCGACGTTCCTCTTGTAGACGGGTGGTGGAAAGAATTATTCGTGGAAAAGACTACATATGGTTCTTAAAAAACTCCACATCAGAGAGAACGAATCGCTGTTTAAGAATGACATAGATTTACGGAAATGGGAATTTAAAAATGCTACCGAATCGCGTGGGGTATAGCTCAGTGGCAGAGCATTCGACTGCAGATCGAGAGGTCGCCGGTTCAACTCCGGCTGCCCCCTTTGGATTCGTCCTTATAGGACCTAGATTCGAGAAGGCGCGTTTTGCGACGTTCCTCTTGTAGACGGGTGGTGGAAAGAATGATTCGTGGAAAACTACATATGGTTGTTATAAAAAACTCCACATCAGAGAGAACGAATCGCTGTTTAAGAATGACATAGATTTACGGAAATGAGAAATTTAAAAATGCTACCGTATCCTCGGGGGTATAGCTCAGTGGCAGAGCATTCGACTGCAGATCGAGAGGTCGCCGGTTCAACTCCGGCTGCCCCCTTTCGATTCGTCCTTATAGGACCTAGATTCGAGAAGGCGCGTTTTGCGACGTTCCTCTTGTAGACGGGTGGTGGAAAGAATTATTCGTGGAAAAGACTACATATGGTTATAAAAAACTCCACATCAGAGAGAACGAATCGCTGTTTAAGAATGACATAGATTTACGGAAATGAGAATTTTAAAATGCTACCGTATCCTCGGGGGTATAGCTCAGTGGCAGAGCATTCGACTGCAGATCGAGAGGTCGCCGGTTCAACTCCGGCTGCCCCCTGTTGGATTCGTCCTTATAGGACCTAGATTCGAGAAGGCGCGTTTTGCGACGTTCCTCTTGTAGACGGGTGGTGGAAAAAATGATTCGTGGAAAAGACTACATATGGTTCTTAAAAAACTCCACATCAGAGAGAACGAATCGCTGTTTAAGAATGACATGGATTTACGGAAATGGGAAATTTAAAAGTCATACCGTATCGTCGGGGGTCTCCTCGACTGGAGATTGCGAGGTCGCCGGTTCAAATCCGGCTGCCCCCGTGCATGGATTTTGATTTCAAACTTTTCATTGTTATGATATTTTTGGTTTTCACTTTTGTGGTTCATTATTTTTTTTATTGTTAATGTTTTTTTAATAACTGTCTTTCTGCTGTTTTTTGTTTGTGTTTTTTATGTCTGTTTTTTCTGTGACGTTCTTAGTTTTATTTTCTGAATTTTGCATTTGCTAGTATTGTTAATCTGCGATGTTCATTAGTTTTGTTTTTTGGTTGTTTTTTGTTCAACGTAATTTTAGGGCTTCTTTATTATTTAATTTGTAGTTTTGGATATTACGAGAAATTTTCCATTCATACATTTTACCTTTTAATCAGCGAATAATGGAGATTCCTATTACTTGCATTACTTTTGTCAATTTATACTTTGTAGCTTTTTTTTTATTAAGACTAATATTGAATTATTTTATTTTTATAATTAAGAAAAAATTCTTTTAGGATGCTGGTCTATTATCTGGCTGAACTGGGATTTCACTATGATGCAATCCGAATGGGCCGGTAGCTCGTAAATAATGTCACTAAATAAATTTGTTTAATTAAATCAGTTCTTCGACAGTTGGAAATGATGAACTGTTGATTACTTGGTCAGCATGGAGTCTCCCTTACGCATGTGGAGTTTCAACCATCTATAGAGTGCGTAATTGCCATGAAATCAGCATGTGTTTAGGAGCTCAAATTGAAGTCAAACTCATCGCTCCATCTTCGTGTTCTATGGGTGAGCTACTTAATAATTAAGCAAATTCCTCACTACAAAGTTTCTATTGTGCGACACTTAAATAATTTTCTTAAAAATTACATCTTTTAAAACGACATTACTGATTGTGAATTACGTATATCAGGGGCGGGCAAACATTTCATATGCTGGGCCACTTTATGAAAACTTTATTGTTATCGTTGACCGCATTTATATTTTTTTTACTTCAATTACACATTACAACATATGAAAATATAAATTAATGATAATATCCACATATTTATTCATTTTGTATCACATTCACAATGTATTACATATGCACATTACATTTTAAAATACGACTGAAACAGTTTCTAATTTATTATTGAGATCTTACTATTCGTAATTATTTTAACAAAAGTCTATTATTACCTATCATAATAAATATAAAAAAGAAGAAACTTAATTATTTAACAATTTGACTACAGAGTACAATTATAATTAATTAGAAGTATATACTTGCTCACAATTTTGGATAATGATCTTGAACTGTGAGACCAGTTTACAGACATGATGCGCTTATCTTCATTCAATTTGCAGTCAGTCATCATCGACCTGTTCTTAGGCTTGTTTATTTTCACTTCCGTTCCAATCATCTAGTTATGAAATGGACCTTAATAAAATACACTCAAACCCTAGATTCAAATCAAATACTCAGAATAAAATTTCACAAATATAGCGAAAATTCTTATCAAACGAAAATTGCCATTGAGTTATGATCACAATGTGTGCCTACGGGCCGCATAACATATTCTGGAGGGCAATTCGTCCACCCCTGACTTATTAGCATATGCATAGCCAAGGGACCGAGATACTTTTTTTTTTTTAAATATGTAGAATTCATAAAGAATTAAATGGTACAGCTCCAGTAAATAAGTTTTCAACATCGATGTGCATCATATAAAAGTTACATATTATAAGTTTTGATAACTAAATTACAAGTGTCTTTGCTTTCCTTATATGTCTTTATTGTGAAATTGTTAGCTAAGCTAATGTCTATTTGGTTCACGTCACTAAACTAAAACTAATGACTAATAATGCCATATACTTCATTAAAGATTTATTAAACAGAAATGAGGATTAATTATTTTAGGCAACTGACTAATGTTAAAATAATATAGCAGTGTATGTCAGGGATATAATTTAAAGTAATTTAACTTCAACTAAACTATTCCTATCATGAAAGTTTAAAATATTTAAAATAAATTAAATAAGTAATATTTCAATAATATGTTTATGAAGCTGAGATATTTGTGGAACCAATTGACGAAACTGAAAAGAAAGATGAGACCGAAGAGACTGAAGAGACCGTAGTTGTTGGAATTACAACACGGACTGAAACTAAACCAATTGAAACTGAACCAACTGAAACTAAACCAATTGAAACTACACCGACTGAAACTCTTCTAACAGCACCATCAGTTTCCATATCTACAACTGCAAGCACTATAGATAATACTACGTTCTGAAACTGACTACAATCGAAGCTATCTTCGTACATTTTGAAGTTATTAAAAGTTTTTAAAGAGACTGGCCCAGACATTTTCATTAGTTCATTTCAATAGCTTATGAAAGTTTAGCTTTGAGGTCTTATGAAATTGCCTATCTGCTCGTAGTTCATCAGTCCACCATTCAAACATTTTGATGATCTTTCACATATTGCTGCTGTTTGCTTGCAACTTACTCGTTATTTGACATTTTTGTTAAATTGAAAAGTTTATTTGCAAGATTCATTAGTAACCCATCATCTGAGAACTCAGAACTTTGTTTTTATTGCTTTAATTAATCTGAAATAATTCAGGATGTGTCTTGTTTTCATTTAATATCCACTAGAAAAAATAATTAAATATATCAGTAAACACGAACATAGGCAACTATCAATACTTTAAAACATTGCCAATAAAGTGAGGCTTTGTAAGAACTGCAGAGTGCAAAAAGTGATTTTCGGGATAACTCAGTCTATGCCTCAGAACCTTCCCTGAAAAAGAAGCCATTAATTTTATGTTGCTTTATTATAAACAAATTGTAATATCAACATTTGTATTTATGATAGATGTATTTGTATTTTTAATAGATGGCTGCCATCTATAATCAATAACTTCAATAATTTGTGTTATTAATTGTATATTAATAAATGGCTGCCATCACCGAGTCAGAATGTTAAGTAGAAGTAGGTGAACGTTATATTTTTGTAGTAGTATAGCTGACTATTGTGCTGTACACTGAAACATCGTAGGCTACTGTCAGTAATATTCGAACGCTTTGAATTGATGTAAGCGCTGAACATTGGCATAACAGTGCTGTTAAAAATTAAATTTTGAAAATTGTAAAACGATATTTTCCACCTGAAAACTATAATTGCATTATATAGAGATGTATTCACATTACATGGATGCAGACATGTTACACAATTTGTGTATATAAACAGCAACTTTTTTTTAGATTTCATTAGCATTTCAGTTATTGTATAATTATATCGTATACTTTTCTTAGAGATAACGAATAAATATTATAATGAACTCTAACCATGGAAGGTCTGGAACGTAGGAAAAGTCGACACCATCGAAGGCATTATTTCGTGTTGGAGCAAGTCTTGTTCTGGGATGTACGTAGTTGATGGTTGTAAGCGACCTTAAAATAAAATAAATTAATAATAATAATAAAAAATAATAATAAGCAGACCATTTTCTCGCATCATTTAAGAATATCATCATCATCAAAGATATTCTCTAATAAAAATTATGTAATTCAACTTTTCGCAAAGTTATGGAATAGTTATTTTAAGAATATCTTGAGTAAATAACGGGAGTGAATTGGAAGTAAAATAATGCAAAAAATTAATTAATAAAATGTTTAAAATACAACCACATTCTGTAAGCTGCAAAGTTATTTACAAATACAATATTTATAAAGGACAGGAAATAAATGTGAGTTGAAGTCACCCCTTCTCAAAGATGTTATCGATCGGAGCCTCTTGTTTACTTTTTTTCTTAAAAAAGCAGCTGAAATCATAAGTAACAAGTTAATAATAAAAAAAATTTAATTTTTTTCCGTTAAAGACTCACCAGAACAAAAGAAACAGTAGAATGGCTAACAAGAGAAGTAAACCCAAACCCAATCCTAGGCCAATTCCCAGGCCAAGGCGAAGGTTCGAATCATCTCTCATTGACATATCGTGTCCATTCATTGAATTGTTTGATGTGACAATAGTAATCGCTTGATATGTTGTGCTTGTTAAATGAACACCAGTTGGGATTGAATGGCTGGCAGTGAATAAGGTGCGGCTACTTGTTGTCGGAATAGTTGTCATCGGAGCGGCAATTATTGATTCACTAGTTGTTTTTGAAGCAGTAGATTCTGATGGAGTGGTTAATTCAGAAGCTAGCATTGTCGTTGGCAGGTTTGTAAATGTTGAAGTGGCTGAATTCCTTGATTGAGGAGTTGTATCGACGCTTTGCGCTTTGTAAATTGCAACAATTGTTGGGGAAGATCGGTCCATTGTCAGTGTCGGTGATGATTCTAATGTCGTTGTAGTAGTCGATTTTATAGTTGTGTTAGTATTGGTTGAAGTGATTGTTGGAATATTATTTAATATTATAGTTGACATTTCTGTCGTAGTTGAAATTGTTGTTAACAATTCGGTAGTAGTTGAAATTGTTGTTGACAATTCGGTAGTAGTTGAAATTGTTGTTGACAATTCGGTAGTTTTGGAAATTGTGGTTGACATTTCGGTCGGAGTGATGGTGGAAGTGACAGTGGTAGCGACAGCGGTGGTCGGAGTTGTCACCATTGATGTTACTGGTGATTCAAAACCTGCAAATGAAACATATCTCTTAACGAAAGCCTTCAGTAAAAAAAAGTTATTTGACATATTTGAAAAATGAATTCAAAATGCTAAATGATCTCTGATTTAAAGCCAGTCGCACTAATTTTTTTTACATAATGTCACCATTCATATCAACCGACCTCCGGTAGATTCAAAAGCGTAGAATTCGCAGATGGTTAGGGCATCCATTCTTCCGGAACCTTGCTCGGGATACATGTTGATTATTTTAATATATCTTCCAATCAAATTAGGTTTTGTGCAAGGAAGGTACAGTACAATTTTGGTGTACTTCTCTGAAGAGTTGTATGTAAGGCATAGATTGTCCTCTAAGAATTCCGCATTTGAATCGTTACTCACGAGAATAGCAAATCCCCTCATGTAACCGAAAGGCTCGAAAACTGTCGAAAGTGACGAGTAAATAATAAATGATATTCTCATTCGATTTATAATAAATATCCGCTAAGAAACAAATTGCTGCATCGGATGCAAATTGTTTCAAAAAGTTTTAAACTAATCGTCCAATAACATTTATGTCATTCATTCACACAATAATGCATCATTCATATGTTATTAATTTTATAATCATCACAGATCTAAAAAAAAATCTAATCGTTCACGAATAACTTAAATAATACATGAAACGAAATGGTTTAAACGTTACCTTAACGAATATGATATTATAAATAATAACAATTGGGTAAAATCAAATGAAATTAATCATGAAAATGTTTAAAATAATTTTTTTTATAAATTATTTTGTTATAGTTCTAAGATTGCTTTACAGCATATCAAAATTTAAAAAGTACTTTGCGCCTTAATAAAATAAATTGATTTATAACTAGTGTTGTGAATGTGGTAAAACAAACTTTTTAAAATTGTATTATTACTGCAATTAAAAACATTGTATTAATATTGCAATTAAGAACATTGTATTATTATTGCTATTAAGAACATTGTAAGTGTCTGTTTTTCAAAAATTAACTTTTTTTTAAGTCAATTTATTTTGTTAAGGTTTAGAGTACTTTTTCATATTTTTGATATGTTGTAAACCAATATTAGAACTATAAACAAAATAACGAAAAAAAAAATATATGCACACTCGTTTGATATAAATAGCACTAAATATTGCAACTTTTTGAAATTTTGCTGAATTTAAAACTTTATGAAACAAAAACTAGAAAACATTCAAATGGAACTTAGTATATATTTAGAGAATGGTAGTTTGAATAAATTGACAATTGTTTTAACAATTAAATATGCTTAGTTTTCAAAATATTTTATTTAAAAAAATGAAATTTCTCAAAAATTTCACAATTTCTGAGCCGCATTCCTCAAAGTTAGTAAATCACAGAACATTCAATTTTAAATTATTTAATAGCTTGTAATTAGATAAACAAATCTACTAAAAACCATTGCTATACCACATTTACAACAATAATTATACTGCAGTGTATGTGTGTGTGTGTGTCAGATTTTCGAAAAATCAACGTTTTTCTAAGTTTATTTTTATAAAGTACTTTTTTAAATTTTGATATTGTTAAACACGACAGATATGTTGTAAAACAATCTTAGATCTGTGGAAAAAAATCAATTTTTAAAAAAATTGACCGCTTTTTTGAGATTCAAAATATATAATTCAAAAACTACCAAGCGCATTTGAATGAACGTTTTCATACATTTAGACCATGATAGTATAAAAAAATTGACAAAATATTATTGATTAAATATGTTTAGTTTTCAAAATATTTAATTTCAAAAAGTGGAAATTTTACAAAAATGTGCTATTTTCTGAGCTGCATTCCTTTAAAACCACGAATCACAAATTATTAATTTATGTATTACTTAATAGGTTAAAGTTAGACAAACAAATCTCTTTAATATCATTTTTCTATCTCATCTCATTTACAATGTTAGTTACGACACATTATGTGTGGCCGATTTTCGAAAAAATAAAAATTCGCAAAGTAATGTAAAAATGGCAATATCTTCTAAAATATCGGTCATATCTAACCAATATTTAGTATTTCTCTATTATATAAATCATTGTTTGTTGTGTCAAAATATAGATTTTTTGAGATATTTTAGTGGGAGTTCATTTGATCTGGCCAAATTCATATATTGTCAGTCAGTACTCTTAATGAAAAGTATTAATAAATGTTGATAATTGGGAAAATGACAACTAACACTGCTTCCTAATATTGGCTATAAGACAGGCTGTCACCTTCTTTGTCTCACCAAGGTCCACTTGCCACCATCCTGTTCTGTTACGGAAACTGACAGATTCTGTCGCTGTGAAGGCACAAGAGTAAATGTCTCCATCTATGGCTTTCATGGGTCCATAATCAGAGAAGTCACTGAATGATTGATTGGCTTTGGCAACATCTGTCACCAAGTTGACAGCTTAAAAATTAATGACATTAAAGTTAATAATTATTAATATAAAAAATATTATTTTGCTCACAACGATTGTCTAAAATCAGCAACTGGTGTAAAAATACAAAAATATAACTCTAGTCCGGATTTAAGTATGGTCGAGATATTGCACAGGGACGGTCAACAATCAAGGGAAAAAATTTAAGCTTGCATTTAAGAATGATTGATTAAATTAATTAATTGACTAAATAAATATAGATTTATTACAGTTAAAAATGTCGCATGCATACGTACATAGTATGCTTGTAGTGAATCTGAAAGTAAAAGCACCGTCATTGTGATACCTTTGATTTGGTCTAAGGCTAAGTAAAGTCTTCTCCTGTTCTTAATACATGGTGCTAAGTTGTCAAAGATTCCGTTTATTTTTTCGTGAATACGGTTGCCAGATTCTCAATGCAAAATGTCGAACCCTAGACTCACCAGAGCTAGGTGAGACAACCGATCATAGCACATCGATGTGCAAAGGCTGTTCTTTATGAGTTCCGTCTTTAAGAATGAACTACAATTGCTGACCATCAGCAGATACATGCGGAGTGATATCTCCATACTTGGAAATGATGTCTGAACTCTTTAATTTATTGGACTACATCGAGACCGACGCATTGGCTTATGGGCCTCCACCACCAAGCAGCATAGTGGCCCCACCTGAGTTAATCCGGAGCTATATAATTCCAAATAAACCCCTTATCGAGAACAAAATTGATGTCTGTGCCACAGTATTTGCTCAGTGTTTCCCGTTGCGAGTGAACAACTAGAGCCAAAGCCTCTATAAATCGTTCGAGTTAACATTTCATTCACTACCTATGACTTGCATTTGATTTTTCAAGCTATGAATTTAAGAAACGAGTTTAACGACTTTTTCGAGGAGTCGAACTCTGAGCTGCCATTTTATAGTCGTGAAATGCTTGTTTTGGAGAAGTGAAATTATAATTTGAATTATAACATTAAGTTCAAGTGATAACATGCTAGCTCTGACAAATTCAAGTTTTTGTTGTATAATAGGGTCTAATTGCAATAAACATGTACATTAACATTAGGACATGTGACGAGTAGTAGGAGAAACTGATTAAGAGTCCGCGTGAGATGACTGAAAGGCACATGCAGTGATAACCCTTATTGGGTTATTATTTATTTTGCGCCTATTTCTAGTTTGGAAAATTCGATCACGATAACTTCCTGCTTGTTTATTTAATGAAACTCTTTTGAGGTTGTTGTGTGATTATTATGAATTATAAGGTTATTATGATGAATTTGTTCAGTAAATGCGCATCAAATTCATATCATTCTAGAAAGGTTTAATGAAAACTCTTCTACATAATGTCAGCTGAGTGAAAAAATAAATTCAGAAATTCCATAAAAATTTATTTCATGTGGACTCATCTCTTATTTGTTGCAACAACACTTTCTGTGCTCCAACAATATGTTTTTATTTGATTAAAATTAAAATTACATTTAATGGGTATTTATATATGTGACGATAGATTAGTAGCTACATTATAATGTTTGAACATTAGATCGAATCGCAAGTACTCACGCCCACCAATTTTGTGACTTGACAGATGTCACAAGTTGTGACTCACAACAATGCTTAATTGCTGTTGTCGTTGTGCATCGCGATTGTCGACCAATACTGCAGGTGTTTCGACCGTATTTCGATATTCAAATAAAATAATGTTATTTCAACGAAAACAAACCAGGAATGCTGGGGATTCCATAAACCATGATTTCAGCCGCCACAATTGCTCCTTTATAGGGACCACCGTGCTTTTGGATGGTAACGTATCGACCCAGGGTTAATTCGTAGTCGCATTCAGAGGAATAAGTTGCCCCAGGCTGGACAGGAGGTATAGCTGCATAAACAAAGCAGGTCATCCATTCTTGAATGACCTGGTTAGTCGTTCCAACCAATACTTGAAAGTTGACTAAGTACTCTGAATCTGAAATGTTGAACTATGAGTTTTAATTTCAATCAATTTGTTTGTTTTTGTTATTAAATAATCACTGAAAAAATGTTTTAATTCATTGGAGATACATTAAAATCTCGAATACCTTAATTATAATAATACCTTAGTAATTAAATTAATAAATCCTAAATTACCATTTCCAGGGGCGTTGATAATGACAACTTTTCGGATATTATAAAATCCTCCAAGATCCACTTGAATCCATCCACCATTGCTATTATCACGGTCTCCTGATGTTGAGCTGTACGTCAGAGGATCTCCATCAAATGCTTGCCAAGGTTCATGACCAACCGTCACAAAGCTCTGGTTGCTACGCTTTGATTTACTGATTTCTAAATTGAATTTGAAGTATTTCTGCTATCGTAAGTGCAGGCTCTACGTGTTCGCTCATAAAATAAATATTGTCTTAAGATGACAGGGCGTAAATAATCGAATTAACTTCCAAATGTTTACCTTAAAAGAGCTTACCTGAATAGCAAACAGCGAGATTGTAAACAAGACAAGAATGAAGGATTACGACAGAACACCAGTGCATATTTATCTAGCCAACTTGAAGTTCCATGTCCAATTCTCTTTCTAATTGGTTATCCAGGTTTTCATTTAAATATCACTAACTTATGAACCGTTAATTAAATGCTCTACCATTCGGTGAATGAAATATGTAAGTAAATCTAAGAATAAGGAGCAGCCGCTGATATTATTCACAATATTTAGCAGTGAATGTTCACCGCAGGCTTATTTAATGGATCTGATTTTCAGCAATGAATTACTTTATATTTCGATGTACTTGCAAGAAACAGAATGAAGGTTGAACATTTTTCCATAATTTTTCGACCGATCTTTTAAACGCTTTAACATAACTAATAACATAACAATTATTTATAAGTAGTTAAGAGTGTATGTAATAATCACGATTGTTTCTAGAAACAACTTTCCTCTCTCTCTCTCTCTCTGATTTGTAAAAAACACATGAACAAAAGAAATCGATAAATAACTTCTTGTCGGTCTGATGAATTGATCATTTGCTCGACAACGTTGTGATTACAACTACGACTACGATTCTAGTTATAAACAAAACTATTTGTTAAATGGGGCAAGTTGAATTATATTTTATAAAATATTCTGGGATTGCCGTATTAGACGTTGTTAATGTTTAATAAATGTCTAATATTGATAATAACTACTGAGCATTGACATTATACACAAAGAGTGTCAATGCTAATTAAATTCAGTGATTTACAGTTTCAGTAAAGAATAATTCTTTAAGAATTATTTGTAAAAATAATAACGGTAATAAAACATTACTTCACATATAATGAGGTGATTTGACAATCCGATGTGAGAAATTGTTTCAATCGAGAACAAGTCACGCAATGTTTTACCTTTTTTAAGATAAAAAAAAAATAAGGCGTTCTAAGTGCAAATGACACTTCTCATCATTGACTGCAAACATCTTAATGTTTTATTCAGCAAGTGCTATAATGGTTGCTAAGAAACCTGGTGCCTCCGCTTATAGCGAATGATTTTATGTAAAAATACATTAGAAAAAATTTAGCAATAAAAATATAATAATAAATGATAGTATATCATCATTTTTGTTGATCATTTTGTTGATAATATTTTTTAACTTAAAGCAAATAAGGGGTTCTAAGGTTTTACTAGCGTCTCGGTTCTAAAAAGAAAATAGATAATGTTTTTAAGATGTTTTCTAAGACAAGTGAATCCTTTGTTCATCTGACATTCCACACTTAAAACCTATCTCAGCGACAGAAGTTCGTAAAAATGAACTTGTTCGCCCCTTTCACGGCTATTTATTTCGTTTATTTCAACTTATTTGATCATGCTGTCTGAATCACATGAAAAATAACTTAAACAACATTTTTAAAGTTTAGAGAACAAAAAAAATTTTCCATTGACATAATGCTTTTTCTGAATTTCTTTCATCGAAACTTCACGTCTTTGCTCATTTCTTTTACAATTTTTATTCTATGGCTCTATTTATTTTTTTTTTATTGAATTTCTTCAAGTGAAATCTTCAATTTCTTCTGTTAATATACTTTATTTCATAACGGAGCCTTCGACGCTGCCCTATTTTTACTATTATTAACATCATCATCATCATCACCATCATCATCGTCATCGTCATCATCGTCATCGTCGTCGTCATCATCATCATCAAGAAGGCCAGCACCGCCGTTGAAAGACGTAGGAACTTTTCATCGTGAAAACTTTTTGGTTTTGCACGTTGTCAATAGACACAATACTCTGATGACTTCAATGTATACATGGAACCCAAGTAATTATCTGTGTGATGATGATGAAAATGATGACCACTTTGAATAGTGCCGCCAAAGAAAACAATATTATTTTAGGGAATTGTATGAAGTTTCTGTAATGCGACGAATTCATCCGTTCAAATTAGAATTCTGGTCGAGGAATTTAATGAAGGTTGTTAGTTCAAACGCAAGTGATCAAAGTCATACCATTGCCACCAGTCGACCATGTGACGCCCTCGAAACAAAGCGACACCGCACCCTATACGTCACGAATCTGGACTAGCAGTCGTTGTTGATGTTCGATTTGTGCCATCATGTATCATTTCAATCATTTTATTGAACTGATAAACCATACAAACTGACATCCATACATCGCACAAAATATCAGAAATTTCTTTGCATTAATTGTCATTCAAAAATTATTATAAGAAATTGTATTAATAATAATAATAATAGTTTATTTGTATGGCGCCTTAGGCATAGCGTCAGAGGCGCCTTGGGTCTTCGAGGAATGTTTTGAAGAGATAGGTCTTCAGCTGGCGCTTGAAGAGCTCGAGCATGGGCTGAGACCGGATGATGGGGGGCAGGCTGTTCCAGACGGCGGGCGAGGCATTATAATGTGACATTTACAACTTATAAAAATAAAAAATTTTAAACTTCCAGAAAACCTTTTCTGGCCAAGGCCCTGCATGTCTATAAAACAAAGTGTTAGTGTCTTCTACCTTTCAAGGCGTTCATCTTGAATGTTCGCCATATCTTGTTCGTCTCCTGAATGGTTTTGATGGAGGTCCACATGAGAAACCTCCTCGATACTCCGAATCTACTCCAAAATCTCCATGATTCCTCGGAAATTGCCCAGTGTTTTTGCGTCATTGCGAGCTTCTGGAAGGCCAAACCTTTTGACCTATTCCATCTCCGCAGTTCCCCCTCCAAGTACATCTAACACAAACTGGTCTTTGTTTTCTTTAGCTTGCTTTAGGACTTGTGATGTGCGACGAGTTCTTATACCTGGAATCCATTTTCGAAGTTGAAAAATTCTTAGGCCCCCTAGTCGGACTGGGTCATGTAGGAAAGCATTTGGAGT
>JAJTWR010000317.1:22500-145000 GCA_021613335.1 Whitmania pigra
CGTCGGAGCACCGAAGATGAATCACACTCAGGATTTCGGTTGTCTTCCGGTCTGGTTTTACCTGTCTTCTGGCCAGAGATAGCAAGCTGATTCTTTGCATTTAGATTGCATTTTTTGCATTTCTTTTTGCTGCAATGGATCTTTAAACCTCTATCCGTTCTGAACGGTCTCCCGCAATCACACTTGCATTCTGGAATGCCCTTAACCAAGACAGATTCTAAATCCAAAGTCCGAGTTATGACAATCCGTCCTGGGGATATGTCTCATTTGTATCAATGTAGTAATAATAATACATCCATTTGTTCTGCACTACCGCCTCATGGTACATAAGAATTGTAGAAGAAAGTGAGTTGGGACGCGTCTCCCACTGAGTCTTTGTTGGCTGATTTCTTACACTGCGTTAACTTTTGGATATAATATAATATAGAATATTATGCCATGTGGTAATCTTTAATTAAAGCTCTCAAGTATCAGGTTACCAAGGACCACTTGCTTGCCTTGTGTCCAAAATTAGTCATAATATGTCCACCTTTTCACAAAGTGTTTCAAATTTATCATTTCTAGATACAAAGGACATCAATTGCTGGTTGTTCTTTGTTCAATGGTTCCATTCCTTCTAACTGTTGATATTTGAATCTTTTCCTTTATGAAAACATTGATTTAAAAAAGGAGACAAGTCTTTAAAATTCGGAGAAAAAGATTAACTGCCAAACTATAATATTTAAATAATTATATTAAATAATTTAAATAATGTAGAAGTTGAATATGCATACAAATTATTCAGTATCGAATATAAATTTCAATTAATGTGCCATCATTATATTATTTCAGAAAATTAAATACAATGGCTCCATAGTAACGAAAGTTATTAGATCTGGTGAGGTTATTGACTGACGATCCTTATTTTCCAGTTGTTCTTCAAATATTGTTAAATAAAAAATATGAATCGATTTTGTATTAGTTACATTTCGATATTTAATTCATTAGAAATTTGGGATAGTAATTGACCTGGGGCTTATTTCACCAGCTGCGAAGTCGGGCTGCTATTTCGAACATTTTCAATAATAATATTTAATTCCAGACATCAGATAAATTTGTAAAACAGAAAACAATCATATGTTAACTTCGACTTACCTTCGCGAGGTGTTACCTCTAATTTCGATAGGAAGTTTACGTTTTGAGGCAACATTTCGACGGATCTTGGGTGTTGCGGCTGTTATAACCTAGAAAATGCTGAAAAAGATTTTAGAATTGATGTATATAGAACCGGAACTATTAGCTGAGTTAGATGAAGAGCAAAAACAACTTTTGTTTTTTAAGATGCGCGAGGTTAGTTCTAGTTTTGATGCATGATGTATTTAACTTGCTTGCCTTTTATTGATGTTTCAATTCATTTTGATGAGGTACTTATTACTCATTTTAATAAGACAATAATGAAAAATATTCCAACTCATTGTATCTTCTGTTTATAAAGGAACAAGTGAGGAGATGGAAGCTTAGAGAAGATGAAATAGGAGACAAAGATGTAAAATTTCCTTCAAGCTTTACTAAAAAACCCAGGAAACCAAAAGGTGCAACATACTTTAATTACACCTCGTAGAACAAGACATTATTTGAGGTTGGAAATATGTTCTATAGTTTTAAAATAAGATGAATTGACATCTTTTAGGTACATTAAAAGTGAGTTTTGAACTGGAGCATAACTCTGACAAACCTCGCATTACAATCATTGATGAGTGTGTTTCAATCATCAACCAACAAACAGACAAAGGTAACTTGCCATCCAATGACAAAAACAATCTGATCGTTAGCAAAGAGAGTCCTCGCAGCAAACCCAATCCGAATGCTAAACCGAAACACTTGTCTGGAATGAAGGTTAAGTTCAAATGATAAAATTGGCATTTAATTAGAGTCATTGATTTTAATGAAATTAAATTAGAAATAAGATTCAAATGATGCTTCAAATCATGATAGCTTGGGGATTCATCTCGTTCTTCACTTAAGAAGCAAGGAGGTACAACAGATTCTTTAGATCACAAAGATCCTTCAGTCAAGGCAAAAGATGCAGAAGATGACATCAAAAATATTGAAAGTAACTGGGAGGAACAAGGTTTGATGAATTTCTGTGAAAAGATGCAATAATGTTAGGAACTGATCTACCGTATTTTCATGAAATTAACATGCCGACGGATATAACATGCAATTTTTCCAATTTGTAAAAAAATCACTTATAAAAAGCGCAAACGATTATAGCACACACCTATAGACACATTTTTTTTCTTTTGGCTACAGAAATTTAACATATAATCACGTATCTGCACATTTTAATTAGATTTATTTTTTATTTAATCATCATTTTCAAATAGAGTTCAAATTCCATGAGAAACATTGAAAAATTATGCGAAGTGTCCGAGTGGTTATTATTAAGATCCAGGTCTTCTTAACCACTATGAATAATTGTCATGTTGTAACTTTACATAAAGCATGAAATAAATGCAGAAAATTAAAATTATATATATTAAAATATCAAATTGAAGCAGTTTCTAATATATAAAACAATCAAATATAAAAGTTGTCAAAAAATCTTCCTTTGGCTGACTGGCTGGTGCTTGATATATATAGATAGAAGTGCTCTTGCTTGAAGTATCGATGTCGTTAAGAAAATGGCTGATAAACATAACTCGTACACTACTACAAACAAGCTTCAAGTCGTTTCTAGTGCAAAAGACATAGGCAACAGAGCAGGGAGTTCAACGTTAATGAAGTGTCGGTTCGCGAATGGAGAAAGAAGGAATGCTCGCTTGAGAATCTGAATCTGAAAAAACATGCATGCCGTGGCTAAAAGGCGAAATGGTCAAAGTTGAGTCTGATCTAAAGCTATGGGTTTTGGAACAAAGGAAGAGATAGCTTTCGACATTCCCGCCACGAGAACAGTGGAAGCATCTGGCGCCAGAACTGTGACAATAACAAAAAGTGGTCACGAAAGGACATGTTTCACAGTCATACTTGGATGCTATGCGGCTGGACCAAGTCAAAACCAATGTTGATTTTCAAGAGACAATGCCACATGAAAAATTCTCAGCTAGCGTTGTTCACTACAACAAAAAAGGCTGGATGGACACAACAGCATTGAAGCTCTGGATTCAAAAATGTTCTCAAATGAGACTGGGCGGATTCTTTTCAAAGAGCTCGCTGTTGATCATGCTCATAAGAGGAGTCAGTTAAGAAGATGCTCAGCTTAAGGGGATGTCACATTGCAATCATCCAGGGTGATCTATCATCCAAACTACAACTACAAATCTTTGACAAATTTACAGGTTTGAGTAGGAGGAATGGATGCAGTATGGCACACACACTCACACACTGGACGAGTCAGGAAGGCCTTGTATTCCGAGGTGTGCACGCGGGTTGCACGATCATGGGACAAAGTAATTTGATTCTGAGTGGCTTTAGAAAGGCTGGCATTAAGTCCACAGGAAAGGAGTAAAGTGAACACCCTGATTTTGAACTAGCCTGCGATCCGGCAAGAGCCGAAAATGAATATGAAGACTGTTCGACTTTTGACAGATTTGAAGGCTTTGCTGATTATGAGGAATAATTATTGGTCTTCTGATTGATTTTTTGAATGTGCATTATGTCTGTTAATAAATTGTTTAAAAACTTCAAAGAACTGATTAACGATTCATTGCTCACTGCAATTGACCAAAATTGGTCATGAGTCGCTTCAGTATTGCATTCTCTCTCCCAATTCTTTCTTGAAACTATTTTTTATTTCAAGATTTGCATCAACTTCCTACTTTGCAGACTGTTCAGACAGTAACAAACTCATTAACCAATTAACCATGCTGCAAAGGTTTTTGCTTAACGAGTCTCTGTGTCCCATAACTTCCTAAATATGGAAATCACATATTTTAAATGTACAAATCTTAAGAGACATTTTTAAACATTTTGAGATCAATTCTTGGAATATATGATGAAGTTAAGCAGATGTACCATGCTGTGAGACAGCTTCACTGGAAGATATAGAATTGTTGAGGTCCAAAGTTTGGACTCCAAATCAGTTATAACATGAAATTTCATGAGATTTCAAAGTTAAAGTCTCCCTTTCAAGAACCATAAATGGATCATTGATCTGAGCATGAAATGTAGCTCGTGTACAATAGGCTTTATAATTGCATTGAAAGAAACAAGGATTTTTAAATAAATTGAGATCAATTCTTAAATCAGATACTGAAGTTATGCAGATGTATCCTGCTCTGCGACCCAGCTTCACTGTGAAGGTATGGAATTGTTGAGGTCCAAACAGTGAATCAACTATCATATGGGAGTATGGCTAACAGCTGCATATAATTTTTGCCATCCAATGGGTTTCAGGATATGCTCTCATGGCAATGTAAAAAATTTGAATCATCATAATGGGTTCCAAGAGAATGGGCTAAGATTTTCATTTTGTTTTCCAATAAAGACTGCAAAAGACTGATAACTAATGCTATTATCAAAATTGTATCTATTTTGTTCCATGCTTTTGAGAAGTGTTCAAAGAGTTTTTATAACAGGACCATTAAGAGATTGAAGGCATTTGCTAAAATAAGTCCACTCATGTGATGTTTGACTACTAAAATGCTAAACAGCACCAACCAAATCTCTATCTAAAACCAGTGCTGAAAAAACATTTGTTTCACACAAAGTGAAAACTCCAACACCAAATATAATTCTAGTGAGTAATTATATATAATACATATAACATAATGAGTAACAAATTGTTAAGTAATTATGACAAAATAAATAAATTAGTACAACACCCCACAGTTTCTTATAGTTTCCATCAATTAATTTTAGCTAAATTCAAGGTGATAGCCCAAATTCAAGAGTTGGACTATGCAATGATTAATGTGAATGTTTTGCCACCTGCTTCTGTAAGTATATATCGGAAGTTCTATACGCAATGCATTAACGCCCAACCAATTATAAGCTATTTAAAATTAAAAATATAGTCTAAAGCTTTTACAAAAAAACTTATCAAAAGTCTGCTATCATTTAAATTTGTTATTTTTTTTTGGTCGGGAGTCAAATTCATGTAAATTTAATCTAGCATAACATGCATACGATTATAGCACGCAAAGGAGGTTGCACGGTACGTAAAATCGAACATAACGCGAGAGTAATATGGGTGAAAATACGGTAATTTATTTTAATTTTTATTTATATCATCTATTTAATTTTAGAAATATTAACTTAACATGTAAAACATTCACAGAATTTATAATCAGGGAGCATGACGAAAAGAAGAAGGTTTTGCTGCAGAAGGTGAGAGAGTTAGGCAGAAGTGAGAGTACGATGGATGTTCGTGACAAGACGAATAACATGCTTCCTCCCCCTCCTAGTGCACCAGTATCTTCTTCCAGGTGAGAAATATGTTCATTTGTGCTTGTTTAATAAATCAATTCTTATGTTCACTTTACCTTTTGGTTTGCATTATTCTTTAGATTTTATTTGGATTTATTATATTTCATTTTTTGTTATTTAAAAAACACTATGCTTTGTGGTATGAGTATACATTTTTATACATTTTATGTAAGAACGTCTTTAATACTTTAACATTGCTTGCAGATATGTGAAGTTGTGATTATTAGGAATAATTCCTAACAAAAGTTAAATGCATTCAGAAATTTAGGGTTTTTTGCGAGACCTGATAGTAGGGCGTCGATTGTGAAATGGTTCAAAGAACATGAAGTGCCACGAGGAGCGGGGACAGTTCCATCGACTGGTCGGGTTGCTGAATGGTTCCATGGTGGGCTTTTGTCTCAATAACAATTTCACTCTCCAACTCTTCTTGAACATTGCAGTTTACAATCTGACTTGTCTTCATTTAGTGTTTGCTAATGCTTTTTTAGCCATAATGCTTTTTACATTAACAGGTATCATTTCAAGAGAAGACTCAGAAAAACTTCTGTCTAAGAAGCCAGTAGGATCTTTTTTGATTCGCGTGAGTGACAAAATATGGGGCTACACAGTTTCCTACAAAAGCATAGAAAAATGCAAGCACTTCTTGGTAGATGCGTCACCTGTGTCTTCAACTGAAGAATTGAAAGCTGTAGGACCCTATAGGTTCTTTGGAGCTCAAGCCTTGGCCCATGATTCCCTCGACAACTTTGTTCAGCACTATAGGGTACAATAGATTGTCATTTTTCGTTTCTATAAATATTTACCTTTTCCTTTTTAAGGAACTTTGTCATAATTTTGAAGCACACTTGATCAATCATGACTTACAGCCTTATTTATAAATATCCTTGTCTCATCAGCTCGTATTGGAGATACAATTTATCAGGCATTGGTTAAGGCTTCCTCTTTGGTGTGGCTCCGTCGGGAGTTCTGTCCCTAGCCTCTCACAAGAGTTTCTGTAACTGAAGAAAACGTTTTATATAAATAATTATTAAACCGTTTTTTAATAATTTATCAGAAAATGCCGATCTCACTGAGTGGGTGCGAGCTTCTCATTAACCCTTGTGGACAAGCCGATCCATCCAAACCAGACTATGCTGAACTCTTTGAGAAATAAGACTGCAATTGTTCTTCATTTCCAGTTTTAAATTATTCAAAGAAATCATGACATCTCCTCAAATCTCTGTGCATATTGTGCTCTCGTGAGTACCAGACATCATCAAAATGCAATGTGCAAAGATGATCAATTTTAATGTACTTACAATGTTGTAATTTTAGAATTCCTAAATTTTGCATTGTAATGTCATTTTTTAATACATAAACATTATTTGATGTGATTCATTAAAGCATCATTTACTAGCTTCATTTTCAAGCTTACAAAGCCCATATTTCCTCCAATTGTTGTACTTTCAGAGAGTGTTTCAACTATTTATTTGCTTCATCAGTGTCATGTAGATGCTATCCATTACTGTATTTTTAGATCCAGGTCAACATTAATTTTGGCAAACTAAGAATTGAGTGAGATTTGTGGATATCAGCATGATACTTAAGTTTAAGTTTTACAAGAATGTTGATTTATTCCTTGTGAATTGAATCTTTTGACATATCTGTGCCAACTTTAAATCATTTTACTTGAATTCAAGGCATAATTCACCCTCTTGTGCAAAGTCATGAGCAGTACGCCATGAATTTTCCAATCAAAATCAACATTTAACTTTTAAGAGCTAATTTTTTCTGAAGTTTGTATTTTGTCCCAAAAATGTCTAGCACGACCAATTTCTTCCTAAGAATCCCATTTTTAAAGATAATTGTTACAAGTAAATTTTCTCCCATCCATTTTAACTTAAAGTGACTCTGGCAAATAAATCTAATAAATGTTCACAACATTCAATTCAGTATTTTATAAATATGCAATGTGAAAAGCTCGAAGTTTAAGTGTGCCATTCTTTTGCATCAAATGCTGACAACGTGGACCGAGATAACTGCTTCGTTACAGATTACGAAAGCTTTACATTGCTCTGATGGAGTCTTCAATTGAGCCATCACGCTTCATCTTCCTTGTAACCGCAGGGTGGTTATGTTGTAAAACATTCCTAATGAATTTAACTTTTACTGATGGATTCATACAAATCTGGCTATTACCAAATATTCTCGTAAGGTGTGCCCACAGAGCTGCTCTTGCAAAATATGTCGCAAAATTTCTCAAAAAACAATTTATGATTTCGACTCTAAGTGCACAGTTGTTTAAAGGTAAGAAATCAATAGGAGGAAAATCAACAAATACAAATCAATGCTGCTCAATATTCCTTCAGCAAATCTCTCACTACAAACAGGTCATAAGGAAAAGGTTAAAAGCATATATATGTATATACTGTCAACAACAAATTAATCATCCAATCTAGCTCAGAAGCTATCAATAGATTGCATTATCAATCACTCAAAGTCACAGACAACTTTTATTTACAAAAACTTATGACATGTAAGTTTAGAAGTCATCGCTTCTCACAAAATCCTTGTTGCACTCCCAAGTCCAAAAGAGATACACCCGAATCGGTTTTGCAGATATTCGAATAAATGATTTCATCAACCTTTGAAGTAACTTTCTTGCAACCCAAGGCACTGAAGAATCCTCCTGATTGTTGGTGATATCTTTCCACATCAATGACAACCTTGTTAACCATCTCCTCGCTCAACACGGCTTCCTTTTCCCTCATTCTCTGCCTGGCACACATTTCGACGTGTTGCTTTTGTAGCGGCAGAAACGGAATGATTCTGTTAATGATATTCATTTCGAGCAACTTTCTCGGCCAAGATTGTCCGAGGCGTTCGACGAACGACAGGTTTTTCAAAAACAAATCCGATCCCATTTCCTCCCTCGCCAACCCATCTTCTACCAGGACGCGGAAAGCAATTTCGTTTATGATGTCACTTCCGGTGTTACTGAGGAGAAGAAAAACAAATTTCTTCGACTCATCAACATTCCTTTCATTTATCAAATTCATGAGCTCCTTTATAAAATCTTCAGTGGCATAGTCCATATTATCAACAGCCACAAAGTAGGGACAAACTGAATCCATTCCATACAACAAAGACCAAGTGGTAGAATCTGTAAATTGTCTAAACTCTTGCCTGAGATTTTCCACATTGGCCTTAATGGAACTAGATTGAAATATTTTGGCAACTGGAAAATAAAGAAATCTGTCTTTTGGAAGGATCGAGTTAATATGTTGAACCATAAATGATTTTCCTGTCCCAGAAGATCCATGCATTGACAAGGTTAAAATTGTCCTATTTGAGTCAAGAAATGTCTTCAAATCAGTGAAAATGTTTTCAAGTGCAATGTGCTGTCCATATATTTCAGATCTCATATTTTCCTCCAACATTTTTAAATCAAAACAACCTTCATTATTGGAATGGAAGGCAGATCGATGAATGTAAAGTTGAAATAATAAACATGAGAGCAATGTCATGATGATTAACATCAGTATTTTGAATGGATTGAGGAAAAATCTTCCATTCTGTGATAAAGTTTGCTTTCCTTCATTCATTTCTTGATTACATTCAGTCATTCTGTCTTTAATTGGAGAGTCTTCAACAGAAGACACAAAAACATCAGCTGTAATAATCTTCGCTGGTGACAAAACTCTACAATCATCCTCAGTAGAATCGAATGAATTTTTTGTCAAATAATCTATTTCCATCGGCGATAGTGCATGATTGTTGTTTTGAAGAGGTGGCTTGAAATTTCTCAAATATGCCATACCAGTAGTTTGGAAATAAAAGCAAGTGTCTTGGCCATTTGACAACCAGCCAGTTTTGTGATGGATAACTGGTCCCTGACACATTTTGGAGTCATTATTTGCTTGAAATTCACTTTTTGAATAAAAATCATCAAAAAGACCCAATCCACTTGGTTTCTGCTGCTCAGAAATCTTGAGAGAAGATAGTAAGCTTAATGGTGAAGAGACATTTTTGCAAGGAGTTTTTCCTGTAAAAAAGTTTCTACTTTGATTGCAAGGTGACTTGTAGTAATTCTTGAACCCACTAAGAGTGCAAAGTTGAGCATTGTTATCTTGAACATGATTTATCTCTTCCCAGTCCATAGCACTTGCATCCAACCTGCTTGAAGACTGTCCTCCACAAAAGATTCTTGGGCCACGGTCCTCAAACTCCATTATGTTATTTCCTAGCCAGAGATGAGATTCATTTTAGTTATTGAATTAAGTAATTAAACACTTCAAATAAGCATCTAAAATTAAAAAGTAATACGCAGCATCTCATAAAGCCAGTGTTTCGCGATGTGCCTGTTACAGAGAAATTAGCAACAAATCTACGCATTAAACAATGGCAATCTTAGTCATAGCTCTGCTTAAAAACTTACTAAGTAATCAAAATTGCTTCAGTTTCGCAGTAAATTAAGCCTACAAATTTGAATTTGAAATGTAATTTCAATAGCTTCTTGTGGCACGATGGTACTTTTTGTTGCACATAATTAAAGGTGCAAGGTACAATTAAACCTAATTATTATAACAAACCTCTTTATGAATAATATTTAAGAGCGTTAAACGCTACGTATAAGGCAAAACGTGAGACACATCGGTTGTTTGAAGTTCCCAGCAAAGTAACCGTAATACTACAAACATGTGCTACATAACATATAAAGACAACTAATATGAAAGATTGATGTTGCAAAATATATGGAATCTTGGTTCAAATTAAAATTATTAATTTTTTAGATAGACGACAAAATATCAGAGGATTTATGTTTTGACATGAATAAGAAATTCATTGGATGTTTTGAACCAAACATAGTATATATTTTTTTTTTATTTATTTAATTATAGTTTTTTGCAATTAAATAAAAAAAATAAACATAGTATAATGCTTCAGCGCTTTAAATAAGAAAAATAGAAAAATTAAGTTTTACTGGATGTAAATTAAAATATGAGATATACCTAAGAATAAAAGTGTATTTATTATTTCTTATGTGCTCTAAAATAATAACAAAAAAAAATCGACATTGAGCTTTCTGAAACTTTGTGTTAGTTTTAGTTTTAGACTGGATTTCAGTTTCGAAACGACTTAACGAGTGAGCTTAGACGGGAAATTTGTAATTAGTATCGACAGTAGCCCCCAGGGTCGTCATTTGGGAGGGAAGGCGGGGGGAAACAATCCCCGAGACTTCAGACTAGGCGCAAAAAACGGTCATCTCATGTGCGAAGGTTTGCCCCTTGGAAAAGGCTGAACTAACGTCCTTAGAGGTGTCTCAAATGTATTAAATTGTTTCGGCTAGAAACTATATGCTGGCTTAAATTAATTTTCATAATTTATAGTTAGTAACTTTAAACTACTGAGGATTGACATACGGCGATTATGTCCTGCGCAGGCCAATTTTCTACTGAGTAGAAAGTACACTTACCTAAGTTTAATGAAACTAACGTTTGGTTAAAGACTTAATTTGCAATGAGGATGTGAAATAATAAAACTGCATCATGTAAAGATTACAAATTAAATGTGGGTCATTTCACATCAAATCAACACAACATCTGCAGCACCATCCTGGATTTTGCTGAAATTATCACTTGTGTTAACCTACATGACTAAATTAAAAAACTAAAATTTTCAATTTTTTAGTAGATCTGTGTCCGTAATATGAGTCGTTGAACTTTGGCCAAATGCCAACACCTCGTGATGGTTGAGAAGCTGTAAGCTTAGTTCTAGAGCACATTGAAAAATAATATTTACATATAATTAAAGATATTTAAATACTCTATTTGGACAAGCTACTTACATAATTTTATTTTTAATATTTTACGAAATATTTTTATTTAAACATTTAAATTCGGTTTAAGGTAAGCTCCTACAAAAATTATTTTTCGATTATTTTTTTATGTAATCAAAATCATTAAAGAAAAGCATATTCCAAAATTCAGAACGATTTATAGTTTATACTTTTATAGTTTTTATCTAGTAAATTTTTTAAAGTTTTTTTTTAAGACTGCAAATTCACTAATCATTTCATAAATTGTTCATTAACTTTGGTTTAATCAGTTTCACAATTAATTGAATAATACTATAATTATAAAGGCACAAATTTATAACACATTTTTGTAAATATAGTTCGGTAAGACTTCCGAATGGAACGTTTTATTAACGTTTCACAGCATCGATCCTTATGATTGGGTCGGGGTGTTGTAAAGCGTCTTGCTGCACAAGCCAGCTTGCACAAACCATGTGAGGACCAATTTAAAAGTTTATTTTTTTAGAGAGAGATTTATTAAACAAAATATTCAAACACAGATACAAAAAACCCGCTTAATTATATACATAGTCATAACTGTTGTAAAAAAAAAGTCAGCTCGAAGATGTGTAGGTATACGGCCGCTGATGGGCTGCCTGTTTCTATGACCAGTGGCGCAACTAGGGGGGGGGGGGTTGGAGGGGAACTTTCGCCCCCCCCCAGGCCTAATAGGAGAGACCGTGCAATTTTTCCAAATCCGATGAGTTTTTTTTGGTGGGGGGGAGGGTAAGGGGATTTAACTGGTTTGAAACTTTGAGACAGAAGATAGTCAAACTCATTAATAAATTATTAAAGATACAAAATAAGACTGCAGACAGAAGATAGTTAAACTCATAATAATAATAATCTGTTCTATCTTTAATTCTTTATTAATTATAATTGGTAGTTTTGATTTTAACAGTTTCAAAAATTTTTCGACTGCGTCGGGCTTTCGTCCCTTTTCTAAACTTAAGCCCTCCCCAGCATTTTTCGCTGGTTGCGCCACTGCCTATGACAAAAATTTTAAGCCGAGTATCAACAACGTCACAAAATTAATAAATCGTCCAGAAGTTCAAAAATAAGGTGGCAGTTCCAAAACACAAGAAATTGGACGCACTCCAGAAAAGAAGGAGATGATTTTACTTAGTCAGCATATGTGATTTGTAAATACATTTACAAGTACATTTGAAAATAGATATGGATTTAGAGGAAGTAATGGTGATGGGAATCGAAGAAAATATGCGAGAGCCAGAACTCTTCAACAAAGTTTTTTGAGCATCGTTCGAGAAACTTCAGGTCTATATTTGTCGACGGACCGCACACAATATGAGTGAATATCAGATGAACGTTTAAAAAAGTTATTGAATGAATGAGTAATAGATTGTTTGATATACAGATAACAATCAGTTATTTGGTAAACGTTTAAAATTGAGTTTTCGTAGAAGATTGGCTTGGAAGATGGCGAAGAAGGAATATTAAAGAGGATACGAAGAGAGCGTTTTTGAGATATGTGAAGACATTTTAGTACTGTGGTGTAATTTGAAGCCAAAACAATGTTGCAGTATGATCAATATGGATAGCTTAGGGTATAGTATAACAAGCGAAACAGTTTTGTCAATATAAAACCGAATCTTAGATAATATTCTGTTATTTTTTTGAAATCTTGGATAAGACATAATTTATATGATCTAACCAAGTCACATGTTCATCCAACCATACACCAAAAAATTTGCATTTTTGGTACACGATTGATAACAACATCATTTAAGCATAACGAAACATCAAGGTGAATGAGTTTGGCTTTAGAATGAAACAGGATGTAATTAGTTTTTTTAATTTAGGGAAAGTTTATTAGCACAGAACCAATCAAACAGGATTAGCTTAGATTAATATTAATACTTGTTGTCAGAGTTTGCAGATCACTGCCAGAACATAACATTGGTGTCATCTGCACATAAAATGAAATCGAAAAACTCAGAAACACGACACAAGTCATTAATATAAATAATAAAAATAAATTAAAACTTAAAGATCAATTATTTCTTTGGCCCCAAAAATCAATCCATTTTGCAATCACGGACGAATGGGAAGAAATAGCCCTTTTGGTCATTATATTTTAACTCACACAATTTACTGCATTTGCTTCAGCAAAAATTGTTTAAGCAGTTCTAAATCAGTTTAAATAAGTTTTACACTTGTTTTACTTTCTTAAATAATAAAAAACAGTAACTGTCTAATCTTTTAAAATTTAGGTTTACAATGTTTAAAAAGTAAAATAAATTTATTAATAATTTGGCTTACTTGAGATGTTTAGCAAATTCGCAATTTTCAAGTAATATTAAAAAAAATCACTACATAAAAACTGTAAGAGTGCCTACTCTGAATTTTTGAATAAGTGTCCCTTATAATATTCTAAATACGTGTGATATAAAATAAAAAAATGTTTATACGAACTTCGCTTAAACTGAGTTTAAATGTTTAAATAAAAATATTTTGTTAAATATTGAAAATAAAAATGTTTAATCAGGTTGCTCAAACAAAGCATTCAAATAATTTTAATATTATTTTACTAGGTGCTCTAGAGCTTCTCAACCATCGCGAGGTTTTGGCATTTGGCCAAAGTTCAACGTCCCATATTACGGACACCGATTGATTAAAAAATCTAAAATTTTAAGTTATTAATTTACTCTTCTAGGTTAACAAATGTTCCAAATTTCAGCAAAATCCAAGAAGTTGATGTCAGATGTTGTGTTGATTTGACGTGGAATGACCCATGTATTGATTGTAAAAAATTTCTTTAACCATTAGCATAAATTAATTGGTTGTGGAGAAACAAATTTATGGCTTATAAATTTATTAAATTTATTTTTTAAATTATTAAATTTCATCCAAAGCAAAAAGAATACAGAAAATATAAGTATACAATAATAATAAAATACATTACAAGTGTAATGTATCAGTGTCCCTAAAAATAATTTCAATAACAGAAACAAATTTTGTCCAAATTGTCTAAAAAATTGGATAGAATATTAAATATTTTATCTTCGGACCATTTATGAATTACCATCTCACAAAATGTTTTCTTGGAAATTTTAGAATAAAACTTGCTGCCTTCACAATTAAGTCTATTAAGTTTCATGTCTCTTCACCAAACATTCACTCCCAAATGGGCGTCTGAAATGATATCGAATTCTTGTGGACATTATCTACTTTAAATCAAAATCAACCCTTCTGTAAGATTTGCTTCTGAAAATTTGTCTGACGAGTACTGCTAATCCCTGTCTCGTTTTACAATTTTTTTAGAGCAAATTGTCAACATTTGAATACGAATTTTTAAATTAGTATGAGAAAGATCTTCCCGACAAACAACCGACGGCAATCAAAAGTGTGAACGTCCGAATTTGGAGCTCAATTTGGGTCTCTTGTTTGACGAGAGATTAGAGATTCATCTTGTTCGCTGAGAACCAAAACAGACTTAATGATAATAAGCGAATGTTTCGTCCGAATCAATTCATTAAAAGGCGGGATTATGCAAATAAACAAGCTAGGTTGTTATTATAGACAAGTTACATTTTTTACTTTTAATATCGTTGGTTTTCTTAAACTGAAAATGATGTCGGATTATTTCTGACATCAGACTGAGGATTAAATTTTTAAAAAAGACGTTTTTTTTTAAATTAGGTTATTACATCTCTGGTAATTAACACCATTACAAATTTGGACTTTCTCACGAATAAATATTTGGTCAATTGGTAATTAAGTTTCTAAGCAAGCAAATTTTTCATTAAAATTATGGTCGTATTGTTAAAAAATTTACAAACGAATGAATTGTGTTCAGACACGTGTCGCCTCATTCATTCTCCGAACTCTTCAATCTTTCACATCAAGTTGTGGACTGAGGTATTGTTGTTACTGTCGTTGTTATTTTAGATGAATCTGAATAGCTTGTGAAACGCTGACAAGTTGAGATCCTAATGTCTCGGTGCAATAAAGAATGAGGTGAGTGAGGAGAAAATCACCCCAAAACATCACCCCCTCCCCAAAGTTATGATTAACTGCTAGTCTGGCAACGATGATAATGACAACAATATTTCATAAGTTGGACGATAACATGGACTTCTGAATGGTTTCCTTCGACACGCGACTGGGTGATTAATGCTTTTTGCCCTTGAGAGTCCTTGAGCTTCTTTACGATGTCTTTTCAAAAGCATTTTTCGATATTCTTATGGCAGCACACGACTTATTGTATCTTTGTGATTTAGCCTCTCATAAATTATTCAGTCTACACTTTGAGATGAGAAAGAATTATTAGTTGGATCATGCGAGATTCAAAGCGAAATTAAAATACTTGGAGACACGTGGTTTATTTCCTTAGATCCTCTAATCTCGTGAGCACACAGACAGTGCCTGGGAGGAAGCTTGTGTGCCAATTTGAAATCCAGAAAGAATTTACTGCGGCACGCGCCTCGTGGCGGTGCGCTCGTGCACAGGACAAATAAACAGATCTAAGGTGTTCTTATCATTAGAATGAGATGAACTGAAGAGAGGAGAAAGAGTTGTCATTCTTCAGCAGACAGCTCTGATAATAGCAACGGCGTTGAGTTTCAAACATTTGGAGTTTAATAGAATTATTTTCATAAAATATAAAATTGTTGAACTTAAAATTCTCAACAATCGTTTCAAGTGACGGAAAGTCTATTTTTTATGATTTAGAATTCAACTCTAACAGATACAAAACATTAGCGCCTTGTGGGTTAGTCGTATATATCATGAAAGTGAAATTAATATTTCTAAATTGCCCATAAAAAATTGGCTTACCAATTATTTTTCAAACAACATATAAATATTATTAATTAATTAATAAAAATACAAGTCAATTTAAAGTCTAAATTAAATTATGAAATAAATAATAATGAAATAATTAATAATAATAATAATAATAATAATAATAATTATAATAATAATAGTAATAATAATATTAATAATATTAATAATATAATAATAATAATATAATAATAATAATAATAATATAATAATAATAATAATAATAATAATAATAATAATAACAATAATAACAATAATAATACTCTTATATCAGTCAATTGATATTTTTACTCTGGAGATATATTTGCGCAAAATAATTTATCTCATTTTGTTAATATTAGTGATTACTTTTATTAAAAAATATTATTATGTCACGATAACAACTCCACAATAACAGGAGAATCATCTCTCTAAATCCAATTCATCAAAAGGAGGTTAATTAGTACAAAAAGAAATGTTAATCTTTCACGACGTATTTGCGGAACAATCTGATCTTATCGACTAACATATTATAAAATTCATTTACCAGTAGCAATGGCTAATCCTCCTGATTGAAATGATTAATTTGATAATTAATCATCTGACGATAGCAACAATCATCGTTATTATTCTTGTCATAATCATAGCATTTATGGCGCCCGTCCTTGAAATAAAAAAAATGAAAAAAATGAAAAAGAGATAGATTATAAAATTATAAATTATAACAAATCTAATCGTCAGCCAGAGTTGTAATTCCCAAAGGAATCGAGATTTAAATCATTTCCACTTACTAATTGACTAATTTCGTTTCGAGTACCTAATCCAGGAAGGCTGTAATTTGCACCCACATTCCCGAACTGGCAACGAATTCCTGAGCTTGACCTTCTCGACCTATTTTTTGAGGATGACTGAGTGTCGATAATGTCGTTCATTAATGTGGCCACCCATGAATTCATCTCAACGTACTTCAAGCGTAAATTGCACAAATGCTTGCCATTCGTGAGCTCTTTTAATCTGCTAAAAACATAAAAAAATTAATAATTTACATTACTCAATAAATAAAATAAATTAATATATTAAATAAAATGAGTAAATTAAATGAATTAAATATATTGAATGGATTAAACACATTAAATTAATTAACCAAATTAAATTAATTAAATATATTAAATGAATTAACCAAATTAAATTAATTAAATATATTAAATGAATTAAGTAAATCAACAAAGTTGCAAACCAACCTCGGTGAAAAGCAGAAATTAAGTAAATAATCACAATAAATACAAAAACTCTGAAGTAAAGCTGAAATGCATCAATATTGAGATGATGATGTTGATGATGACGATAGTGTTGTTGATGATGGTGATGATCGGTTGATAGATCGGTTGATAATCAGACGATTGATTAGTTGTGAGATTAGCTGCATACTTCTTCGATAAAATGAGCGCATATCGAGAACGATCTTCTAATACATCGGAAGAATTAGAAATTTATTTTCGCATGCTCAAACCGTCATGAGACCGCGGGTTCGAAAGCATTCCCACGGCTTGAAGACATGCAATTATTTCTTCTTCTCCTTGTAGTAAAAGAGTAGTTGAATGCAAATGTGCTGATGCATTGAAGGAGATAAAACGTCTACCAACACAATTAGGTCGTCACATTGACATCATTTTGATATAGTATTCATGTTTTTCGTTTAAATTCATGTTTTGTAAATATATTTTGATATCGTATTCATGTTTTGTAAATATATTTTGATATCGTATTCATGTTTTGTAAATATATTTTGATATCGTATTCATGTTTTGTAAATATTTCCCACCTTCTAAAAATCCAGTCTAAACCGATTAAGCTTATTTTTCTTTCTTGTTTCAAATAAATTTAAAGCATGCACATTAAGAATTAAATAACAAAATAAATATAAATAAATGAATAAATAAAATTAAAAAATCAATCAACTATTAATCAATTAGAAGTATAAAAAACTTCAACTTTCTTTGTTTGAAAAATTGTTTCCGATGAGGTGTGAATGTTTAAACGTTCAAAAGTTTAATGTAAAGTTGTTCATTTGCTGATTGAGTAATTCTTAGAGTTCAACAGAATACAATAATTGGTATTATTTATTATTATTATTATTAGGATTATTATTATTATTATTATATTATTATTATTATTATGATTATTATTATTATTATTATTATTAATTATTATTATTATTATTAGGATTATTATTATTATTATTATTATTATTATTATTATTATTATTATTATTATTATTATTATTATTATTATTATTATTATTATTATTATATTATTATTATTATTATTATTATTATTATTATTATTATTATATTATTATTATTATATTATTATTATTATTATTATTATTATTATTATTATTATTATTATTATTATTATTATTATTATTATTATTATTATTATTATTATTATTATAAAGTTAAAGGTGCTTGAGTTTATAAATCCATTGAATTGCATTGGTCTCTGTATTAAGGACTTATTTGTTGTGAAAAATATCCTTGTCCGTTTGAAGATGATACGTAAGATCTTTGGTCACCCGGGTGAACAAATCTCCCCAGGATTTTGTAATTGCATTGCATGCCAACTCATCCCTTCATTATATTCCACTCCAGGTAGGAGTGACGCAACGTGGAATCTAATTATAGTAAACAGGAGAGAGGAAATTCCCGACTGAATTGTGCACTCAACAATTATTATGACGTCACTGGACAAAACATGGACATGCAAACTACTGGCCTACAAAGAACAGAATGGTGACGTACTACTTATGTACAGACTTTCTTGTTTCATAAAGTCAATCGAATTCTTTGTTCAAATTAATTTTCAAGTTAGAAGAAATTTTCGAGAAGCTGCCACGAGAAAATATTCAGAGTCAATACACGTACTTTTTTTTATGTAGTTGTATATTATGTTGTAAGTAATTGTATTATTGCCCGTGAGAAACATTATTTCACACATTTAAAGTCCTTTCAGAGCATTTGATGACAAAGACGCCTTCAATTCTTTTCTGCTTCACACGACTTTCGAATAAGATGCAAACACCTCAAGAAATTCACTTAAAAAATGTTGTCCACATAGTGTTGTCAACATAATGTTGTCCACAGACATTATGTGACCTCGTGTCTCATGAGACGTTGTGCTTAGAAGAATCAATTGAGGCCCATCGTCACTTCTCCCCTGATCGCCTGAGGTGCAAATTGCAATCGAAATTGTGTCGTGTGTCCTGTGCCATCCAGTGGGCATTCTCATTGGAGATTCGATTCTTTTATCGAAAGATCTTCTCGTGAAAGTGTACTTCATCGACAACAATTCCTCATCTCGAGTTTCTCGATGGTTTGAGGCTTCGCTGTCAAGTGCCACTCACGCCCATGCTTCCCTGACAGGAAAGAGAGACTGAATGAGAAGAAACGACCGAGAAAGACAAACAGATGAAGGAGTGTTCCTGCGAAGCCCAGTGGCACACGACAGGCTCTGTTAATTAACTTTCATTTACTCTCTTCTCGTCACATGCAGACGATTAACAAACATTCGTGGTTACCTTCTACCAGCCAAAATGTTGAAGTTTTTTGCTTGCATGACCTTTCTTGCTTAATTTAAAATAATGTTTGGGTTTTATCTTTATTTTCGTTCGGTTTAATTTCAGAAGATTAGTTCAAAAAAAAGTTTCTAAAAGTTATGAGAAGTAAACTGAATGGTGAACTGCATCCCACTGCGATGTCATGTGGAGCCGAAATGTGCACAGGCAGCTGAAGCAAGTTATAAATTGATTCAAAAGCATCGTCATGTTCAGGTTGCGGAGAAACCTATGCAAAGAAAACAAAATGTTCACGTTTGAGAAACTAAAAATGGAGTTTATTAATTTGCATAAGGAAGAAACCTAATGAGTATTAAGAACACCCAGGTCTACAAGACGCGCCACGATAGACCGTCACTCTCGCGCCTATGACAGCACGTGCTGACTGAACAAAGAGATTTTGAAGGCCTGTAATTATCAAGTATTCAGGCAGCCAAGCAAAGCAGTGATAGGGACAAATACATTGCACGCGCTTCTGCATTGGAAAGTTCTGGAAGCTCTCAATAGAACCATTTCTGCTTGTGACACCTTCTCAACAGGAGGAATCATGCCATGATTCAAAACTCTTGAGGTTTGCAAATAAACGGCTTATTCCATGTCATTCCCAACGTTTGTGCAGATGGCCAAGGAAGCCACCACCTCTTTCTGCTTGATTTCGTTGAAGCATGTTTTTTATAGCATAAAGTTCGAACAAATGGAAACTCACCTCCCGAAAATGAAAACTTTGATCAAGTAGAAACAAAGAAAATTCAAATAAAAACTAATTTTTGACGTGGCAGCAATTGGAAAAGTAAGGAGAGAGTGAATGAATGAGTGAGAGATTAAGGTTAAACACAGGGTAGGAGAAAAAGGCTGCACATGCGCGCAGAGAGGTTTATAAAGAGAATTTGCTAGTCCTCCTATGTCCCTGCTAAGAAGATCAATAAAGGAGTTTGCTCGAGGATAATTATTCATTAGGTTTTTTGCTACGAAAAATAATTTGCAAAAACAAACAGGTCAAAAACTTGTCTAAAGGGTATAGCATAGGATTTTAATTGATAAGATTTCATAATTCGTAGGATTTGCCGTGCCTGGTTTTCGACATGGCCTCGAGTTCGATCGCCAAGCAAAATCTAAATGCTGTGATAGCTTCTCAGATTCGATATTTAGATGATCATGATCGTCAGAAACCAACAACTCTCGTTACTTCAGAAGACGGTGAGACAAATCATTTTAATAACGGCCATTGTTCCTCATATTCCCTGCCGAATCAGTTTTCTTCGGATATTCATTTGGCGCCGAAAATTTCCCCGTCAATAACCGAGCTGCCTTTCAACGTTTGCCACTTCGACAGTAATAACAACAGTCTTCCAAGCGGCCTCACTCACTCCGTAATCTCGGTTTGCCAATCTCAGAGTCCTCAAAGACTCACTTCAAAACAAGCCCAACTTCAAAGGAAGTCCAGATCGCAAACTAGCAAAAGACAAAGAGATTTTACGAGAGAATCGCAAATGTCTCCTTCTAGTGACGTCTCTTCTTCCAGCAGTCCCTCCTCCAAACGGAGAAAGTCACCGACGAAAGCGGATTGTCATTCCGAATTAACCATGATTTATTGCTCCAGTTCTGCCACTCCTTCCAAATGCCAACAAAATCAACTGCTTCTTCCTGACACGACAACGGCATCTTCGACTACCACGGTGACTCTGCCTTATGAAACCACGATAACGGGGAAGAAAAAGGGAACAAAAGGATCTCTTGGCGCCAGCGGTGCCAGACGAAACGAGCGTGAAAGGAACCGAGTTAAACAAGTTAATTTGGGTTTTGATAAACTCAGGGAACACGTGCCACAAGGACGTCAAAACAAGAAGCTGAGTAAAGTCGATACGCTGAAGGCAGCTGTCAGCTATATACAGCAGCTGCAACAAATTCTTGGTCTTACAGAAGAATTTCTGACAAACAGTCACAACTTTGCAAATGACCTTGAACTAGGGGATAAAATAATTGATGAAGAACATTTTGACGAGGATAGCGACAACGACAGTGTTCCGTTTAAGAGTTCGACGATAACAATTACCAACGTTGGTTACAACGATGGATTGACGGTCCTCGCTAATGCAAGTTGTCTTGCAGAGAAGGAAAATTTGTTCGCCGATGCCTCCTTAGAAGCAGAGACTAAACAGGCCTTGAACACTGATTACAGGCCTCAAGCAAATATGACGGAACATTTCTATACTGACTCACAGTCCAGCATTCCATCCAACGACCAATTCATTTTCCAAGGCAACGCATTGATGTCCAGCAACGGTTCCTCAAAAATGATTGCCAATGAATTGCAATTGGAAGAATTAATATCAAGTCTCAGCAGCCAGCAACAGGATGAACTTATAATGGGAGCTCTAAAGGTAGACTCGATTCAAGTGGCTCATAACAAAGGTAGTGACGCGACGAATGCTTTTGCAGAGGCATCACCATGCTCCTCTCTGTTAGATAATTTCATGATTTGCCAGCAAAAGCCTTCACCAAGCGACTTGTTGGTCACTGGTTTCCAACCTCCTTTCGACCATTTGTCCAACCACCAAACAAGTGAAAAACTCGGAAGCCTTCTGGAGGTCTTGTTAAACGAGAACGTAGAAGATCTGCTGTTAGACTTCAGATCAAATGAAGACGGTCACTTTCGACAACAATTTAACCCACACAGATAGTGACTGAATATTTTTCTTTGTATTTTGCGGAACTTTGCTGAGAGCTCTAAAAGTTGCCTTTCTTTTATTTGGAGATGTTTAAAATCAAATAATCTCAGGAGCTCAACTGAAAATTCTGCCAATGAAGGTGAGTCATTTTTCACTCATTCGTACTTGATGCAGTGCATTTCTAATAACAATTCGCCATCGATTTGAGCTCGAACATTTGCTGTGCACTCGCAATTGGCCCGAGATGAAAGATTATAATTTTTTGCGAATTAACATTAATGTCTTAAATTGTTTGCGAAATGAATCTTATTTTATCTGAAAATTGATTGACATTTCTGACTGCTTTATGAGTCTGCTCTCAAATCGAGTTTCAAATCTCAGCACGAGAACAAGCGTGTACACACTCCACGAGAGTGTATGCTTTTGAGATTGCCTTTGAGCCCTGGCCAAACAAAAGCTTCCTCCAATTCCCGCTGCCGTCTCTGATAACGAGCCATTGTCTGTTTGAACAAGCCATGGAGAGAGTTCGAGTGGGTGAAATGATTTAGATAGAAATTCTGACCAATCTCGAGTGGGACTTTCTTTCAACTGAAAGGTGCAACTATTGACTTCGTTGTGGGTACTTATTGTCTGGACGTCATGACAGATTAATTCCTGAGAACTTCCTGAAGTTACTGCATGGGGTTGTTGAGACATGAGGAGAGATCAAAGAAATTCTATGGAAATGAATTCTCCATGGCCGCGCTTAGTGCTGCATTGTTGGGACAAACATAAAAATAGGAGACAGTGATACTCAGAGTAATACAATCAAACAAAGCTACACAGACTCTTGAGCACGAACCTGTCATTGATAAATAGCAGAAACGAACAAACATTTGCTTGTCAAGAGCCATTCTTGACTGTCATTTTTATTAATATCGCCAATTTTATTGGGCTTTTCATTGTCTCAAGAGTAAAACATGATTTTCCTTCAAGTGACACGGACTTAATGTGCCACTTCTAGCGCGTTTTCTTTCATATGTCCAACACCTAGATAGAATCAGTTTGAGATAGAAATTCTTCAGGATAATGTGCATCAAACGATTGCATTTGCAAACGAGAGAAGATTAAGAAGAACTCGTGTGCTGAAGCGAATGTCTCGATGGCAACTAATTGCTTCTTTTAGCGCGTAAGCACGCGATGTCACATTCCCCGGCACTAATTCCTCCTTTTGTTTCGCTTTCTTCTACAGTGAAGAGGGAGACAATCGAGTTCTCCAAACCAATTGCATTTCAGTGACGAGCTTTGCAGGCTTAAGGCTGCAATTGAAAATAATCTTTATCAAACACATTCTCGATTGAGTTGTAGGAGGTGAATTTCAAGTGTCACACGAATAGATTGGTGACATTCAGAGATTTCTCCGCCTCTTTTTAGAGTAATTTTCGCGCGTCTTGAATGACATTTGAAATTCAAATCCTCGTCTGCGCCTTCCCACCAATCACGTTTCGGCACACGCCATTTGTGTTGACTCGAGTTGCAAGTCATTGCGAGCTGCTGCAATGAAAATCTTGAAATTTGGTGGCAGATGATTTTTATTTTGCCACACAAGGCTTCTATTATTCTAAAAAGTGAAAATTAAAGGGCAGAAGATATTTATTGACCCTCGCAAACGAACCATTATGCAGAAACTCGTACTTAACGATTTGTCGTTAGAGTGCATTGTCATTTTAATAGGCCTATCGGGAGGAGATTCCCATAAATTTCTGGCGAATTGTAAAGTCAAAATCTCTCATTCATTTCATTTGTCAGAATGTTAATCGATATTTCCAAAAGAAGAATTACTTTTGTTTAGCCTCTCGTGGTACACGCGAATTGTTGTCGAAAGCAACTCGATAACTTTGCTTGATGAGTTCATTGAGTGCAAGTTTTTTACGGAATTTCTTTCCACCTCCTGCGAGAATTACCCCCTCTGAATGAGATTCATGTTTTTGTCGCAGACTGCTTGTCGTTTAATGTCGTTTTAATGGGCCTGAAATTCCGAGAGTAAAAACTTACACAAAAATTGTATTCCTTCATTTTATTGATTTGCTTAAAAATTGCTCGATGAATGTTTGCTAAGGCTTAAATGGCCATTTTGAAATTTGATAATATAATTATTTAAAAATTAGTAATAACAATATTAAAATAACAGCAACGTAATAGAATTTTGAATAATATTAATCTATATTTTTTCTATACATTTATTATTACATTAATTTACATTTTTTCAGATGAAGAGATGAAATGTTTTCCATGCTCGTTGAGTGCCTTCCTCCGTGAGATGTTCTTTATTAACTCTGGAATGCAGTTCGTGTGGAATGATCATTTCTTCCTGACAACATCTCCTCAGACGTCATCATTCCTCGCCAAGAATTGTGAAGAGTTGCATTTTCAACATTTTTAGCGGTCGTCGGTTTTTTTTGTGAATTAGATTTGTTTTGTACTGTTTAAATCTGATTGAGGTGCCTTAAAGTTGAATAGCTCTTCTTATTTATTAAGTGATTGATGCAGTTGATATTATTTATGAAGTTAACTTCTGATGAGGTTTGATCAGAACTGTTGCATGATTCCTTAAAACATTCCACCAGCTCAGATTTTACTTTAGTGGTCAACTATTTATACACTTGTTTGGATTCTACACGATTTAGTTATTGTGGACTTGAATGTTTTTGACTTGATACAGATTATTCCTTTACAAAATTTGTAACGATATGTATTTTTGCTAGAAATAACAATCCCATGTAGTGACTTGTTTCTAGAAATATATTTAAAATCTCTCTAAACGAAGGTCTTACTCGATTTCAATACGTCTGCCTTTTCCCGCTGCTTTAAACATCCCATTTCGTGATCGCGCATAAAAACCTGAATCTTTTAGATTCTCTGTAGAGTTTTCAAAAACTGAATTTCAATTAGAATATTAGCGAGCAAGTATTTAGGGAAGAAAATTGTTTCTTAGTTGATTTCAAACAGATTGTAAAATAACTCAGAATCATGTTTTAATCGATTTTTAAACCTGAGTATTCAAAAATAATGTAAGTTTTAGTTTAATAGCTTTTGATAGAAATCGCATCGATGGGACAAACAGCTAAACATTTAACCTCAATAGGACACCCATCGTCAAACGTTCATTAACGGCCGCATTCTCTGTGGATGATTTACGATGATTATTTATTAATGCTTTCTTATTCTTTTAAGATGTTACCGTAGAATGAAGCATCAAAGTCTGCTATTTTTCCCATTCATGCATTGAATTGAACATGGAACGTAATATAGTAATCATGTAATAGTATAATCCGCTGACACCGAATGGCAGGTAATTTCAGCATTTTCCATGGAGGAAAACCCTTTAGACTTGAAAAGACGACCTTTTTTGGCTCCTAGTTAAAATTCAGGATGGCCCTCGTAAAGTATGAGGGGGTGACCTTTTTTGCATCTAGCCTAAAATCACCTGCCCCCAAATTACGCCCCTGCCCAATGGCAATAGCCCTTGACTCAAAGTAGTAACATTGCAATCTGAGCATTATATTTATTTTTCATTCGACAAAGTTTCATTGCGTATACTAACATTTTAATTAACTGTGATTAAGGACTAAAATAAATAGACTGTGGTGAAATAATAATATTATTTAAATTTGTTAAATTACATTTTCTAATTAATGTTCAGGCGCTAGCTGCTTCAAAATTAAAAATTAGAAGCACCTTGTGGCTTCGAAAGGTGCTGGAATGGGGGGCTGATAAGCCCAAAGTAATAGAATTAAGGTTAATTCTGTCTTTATTAACTCTTCTTTGTGTCAAAGGTCATGTCCGTCAAGTTTTTTTTTTTTACATTCGACAAAGTTTTTCTGGCTGACGAGAATGAACAGAGATGCTGCCCACTTCAATCGAAGTTATTTTTAGCTATTATGCTACATGGTGTAAAAGCATCTGAATTGGAGACTTTCTCAAAGAAAGTTCTTAAAGCTACCTCGGAGCGTAATTTTGAAGAAGCAAAACTAAATAATGGAGATGAGAATAAAGTCAAGATGCTGACAGTTAAAGAAGCTCTCCCAGTTGACCTCCGTAGAAAAGAGCACAAGAAGACTGATACAGAGGCAGATCACCACATGCTTCATGACATAAAACCCTTTCATTGACATGTGCATGCCCGTGGTAATAATGCTTACATTTTTTGTGAGTTTTTAGGCAATTTTGCTTATGTGTGCAAACCGCCTCAGATTTTTATTGTCTTATGTTGGTGAAGTTGGATATCTTGAAATAATTTTATTTGACTGTCTAGTATATGCGATACGTTTATTTGTGAAACATTAAATGGTTATTATTAAAGGGGTGCTAATGTATGCTGTCAACGAAATAATAAGTTTCTGCTTAATTTTGTTCCTGGAGCTTATGATGATGAATATTATTTAAATCTAAGGAAGTTCTGCTTTGAATTAGAATTTAATATAATGAATGCTTTTTGTTTCGCACTTTACAGTTTTCATTCAGGTTTGCGCGACCACTCCTATAGATATTTCGTTAAAGGCGTCTTGACATTTCTCATTTTTTCGTGGTATTGGATTTTCAGCATTCCTTCGATCCATTTAGCAGGTTCATAGTTTACTCTCATCACTCTCAATGTATCTCTCTGTTGTAAAATTAATTTACTTTTAGATTTCTATGTTTGATTACTGGTAACAAATTTCTGTGAAACAATGAATTGCATTATTTTATTATAAACTGTCTTTAAAACCTAATGGAAAATTGTCACCCCAAATTATTAATAATAACGATTATCTCACTCCCTCCATTGCTTATCTCTTCAGACATCAACATAGAAATGATTTGGTTGTTTTTATTAAATAAAACATGACTTTTTTTTATCATTTTGCTACAATGTGACTATTTACAACTTTTTTTTGAAGAGTCTTCCATATTTTATTACTTTGCTCATTTTTAACTTTCCTGTTGGTTAAGCCATGCTTTTTTGAAGCAAGAATTTTCTTCAGATTGATTTTCAACTGGGTTTAGTTTTCCCAATTTTTGATGAAGGGATTCACTACCCAAAAATTTGATGGTTTTTTCTTGATTGTTGAAAAATTCACTAATTCAATTTGTGACATTTGGGTATTTATTTGCAATTTTATGAAAGTAATGACTTGAAAATATCATGTCATTTTCTTCTAATGTAACCAAAATTGTTTTTGAAAACATTTTGCAAGTGTTATTGTCAAAACACATGGTATCTTCAAAGACCCTACTGGTCTTTTAATTGAGAGTGGGACTATTTTTTAACCCCTTAATTTTTTCATCTGTCTTGTGTTATCAATTTTGCAAATCTAGTTCTATTTCTTTTGTAAATATAAAAGAAAGAACAGAAATGGCAGCACACTTTTTATTAGAACTTTTTTGAGCCAAAAAAAGAATGCGAGGAATCATCCATTATGCTTTAAGTTTGTGATTTGATTGCAGCGAATTAGCTTTGGTGGGAATTTTGGTACTGAAAGTTGTTTCAGTAAGCTGATGCTCACAAAGATCTATGATGTCTTAATATGTGGTTATAACCACTACTAAATAAGCTCCGATTCATGACATACTTGTAGTTTCTCACTTTACCTAAGCTTCTGTGGGTATTTAATATCACGAGGAGGTATTAGGATTTGGTGCATATGGAGAGACTTTGCCTTCATGCAAGACCAATAGGCTATGGGCGTGTGAGTGATTGAGCTTCGTGTGTATACTTTCCAGCAGGGGCGCAACCAGCGAAAAATGCTGGGGGGGCTCAAGTTTAGAAAAGCCCGACGCAGTCGAAAAATTGTTGAAACTGTTCAAATCAATACTACTAATTTTAATTAATAAAGAATTAAAGATGTTGCAGTAGAATGAAGCATCGGTTAAACATTTATGCGTTTAAGTAGTAAGCTTCAATTTATTAGTGACTTGTGACCAGTGCCCGTTACTTGCATTACTAAATCGATAACATAAAATATTAAAATGAAAAGAATAATGGTAAATAAAACGTATAAGCTTTTGTAAACTTTCGTCTAACATTGTAACAATGATGAAGAATTGTGGCATTAATGCATTCATTCTTAGGATATGAGAATTAGGAAAAGTTATCGCTAGATCATTAGTTCATCTTTCATTCTCTTGCCTTTCCAACAATATTTATGGCATCCATTATAAAATGGATGAGCACCTAATAAGCGGATCAACGATCCTCGAGGGCATCCGATTGCTAGCTGTTATTATTATTACCATCTGATTCGTTAAGAGGTTTTAGCCATGATTAGTAGTTATAAGCCAAATGAGGACGAGAAGAGGACCCGAGCAAATCCGGAACAATATAGCAGCTTGGATAAGTTTGTGTATGGAAAAAAATGTACACTTTTATTTAAGTCAATTTAATTTTTAGTTTGTCCAGAACAATGTTTAGTTATGCATGGATTATTTAACAACCATGAACTATTTTTAATTTAAGTGCAATCTAGGTAACAGTAAATTTTAATTAAACAACAAAAACAAAATAAAACTACCCTTTCTAAAACATTTGATGACTTTGCCCTTCTTTGTTAATTAATTTGATTAGAAATAAGAGTTATTAAATAATTTCTACAAAAATAATTTTTATTAAATTTTGCAAGAATTTTTGTTAAATTAGTTTTTATCGGAGATAATTTTATTGGTTTTCTGACGATCGGATTATTTGTAATTCATTCACAGGTGTTTTGATTATCTACTAGGCATGTTGTGGGTGTCTGCTCCTTTGGTATTTGTATTCGATATCTGAAATTATTTCGGCTGCTTTTGAAGTTTCAAGTCGAGACGAAAAATATTTATTTAAGTAAGATAACGATTAAAATTTTCAAAAAGGGTAAAATGAAAAATATCTGGTTATAGATTTAGATATGACACATGTTCAACGTAAAAAAAACAACGATTTGTAACTTTGTTCATGTCTTATCGTTAATAACTGCAATTGTTGAAAGAAAAATGTTTTTTAAAGGTGTTTATTATTCTTCTGTAACGCCAAAAGATGAGCAAGCTCTTTTCCTGCTTCGCCTGCACTGAAAAAAGAAAGAGACGCAAACATGGTGATGACTTGGAAGATAATAAAATGCCAAAAGTATTTACACTGACTCTATATGTTACAATTGGATAAGGATATTTCTGTATTATATAAAATTCAGATTGCATTGTTTACATTTATACTGCTTGATGAATAGGAAAAGAAGTCAAAGAAAGGAAAAAACCAAAAGGAAATGAAGGATAATAACAGTGAACTACTGAATAACCAAGTTATAATTAGACCAAAAGTTAGCAGTTCAAATTACATCCCAATTCTTCTATAATTTTCTATAATTTTGTGCTTTTGTTTCAAAGGATCACAATTCTGAGAATTCGGCAAGTACTAAACATTTTGAAATTTATTCAGGAGAGGACCATTCAGTCAAACCCAAGGTTGTAGTTCTTGATCAGAATGTTGCTGCTATTCATAATTAAATTGATGAATGTCGCAACACTTAAGATGACAAACGACGGAGAAGCCGGAGATATTTCTGGATTTCACGAACCGCATCCGAACGATCCTGCCGTCGAAGATTCTCAGGAAAAAGAAAGCAGCGCAGTTCCTCAAATTCAGATCAACAATGGAAGAAATTCAAGAGCCAGAAGCAGCTCCAATTCTAGCGGGGGAAATTCTTCCGAAGCTGGAAGTTGTTTGACGGACTCCGACCTGAACATTTCGGAGGCAGTTTTCATCACGGAGGAGGGTCCTCGAGTTGGAAGTTTAGGGGCGAGTTTGTCTAGGATGGGGTTGCAGACGATGAGAGCGACGATGGAGAATGAAAAGCGCCTCGAAAGGGAACTCCTCGATCGAGCTTCCGTTAACAGTTGGAACAAAAACGTGAGCACGTCTTCCAATCCGAGGCTGTCTGTCGATGTCGGGAAAGTTTCAAAGGAAGAGAGGAATTAGAAATCTTTTGAGCACGTTCAAAATCAGGATGTATTTTAGAACTATTTTCAGGTTGTTGGAGAAAAGGCTTCAATTGTTTCTGCCCATATTTATCCATCTCATATTATTCAGATGATTACACATTTCTGTCAAACCAATTCATTAGAAATTCAGATTAATTTAAAAATATAATGCCTGATTTGCTTCCTTAATGCTTTTAATTTGTTTAATTGCTTACTGCATAATAGTTTGTTTACTGATTATATTATTAGATATTTATATTATTTTGACATGCAAAATCATTCCATTGTTGTCAGTAGAAATAAATGTCTTATTTGGTTGATGTTCCTATTGAAGATCTCAAATGTGCTTGGGATATAATTTTTATTGAATGCTTTGAATGAGTGTCAACTCTTACGTGCCTCTTTGCAATGATTTCTAGAGAACATTTTACGATGTTTTGCTTTCAAACTTTAACATTTATAATTTGTAATGTCTTGTTTCCATGTTTCAAACAGACTTGCTGCATGATGAGACGAAATTACTCATAAGTCGAAAGGCGTTTTGGAGGTGGATAAGAATGTTGAATCGAAGTGTTTGCAAGTTAAGCATACATTTATTTTATTTATTTATTTCACAAATTAAAGGGTCATGAATAACCACTGGTGCAGATTTGTGGTGGCTTAGATTGTAGATAGATGTAGAGTGATTTAGACAGGTAATAATTTAAATTATTTGGTTTTGGGGTGTTTGTTCAGATTGATGAAAGGGAGACGAAATTGAAATCATGGTTACAGTTGTGGAGCTGATGAGGGGCAGAGATTTCCAGGGATGATTCAACTTATGAAGAAGTGCAGTCTGTGAGTGGCGGAGCATCTATGTCATCAACTGAAAAGCGATGTTGGAATGAGCCGTTCCACTACTTGATTTTACAAAAATAGTTATTGAGATTTCCGTGAATTGATTTGGTGATATATTGATAGATTGGATATGGACTTTAACTGGTTGTCTAGGAAGATTTGTTATGGAGAATATAATGTGGTCGCTCAGAAAAAGGAGGCATCATTCAAGGCAGAGTAAGTTAAATATGTTTGCATGTCAAGTTGGTGATTAAACAAATTGATGTAGCTCCATCCATGAGATTAGTAAATGAGTTATATGTAATAAGTTAGTATGTAAGGTTCGTTAGCTTCATTTGACAAATGTTTAAAATTATAAGAGAAAAGCACAGTATTATATGAAAGTTTGGTCTGCAATGTAAATCTGAAAAACTTGGTAAACAATTGATTTCTGGTAAAATTTTGGAAGGTAGGAAATTTAATGGGTTGATGCGAAAAATTATTCCTCAGTCCTACACATCCTGCAGTCGTTCAAAATGAATCTTCGTTGGTGGCAAAACCTTTCACCAAACTTTGATTATTTTTTGTTAAATCTTTTGTGGTTTTCATTAAGAAAAAGTTGATAATAAATATTCACCATTATCAATTTCTGCAGTCTGATGTTTTGCACTAAACGTTTTGGTCTCGATTCGAAGCTTTTAAGGACTTCACTTGACCCAAGTCTCGTTTCGAAGCTCAATTACAATTCATGATGAATTCTTCTAACACAGGCTTTTTTTGGAAAGTTTCTCTCGGTTTTTATATAATTTGCTTTATTTTCTTGACATAAATGAAACTAGCTGAACATTTTCTCTTAAATTTGTTTTAATTAAAAATATTCTTCCATTAATGTAAAAGTGAGCAAATGCTATGATAAGAAATAGCGTGTTTAATAATTTTTTCTTTTATTTTAAGGTACTTCACTGATTGCTTCACGTGCTTTGGTTAAACTAAAGCGAAAATCGTGATCGAAACTTTCGTTTGGAAATACCTGGAGTCGGAGAAAGAAAATATCGATTATTGTTGTACTTGGTAGTTGTTGAGTGGAGAAATATGATTGTTGAGTTTTACCATAGCAACTTAATTTTTGGGATAGCTTTTATCATGTTTGCAGGCGCAGGCCTTATGATTATTTCATGGGTGGCGATTACTTTGTGTGTAAATTGTGCACGACCTCGAGCAAATATTGACGAAGAAAGAAATATTTCAAATGCTGAACAGCTCAGAGTTGGTATTTTAATGGTATAATATTAAAATATCTTTATTTGAAGTCTTTGTCCATCTCAAATAGTTTTACCTTACAGCTTTTTAAATTAAATGTTTTCAAAGCTTTACTTTTTGCCATTTGCTAGATTTTCACTTTTTATTCCACTTGTTGATATTTTTGATTATTTAATGACATGTGCTCATGTGAAATTTTAAGACTTTATTTGTACATAATTTGAAATTCTTTAGAAATGTCATGCTAAGTAAGTCTAATATAAAATTGCATTTTGATGCTTAATTATAGCTAGGTTATTACAAAAGTGATTATTAGTGTTAATGTCTAATTATCCTAAGATCGATATGTTGGCATGTCAGCACAGTTTTGTGATATGCTAAGTGTTTATGCATGTTTGAATCTAACCATTTCACACTTTCATTTAAAGAAAAATCATATTTTAGGTCAATTTTGGTTTACATTAATTATTTTCATGCTTTCTTTCTTTGAGGTTGTTGATGTTTCAGTAAAACCTTCAATGCATGAATTAGAAAATATGTTTTTTGTGAGATGTTTCTAAAGATTTTTACAGATAGATAAGGTGATACCATTGTGTTATCTGATCTTTAATAAATTTATTAATATGTCATTATTATTTAAATTTTCAATTAAATGCTTTGAAGAAATATTTGTTTAAAATCCTCATTTTTCTTCTTTTTTAAAGAACTCACAATCTTTTATTGAAAATGAATACACAGTATAAATGAATGATCGCTGGCATCATTTGTAAATAATCCTATTCCTATTCATTGGAATAACTTTACTATCTGGTGATATTGATACTGATACTGATGAAATTTATTCAGAAGCATTTGATGAGACTGATGTTCCATTTTCAATTTCCCCAAATGTTCAAGGTCAGTACACCATCCAACAAGCCTGTTACATCTGGACATCAAGACCATCCTGACCAACTCAGTGAGGTGAAGACATAATGGCAATGAATATATTTATAATTATAAATAATACATTAGTTAATTATGCTGTTTAGACATTAAAGTGTTTAATCTTTTAAAAAGATTAAAAATGAGCAAATGGAAAGCAAATGCAGAGCAAAATCTGTGAGTGATGCATCATCTTTTTTTGCTAAAATTTGTAATATTGTAATAAATTGCAATTATCCTATTTTAAAATTTCATATGAAACATTTTGTTAAAGGTTCATGAAGTTTTTTTAAACAACTTAAATATTTCTAACAAAATCTGTTGATTTCTTTATTTTTATGGTAGTTTGTAATTATCGTCAAGTTTCAATATTTAAAAAAAAAGGCATACTTTTCATTTCTGATATCAAGGATGGTCTATCCAAGGATTGTTCATTTGAACCATTTAATCAAAGCCAAAGTTTGGTTCCTGTAAACATTTCAAAAATTGAATCACCTGAAAAAGAGATGGTAATATATGTATAATTCATAATTCATATAATTTATATAATTCATTTAATTCATTTTCATAGTCTTAATGTAATTAATAAGACAATACAATTTAATCTTCTCTGCATATTTTGCAATCTTGCTTTATATCGCCATTTCTGCATTGAAATCTTGAATTTTCCATGAAATCCCCTAATTTAAGAGTTCTTCATGTCTAATAGATAGAAATAGAAATAGATAGACAATAGAATTCTGCTCTGTAATTCTTCTTATACTGATCATTATACCTCTAATCTAATGATTTTGAAAGCCCTCGCTGTGTTTCTATTTCTTAATGAAATACTTGGAAGGTGGCAAACGTTTACTGTGAGCTCTTTGACCTTCGTATGTTGCATCTGCCTCAGTTGACTGCAGACACCATGATAGTTTTTGGTGAATTGTTCATGTTTCATAATTAACATATGCAAACTAAATTTTCTTTGTATCAGCAGTTAGGATAGAAAAGATCAGGACTTGTCCATGGCCTTTTATTCAACATCATTTGTGTGAATAGTGATTTGAGAACCCTCAGCTGGCACATTTCTCCTGACATCTCTTGGCAGAGAAATTAGGCCCGTCATTTTGGTGGATTATTTTGACACCAGAGATTGACATCCTTACCATAACCTTTGTCCTTTCTCAACTAGACAATCCGGTCATAGGAAAGCATGTTGACTCATGCTGACTATGCCCCTTTGCCTCAGCTTCAACAGAAAGTTGTGTTCTACACCATTTGCTTCTTACATCCAAGTCAATCAGCAGATCTGCATACTTTTCTACTTTGAGCTTGTTGCTATATTCATGTCTGTCCTTCCACCAGAATGATGTTTTTCTAAGAACATTGCTTTTAATGCAAAATTCAAATTCATTTAAATTTTGTGAAGTATTTGTCTGATGCTAATATCATTTTTTTCACATTTCCTTAATTGCCTCAAAGTTTTTTTTAGCTTTTCTTTTGAATTGATTAAAATTTTATCTTAAAATTTTAAATTTAACACTTTGAAGAGAATATTTCTATTTATGAGTTCTTCCTCTACTATTTAATTTAAATCTCAAATTATTTCACCTCCACAGAATTTATTGGTAATTGAGTTGTAGCAGTTTTTGAATGTTGTTTTAAAACACGTTCTTATTTAGGCAAGATTCTATGGAATATTTCTGCAATCATAGGCAGTCATCAACCCTAAACAGGACTTTGAACACCTTTGTATCATTAATCAATTATTGACATACCTTGAAATGTGTTGAGGCATAAATTCTTAAGGATACATATGCCTTAAAATTACTAAGGATTGCGTACCACACCACAAGTCTGCAACATCCGAACATCACTTAGCTCAGAGTTTTGGTCATCAAGGCCGGTCTGAGATCTTGCCAATTGATGATCAACTGCATAAGGTGAAGATGCAATGACTGTATTTTTAATTATTTTTAATAATTAATTGATTAATCGTTCTTTTGAAAATTATTTAATTAAAGTATTCATTTATTAATTTGTACAATTTATGTAATAAATTAATTAAATTATTAATTAATTAAATATAATGACTATATAAATAATAATATATGAATTAATATGTTATTTAAAAGTATTAAAGTGTTTAATATGTTAAAGATTAAAAATGAGCAAGGTGAAAACAAATGCATAACAAAATCTGTGAGTTACAATTGCATCTTTTTCTTAATCAGTATTTTTAACTTTTTGAAACTGGTGTTATTTTAATAAATTATCATGTTATAAACTGAAATGGTTCAATAAAATTTTATAGAACAGTGGAGAAGGAACAAATCAAGTTGGTCAAGATAAAAGTCATGGGTTTAAAAGCAAGGAAGGAGTGGTCAGCGTTACTTTATTTTTACTTTTTACTTGTGTCAATTTCAGAAAATTTTCTTACTTTTACTTCATTACTTTTTTGACATAAGGTGTCACAAAGTAACTTAAATAAAATTATAAATTAGTTGAATTTTATTTTAAAATTTATTTAAAAAAATAAATTGGTCGTTTTTGTTATTGTCGGTTAATAATATCGAAGTTTTTATGTATATATTAAATGTAAAAATTTACTCAAAAGCCAATTTGAGCGATGATAAAAGGAACAACACTGAAGAGCATGTGTGGCCATATTTAATCACAATGTTCAGATTTGAACCAAATGAAGCAAAATCATATAAGTTTGCATGCCAACTGTGCAAACAAAAAAAACTATGTGTTCAGCATTGGAAGGTTCATCGTCAAACTTGAAGAAACATATGGAACGCATGCATCCAGAACATGTTTTGAAATAGGAATTGTTGACAAGAAGTGCACATGATGGAAAGGTAGACAATGACTATGAGAGTGAAAGGGGAAATTTCACCAAGCAACAGTCCTCCAATCTGACATTGAGCAGCTATTGCCAAACTTTGTTTAAAATTGCTTGACAATAAAAAAAGTGAGAAATTGAATTGGTGCATTTGTGACTCAAATAACCATCACTACATCAAGCATATCAATGATCAAATGCAATCTCTGCAGTTACAAATCATTGAGAATAGTGTCAGACAGAAACCACAACTCACATTTCCACTTTTTGACTCAAAAAACTCTTTTCCTTGATCAGCTGGAAAAATCTACTGAGAACATTTTCCCAACTTAACCACCTCATCTCATAAGGGATGTCATTGAAAAATACCGATCTGAGCTGCCACCATAACTGATACATTCCAGAACATTTTCCCATGGAAATTCCACCTACTGAAATGAACTAGATAGTGTGTTACCTGCACCAGGAAATGTGACAGGAACTGGAATAAAATCATGAAACAAAATTGGTACTAGTGCAAGATTTGCAAAGAGAGCTTGCGCATTTTTGCAATATATTACATCAAATAACTTTAAAACTAGGTATAGCCAGACACTTCATGAACAACCTATTGACTTGAATTCTCAGTTTAATCATCTTATATCAAAATTGTTTTTTCATGTTAATTTCAATAAAAGCATATTTTCTGAATCATAAGATTAAATGCTTTATAAAAAAAAAACTTAGTTCCAAATTTAAATGTTTAAAAAAATATCTGTTAAAGGATTAAGATAAAATTTTGTTGATATTCTTAGAAATGATATATCTGCAATTGAAATGATTTTAATACCATCATTAGGTCAACAATTCTAAGAATGAAGAACAAAGAGAAATTAAAAAACGAAATGCAAAAGGCAAAAAGGTTTTCCTTTGATTTTGTTTTACAAAAATCATAAAATGGTTAAGAAATTTAATTTTAATAACAGAAGTAATGCAATAACCAATTTGTTTGATATTTATGAACTTTTTCACATTTTGATTTTTCCTTTTCGGTTTAAGTTTTAATGAATTTTTGCTAAATTTAAATTTAATTTCTATAATTACATTAAAATGAAATAATGGTTATGCTAACTAGTTATTTGCATTTAACTACATTCTTTGAGTATGAAAGGAAACCAAACCCGAAAGATCTGGAATATTTGGAAATTTTTCGGAAATAACACCCCTAGAAAATGATGCATCGAACTTTTCACTTTTCCACTACAAATAAACTGTAAATACAAATACATGCAACAACTTATGATCTTCTAAGTTGAAATCTAGGCATAACATAGTTAGGAAATAAAGTACTTTGTTTCATCTAGTCGTTGTGCATATCATTCATTTCTTTGAGTAATACCAATATTCAACAATGCACTTTGTAAAAATGTTTGTTGTTTTGATTTGAATCAAACATTGTCAAAATTTGTTCTTAAAAATCTAAAGTTGATAGTAATATTAAAATTAATATTAATAATTTAAATAAACAGACAAGCATTTAATAAAGATGACAATGTTTCACTTTAGTTGATTAAACAAATTACGTGATTATGAATGCAACTCATGAATCGTGCTATTTAACAAAAGATAAGCAAGTGAAGCAAAGAACAAATTTCATGTTGCACAGGAAATCCAATCTTTCTTTTTAACAATTTTATGCAATCTTTTATAAGTTGGTCATTTTAACCTTTAATTTCTCAATCATTTCTATGGTTATTCCTATAAAAGAAACTTCTATTACATCGGTTTCATGGAAATTTTAAGTAAAAATTAAATTAGATTTTATGAGTGTCATTGTTGTGACCAAAAGACATGCCTTCTAGATTTGCTATTAATAAAATGATTTAAAGCTCGTTATTAATAAGATGATTTATAGCTTGGGGGTACATTTCATTATATATCGATTATTTAAGATAGCCAACGTTATTCTTACATTTCAAACGAAGGTGATTTAAAATAATAATTATTTATTATTAATAATTTAAATATTATTTTAATTTCAAATTTATTATTATTTATAAAATAACTTAATAATAATAAATATATATATATAATTATTAAAAATTATTTAGTATTTTAAATAATAATTAATTATAATTAATATTTAAATCTTTAAAAAATATTTTAAATAATAATTAATTTATAATTAATATTTAAATCTTTAAAAATATTTTAAATAATAAATAATTATTTAAGGTTAAATAATAATTAATTTATAATTAATATTTAATAATAATAATTTTAATAATTAAAATAATAATTATTATTTAAGGACAATTAGTTTAATCATCTGCTATGCATGAATTGACCTTTTTTTGTAAATTCTGATTAAATTAAATTAAATTAAATTAATATATTTTAAATAATAATTTAAATAATAATTAAAATAATAATTATTTTAAATAATAATTAAAATAATAATTAAAATAATAATTAATAATATTAATTAAAATAATAATTAATAATATTAATTAAAATAATAATTAATAATAATAATTAAAATAATAATTAATAATAATAATTAAAATAATAATTAGTTTAATCATCTGGTAGGCATGAATTGACCTTTTTATGTAATTTCTGATTGGATGACATTTTGTTATAATTGATAATAATATCCCAAGTGTATAAACAGAAGGCTCGAGAAGATTATGTTGGTTTCTGTGGTTTTTATTAAATCCTTTTTTATTATCATTAAGATTTTTATTGTGTAAAGTTTAAGTTCCAATTCCTTGTTTCTGGTGAAGAACTTGGGGTTGGCGGTTTCAACGGTACTACCTGTTATTGACTTAGAGTGGAAAAGGTGACAATGAGTTAACAAATCAGGTTATATTTAAACAAGATAATACACTATTGACTGGTATAAACTGATTGGTTATTTGCAATGACCCTAATCAAACTGTTTGTGCATCACATGCACTGGTGGCTAAGCTGGCAATAATATCTAGCTTTGCCAGCAATCACGGTGCCATGTGAACGTTTATTTTGTTTATCTGGCATGTCGTAAACAGTAAATGTACCTTCCTTTTTTCAGACGACATAAATAGGCTCAGTTTCCTCAGAAACTGGCTTAAATTACATATATAAATAATATTTTTGATGAAAAATTGAAGTTTTCAAAAATTAATTGGAAATTAATAGGGTTTAATAAAATGCTGCGATTTAAAATGGGTTAATTACGATTTAAACAAGTAATTGTGATTCAACCTGCAGCCCTATGTTATGAATCAAAAAAAAAAAAGATCACCAATAAGTAAGAAATTAAAAGTTCTAAAAAATATGCTCTCTCAGAACAACGCATTCAAAAGTCAAGGTCTTCTGCAGTATGGTCTGGGCCGAAACCTTGAGGACACCCCATAATTTTGTTATGGTTTTGAGTTTTTTGAGATCTACTGGTATTTTATCATATGAAAAAGATTAAAGTTTCCATCTCTTAAAAACCATCGCAGGTTAGCAAGAGTGGAATGGGCCAAAACCATGCTTTCCCATGGTTGGGGCAATATTATTTTTTCAGATGAGAAGAAATTTAACTTTTTGAACCCAGTCTAGAGGAAAACTGTTCTGCCAGAGAAGCCTATGGACCCGAAATGACGGTTTTCCAGCCATCGCATTTACCATCATTAACTAATTAATTAATTTTACTTTTGAGGTTAAAAATATGACCTTTAAAAATTAGATGAAAACTGCTGGGAGCCTCAGGTTATAGGGGGGAATGGCCAGGGGGAACAAGCTCAAAGGGTTAACCTGGATGGACCTGATGGGAATGGCCAGGGGGAACAAGCTCAAAGGGTTAACCTGGATGGACCTGATGGGAATGGCCAGGGGGAACAAGCTCAAAGGGTTAACCTGGATGGACCTGATGGTCATCAGTTCTACTGGCATGACCTCAGATTAGAAAAAGATTCATTTTTTAGTCAAAATCATGGAGCAGGGTCAGTAATGATTTGGAGAGGAATTTCAAGGGAAGGATTGAGTGAATTAGCCTTTCTGAATGGGAGACAGTCTTTGGTGGATTACATCAAAGTTTAAGAAGATCGTCTCCTTCCTTTTGGGGAAGTTTATTATGGAGGAAATTTTATTTTTCCAACAAGGTTAAGAGACAATCGCAAATATATAAATACATAACATATAAAAATTTCCTCATAATAAAATTTTCCATTAGTGGGTTATCATGAAATGACGGGGCGTCTGTTTTTGTTTCCAACTTAACAAATACTGTTTCCTTTACTTTCAATAACTGTATTTCCATCACTTGTGTATTGAAAAAGGTTTTAAATGATACATTATGAAACATCTATTATCTAATAATAACCATATTTGCTTTTCATAATAATCAAATTCATTTGCAACAATAACGAACATTTTTTTATAGAAGAGAGACAAAACTCATAATGAACAATTGCAAGAAGTGGACTTTGGGCTAAGAGTTGTTAGATGGCAATGATTATAGAATTTATAGTCAACAGTCCCAAAAATTATGTATTCGTAAGATTTATACATTTGTTGTTATGTTTGAGAATCAAGAACAAGGTGAGAACACAAAAGTCTTAAGAAACAAAAGGAAAAACGAGGAAGAAGAAAAAGTTTCCTGTAAAAAGAAAAAAGAGGTTTTATTTTGTTTTGTGATGAATTAATTACTAGCTTGATTGTACTGTAACATGCCATTTTAATCTCCTTGCTTGCATTTTGTTAACGTTGAATCATAGCTAGATTCTTGGAAATGTTTGAAACAAATACATAAACAAATAAATCTCTTGGGAGATGTGATCAACAAAAATTTGAAATTGTACCTTAAATTAGAAAAGGTGTAGGAATATTGAGAAATATTCATCATAACTATTAAATGTTATTCATGCAATTAGATGTAATTCACAGATTTGGAGGAAATAACTTCTTTGCATTTGTTTTTAAATTATTATGGAATTTAACTGATGCATTTCTTTGCATTTAATTCAGATATTAGATACATTTATACCACTTAAACTTGAAAACCTTGGCAACACTTGCTATTTCAATTCTGCACTTCAGGTTTGAAATTGTTGATTTGATTATGAAGATATTTTAAAAAGTGCTTGTCTTTATAAGGCCCTTTACCAGACCCGCATTCTTGGCCATCTTTTGATAAAACTTAGCCATTCTGCAAAGGCTGGACATGTAAATTTTTGAGTTTAATTTAAAACAGTTTTGCTCAAAATAATGTTTAATTATTTTACATGTTGTTTCAATAGTTTCACTAGTTTTCAGTGGAATATTACATTCTAGGGTTGTCCTCTTTTGAAAAGTATGTTAAATTTCTATTGTGGTTCCCCCAACCTTCAAGAAATCTTAAAAAATGTCCGGCAAAGGTTGTAACACGGTTTTGTAATTACGGTTAAATGATTTTATGAGACTTTCTTTCAGTTCAAACAGATTTCTTGGCTATAAACAAGAAGATAGTCATGAATTAATCAGACACCTCTGTCAAGGACTTGTGAAAGAAGAAGTAAAGGTGCATTCATCCTGACTTTATGCCTTGAAAGATGAATTAAAAATTAGATAAATAATTAATGATTCAATCTGAATTGATTCCACAGATTCATGATTCCCTGACAGTTGTTGATAAAGTTTTTAGAGGACATGTTTTAAGATTATACCACTGCCTAAAATGCCACCAAGTAAGGAAATCAAGTTTACTTGAATAAAAATGGTAAATTGAAATTAAATATGAATTTACTCAGGTTTATCACTTAGTGGAACAATTTTATGATTTGTCTCTGCCAATATCTTTTCCTTTAGAGGATCTGAGTGATGATGTGAGTAAATGAACTTTCAGATTTCTTGTCAAACATGGTCCACCATATTTTGACTGTTGAGACAACTGCTGACTAATTTATATTTTGAATGATAACACTCATTTTAAAACATTTCCTAAACCAATAATAATTTGATAACATTATAAAGTTGATTCGAATTCATCACGTTCAATTTTAATGTATTCTAAAGTAAAACTTTTAATATTTATTTCAGAACATAAAAGATGGTAAAGTTTTATATTGATTTATTTTTTTGTTGAAAACTAGTTCAATCAAATTGTTTGATAAATATCATTTATGAAGATATAAATATGTATAATTATTACTGAACGTCAGTTATTAGTAATTTATTAAATTTTAGAAATTTGTTTTATGATATTCCTTAAAAAGCATTTAAAAACAACATTCAGGAATGTAATAATATAATGTTAAATAATAAAAGACTTGAGCTGGATGACTAAGAGTAAATCACCCCTTGTTCCACTGTTGACAAGAGAAATACCTGCAAGAAGAGGCAGACCAGAATCAGATCGTGAATCAGGTAGAACTAAGTCGGTTGAGGTCTGCCTCAAATACCACACGAGGAGAGATACAATCCCATATTTCTGTCAGTGCTTCCAAGGAGATCCAGAATTAGGTATTAAATCAATATTTAATTATTGATAAAATTCAATGCTCTATGTATATGTACTTCATTTTATATTTTATTTTGTTTTTCATATAAAGCTCTCCTTCCCAATGGTGCTTGGGGCAATCCAAGCCGGGTTTTGAACATGACACATTTTGACTGTTGCCATCAAAAATTTAAAAATTAATAAAATTGTTTTAACGTTGCAGGACTTTATTTTTATTTTATAAAATGTTTTAAGTGATAAAAACACACATTGAATATAAATTGATTATCAATTTGAAACGAAGATGATCTCCCCATTGCTTGTGATCGTTCATTGTTGATTGATTTACCACCTGTACTCATCATTCACCTACAAAGATTTGAACAGGTTTTAACATTAAGTGTGGTTTTAGCTTGCAATATTTATTAATATTCATTGTGTTTCCAGTCACAATATGGAGGGTTTGTAAAATGTGGTGTTCCAGTGATTTACCCTAAGGTCCTGGATTTGGCCCCTTACACTATCCAATATGATGAAAGTGGTAAGACAGAAAATCTCTACGATCTTTATGGTGTTGTCGAACATTCTGGCACTATAGATTTTGGCCATTACATTGCCTGCATAAAAACAAGAAAGGACACCAAAGAAAGACTCAAGGACTTCATAGAGTCCAGGAACTTCAAGAAGGATGATGTTACACAAGATTGGATTATTAATGAAATGAAAAAGTTTGGAAAGAGCACCAATGCAACAACCTCAACAAAAGGTTTGCATTTGAATATGTTAATAAAGATAAATCATTTGAGTTAGCATGAATTAAATTTGTAAGTGCTTGCCAAAATTTATTGTGGGCTTGTGCTAGCCTCCATTTGCCCCAGTCCATTATTCTCATTTCAAACTTGATAGAACCACAAGAGAAAGACAGTCAATGGTACTATGCAAGTGATTCTCAAAAGGAGAAGATAAAAGAAGAGGAAGCCCTTAGTCGTGAAGCAATTCTTCTATTTTATGAGAAATTGTGAAAGTCAAGACAGCATTCAATTTTAACAATTTTTCCATTTAAAATTGCATAAATTTTATGAAATTATTTTGTAAGATTTATTATAATCTTTGGCTTTCTGTCGAGCAACATTTAAGAATTTTATGCTAAGTGATCTTTAGTTGATGTTTTGTGAAGTGAAGCAAATTCTTGTTTCAAAGTAATATCATGGTTCACAGATAGAACGTATCTAATTATGTGTAATAACGATTTACCAGAATTATTTCCCCTTAAAGTCGTGGAATTGTTGGATTTCTCCAATTAAGAGATTTAAATTAAATACCAAATTAATATTTATCCATGTCGTGCATTGCACGGGCTTCACAATAAGTCCTAAGCTCGGTTAATTGCACTCAACAATTTTTCGCTAAATTCGAACGGCACTCCACCAATTAAGATAATGAAGATATAAAAAATGGGTTTTTAGCTGAAAATCATAGATTCAAGTGGAAAATTGTTTCAAAACCTGTCAAGCGGATGGAGGAGTTGGAGGAGCGGAACGGCGGAACATTTCATGGTCGGGAACATCCTTACCTTATCACTACTTTGACAACGCGTGAAGTCTGGAGTAGCATGTCCATCTTGATAAACAGCATGAAAATATTCGGCTTTTGTTTTGAACCACAGAATTGTGAAAAGTATGTCTCTCCCGAACAATCAATGAATCGCTTTAAGAAGAACGTGATTAAACCATCAGAAGACTTCACAGGTGAAGTCCAGTATCAGAACCTTAGGGGTAAAATTCCAAAAAGTCGTTTGGAACGATATAGTCTCATAGCGATGTTGGTCATGTGGGCCAATTGCATCCGCGTTTTTGCCTTGTACACGGACAGCGATGTCTACGGAATCGATTTGTGCTGGAAAATTGCGTCTTCAATTTGTTTTTTCTCGTCTGCTTTTAATCATACAGCCATGTACTTGGCATGGAAGAAGTTCGATATTTACAGAAGCTTGGGGGTCACTGATGAACCAGAAAATTTGGAAAAATTCTGTAGAAATTATCAAGAGGCGAGAAACTTAATAAAGAAAGAGGACGTTGATTACTTGCTTAATTTTGCTATTCGGCAGAGGGCTTACATGCGAAATTACATAAAGAAGATGTCACTCTTCTGTTGCGCTTGTTGCTGGGTTGTGGTGATTTATTACGTAATTCTTGATTGCAACAGTTACGTCATTGTAAGTATTTATTTATATAGTTTACCAATACAATTAATGTTATTTTCACTTCAAAGTTAATTTTCATTAGGTAAAAGGTTATGACACCACTCTAAACCAACTCTACATAAAGTTTGGTATTTCTGGATATTTCTACACCTTGCTGAGCGTCCTCTCCATCATATTGAACAATTGCCTTGTAGCTGCCAATTATTTCTCACTTTTCTTCAACCTTTTCCTTTCAATGATTTTCTCCGCACAATTTGATTCTCTCAATCGATTTGTCGAGTAAGTGAAAATCCATTTTATTATCATTACTATAAATATTAGTGAAATATCGTGCAAATGTTCATCCTTACATTCTTATTATGCAATAAAATTATTTAATTTGTATAAATTATTACTAATATTTATTTTGAGTGATTGATTACACGTGTAGAATAATAAAAATAATAATAATAATGATGATGATAATAAACAAATATTATTAATATTAAGTATAACTAATGTAGGTAAAATGTTTTTTATTGCAATGTGTTGATAATAATATTTGATATTAGAGTGGTTCTAAACATATTCTAATCATGCTAAATGACCAGTAAAGATTTATGAAAACGCTAAACTACATAGCATGGCGTGACGTGGAATGACATGACGTGACGTGACAATTTTATATTGAAGAGATGAAATCAAGCGAATAAAATCTTCTCGATTTGAAACTTCTTTTACCTCAAAATTGCTTCTTTGGATCAGAAGTCACAAAGAGATTTCAGAGAGACTGATCAAAGCAGATGGCTTTGCAAATCTTTGCAATGGATTGAATTCAATTGGACATTCGAGTCTCCTGGTTCTCCTCATCTTTATAACGGTTTGGGAAAATAATTCTGTAAAAAGCACCCTTTACACGCTTTCGAACAGCACTTGGACGTTCAGCTCCTTGCTGTCACTATTCATCCTCGCATTGGGAGGAGTTCAACTTGCTAATAAGGTACTTTAAATTGCTAATTTATTAATTTAAATTGGGCGGAGTTCAATTTGCTAATAATGTACTTTAAATTACCCTTTTACTTTATTTTGTTAATTTTATTTCGAAACAAATTTTTGCGAGCGTTTTCACCGGAAACGAATTGATAATAGGCGAACAGAATTGTGAAGATTTTAGAAGAAATAAGTATTGAAGACGAAGAAACTAGAGCAAAAGTAAAGAATGCTGAATAATTTATTACGTTATAATATATTATAATACATAATAATATAATGCTTAAATAAGCACATTGTACTTTAAATCTTCATCATGATTCAGCTCATCCTTTTCAAAACAAGTCATCAACAAATTGGATTCACGGTTTTTAAGATTTTTGTTCTCGATGGAAATGCAGTGCTGAATGTAAGCTGAACTTGTAACAACAAAAATTCGAAATTTCGTTAATGTTATAATGAAAACATGCAAGATCTAATATTTGTTAATGAGATCGTCTTTCAATTTATTTAAATATTTCAGATCATTGGATTTGTGGTGTCATTTTTCTTCTTGAACGTCCAGTTGAATCCTTACAGCTTATCCTCTGGGAACGCAACAGAAGTTGACTCCTATAACACAACCGAACATTGATTTGACTAAAAATAACTTTAAACTGCTTTATTATGAAAACTTGGCATGTAAAAATAGAAGTGTTTCGTCTTAACGACTTGGTTAATAATATAAATAATTAAGTAATAATAATAAGATTGTGAACTGAAATCTTAGTAATTCGGTTTTTATATTGTGTTGGATTGTCAAGGATGTTTTGATTACTACTACTACTACTAATACTACTACTACTACTAATAATAATAATGATAATAATAATAATAATAATGATAATAATAATAATAATAATAATAAGAATAATAATAATAATAATAATAATAATAATAATAATAATAATAATAATAATAATAATAATAAGAATAATAATAATAATAATAATAAATAATAATAATAATAATAATAATAATAATATTAATAATAAGAGCAATGATATTAACAATAAACATTTATTTATAAGGCGCCTTGGTTCTTTTAGTACTAATTATAAAAATATTAATGATGATGATAAAATTAATAATGCAAATGATGATGATGGTAATAATATATTAATAATAAAGGCAATAATAATAATAATAATCATATTCATCATCACTATCGCTCGAATGTCCTTTAGTTAATTTGGAACAAATTTTTCTGCTACTAACATCCAAAGAATTTAAATGTAATTTTAATAAACACAAAATGATATCATCAATTACTTGCAATTAAACGAGGCTGCCTTCCAAAAATTCCAACATCGAGTATTTGCTTTGATAATGCATCAATTAATGTAGCCATTGTTGCTTATGAAATGTTCGTCCATTAATCTGATTCCGGAAAATTTTAAAATGAAGCCATCCTCAGACATTCCTTCCCCATCAAATGCTAAATTATTCAAGCAGGAAGAAATGGCGCAATTTGAAAGAAAATTTATTTCTACGGAAGAGTTTTGGGCTGCATCGAAACCTTTAACGGTTACTATGGCCATGTTTGGACAATTTGTTGATATTTTTCATGAAAATTCTGACAATCAAAGTCAAGAAAACAATGAAAGTGTTTTTGTTGTGGATTCACGTAAAGATGGAAGCAGTGAAACTCTAAAAAAAAACCTAAAGTCAGAAAAATGCGGAGGGAAATTTGTTCGAATTTATTCAATCGTTGTATCAGTTCTTTTGTGGCTCAATTCTCTGAGATGGCTTTGCTATTTCCGTAGCAGCGACAAACTCGGACTTGAGATGTTTTGGAAGTTGGCTGGTTTGACTTGGTGTTTCTCTGCAGCTTTGAACCAGTTGAGTTTGTTGCTGGCGACCTTCACCAATAACAAATTGAAGGAAGCAACTTCGTGTTTCATCCAACATCCAGATTGCTTGAAATCAATTTCTGTGGTCAGCAAAAGGATTTCAATCACCACTTGGTTGATTATGCTATCCTACGTTATTCTCGACTCGTTCATCCTTTTCCAATCAGAAACGTTCTCTCAGTTTGGCAATTTTCTGCCTCTAGCAGTTAGAAATGAGAATCTGGAGTTGGCATTTAACGTGGTCGTGTTCGTCCTCAACATATTCACCGCTTCGTCTGTGGCTTTCCCTCTGGCACTTTTCCTCCATTTGTCCCTGTTGTTTTCAGCAGAAGTAAATCGATTTAACAAATCTTTTTCTGAATGCTTAAACATCAACGAAAGGAATCAAAAATCTCAGATCGTGCAGGAGTCGCTTGTTGAAGGTGAACATCGAGAAACGAAATTAAGAAAAATATTTTGCAAATCAGAAACAGTTGATCAAGTTGATGATTCACGTGAATTTCGTATGATTTCTGAGGAGGATGTCGACAATTTGCTGAGGAGGCACAAAGTTTTGGAAAGTTCAGTGACGAAGTTGGATTCGTTTGCCTGTTGGTGTCTCGGATTCAACAGCGTATCTCATTCTGCTCTGGTTGTCATCATGCTCTTCGTGGCAGTGTGGAATTCTAAAGGTAATTAACCTCGTATAAATATTACAACAATATCTGCGCTTATAATAAAAATTATTTTCCAATTTCCAACTTCTAACATTATTTTAGAATTAAATAACTTCAAGACATTTTATAGTTTGAAATTAAGTTGAAACTAATTTAAATGTAGTAATTTGATCGACTGACATATTAAAACAACAACGACGACGACGACAATGACAACAACGATAATAACACCAGTAATAAACTATTTCTTGTAAGCTTCTGAAAATGACACGGCCTCAATAATTTCCAACATGTTGAAGATCATTTGGTCTGCTGTTGGCTTGGTTGTATGCGCTGTTGGTGGAGTTTTGGTTAATAACGAGGTGAGATCTTTTATATAAAATTTATTTAAGAGTAAATACAAACAAAATGAAAATTATTTAAGCTCGAAGAAGTTTACCATAACATTCAAAAGTTGGAACTTTCAATGATCAGTCTTTCAACGCTTTCAAAGGTAAAATAAAATCGGTAATTTGAAAGAATTTGCGCAGTTTAAACAATTTCCGAAATATTTAAAGAAAAAAAAACATTCTTGATGCTTCAATTTGTTTTTGTCTTGATAAGATGGCGTCTAACACATTTTCTTCGACAGCTCACCTTGTTTGCGTGTGGTCGAGAAACCAAAGGTTTTTCAGTCTTCAAAATTTTTGTTTTGGATCGAAATGCCGTGTTGACAGTAAATTGATGATTTAATTTTATAACGTTTAATTTGAAAATATTAACAAATAACATGACGTCACTTCCTTCAATTTTTTGAACTGATTTGAATAGAATGCGCAACCAGATTTTCAGAGAAAAATAATTTCAGATCGTTGGATTCCTCGTTTCATTTTTTTTACTCGTGGTTCAACTTTTGCCTTCAATATCCCAGTGAAACAATCTCTTTAATAGGTTATTTTAAAATTGTAAAAGACCAAGTAGAAGGTTTTGTTGTTCTTTATTTAATTTGCCAGAGTTATTTTTCTTTACAAACATAATGAACGGTTAATAATTATAATAGCTTGCTAATTAAATTAATTTGCTATTTAGACATGTACATTTAATATTATTTACTTTGCATCTTTCAGATAAGCCTCACAAAATTGCAATTCACTGAGACCAGGAAGAATATTTATTGGGTTCCGAAAACCAGTTTGTAGACTTTAAACAGGAAGATTTTATACAGTATGAATAATTACGAAGATGAAAAATTAAGAACACGAATAATTCCATTTACGGACATGATCGCATTTCATTTTGAATGTCTTCAAACATTAAATCACGCTCTCAAAAATATGGCCTAATACAGCCTGTTAGCCTGGGTTCGAAGTATTTATTAAAAAGTTATTCTGGTAGTATAGTATTTCGAGTAAAGAAATTTAATTTAAAATGAATTGTTTAGGAAATATTTAAATAAAGCAAAATATTCTACAAAAAATTCCACCTATTTTGTAAAATTGCAATAATAAGTTAATTATAATTTAATATGTTAAATAATTAAAAGAACGTGTTTAAAATGAAATCAAACGCACAGCACAACTACTGAAGATAATAAGTTAAGTTTCGTTAGAAATTAAAACTGAAACTTTATTTGCCATGCTTCAGCTCCCTGTACATCTGATGTGCGGTACACTGAGTACAACAGGTCATGCACATCACGTCATCGCAAATGCTTCCCTGAAATTTGTAAATAAATAAAATGAAAACAAATGATTCGCCATGGTTAAATAAAAATAAAACTTAAATAAATGAGCACATTCAACCAACATGCATCATTTAGATTAATAATTTGTTAATAGAGTACACAAAATGCAAATGTTAAAATTTTAAATGAATAACAAATACAACAGTCTTAAAATGATTTAATTTGGTGCAAAAGATATGGCATTAGGCTTTTGTTAGGTTAAGTGCTATTTCAAGTGAGTTTTTAAACAACTTTTTAAGGCTATCTATAGAACTGGCCATGCATGAGGCCGCGTTAAGATCGAGTCGGTACAAAATGATCATTTTCCATATCCGAATTAAATAATATTTACTAAATGTATCATTTAATTATTAAGTCAGTAATAATAATAATTATAAGTACCTTAATCTTGAGCTCTCCTCTCAGTTTTGATCTCATGGCGACCAAAAACGTGACGCCACAGCAAAATGGTCCACAACAAAATTCATTCATATTCGAAGCCAACGTACACGCGAAGCAGGGAAAACAAAATGCACAATACATGCCTGAAATGTTTATTTTTAATGAATTTTACCACCTTGATTTAATTACAATAACTATGATATTCTAAATATATATTCATGAGACTAATAAACATTTATTTGCATCATAATCTGCTCAACTGACATCCTGCGCAATCTTCGAAACATCCACATAAACCTGAACTCCACTTCCTCCATACCTGATTTGTACTGGTTAATTAAAAGTTAACAAATAAATTGTGATATTCAATTAATGTTATTTCACTAACAAGTTCATCGCTAATATTCATTGTTTAATTTTATGTCAAATTAAATTATTTATTGTAGAAATCAGATCCAATAAATAATAAGTCCAAATCATCTCAGTTATGCAAAGGACTATAATCAAATAAATAAATAAATAAATAAATAAATATCCAATAAATAATTGATAAACTAACCCCGTATCTGCACCAATGTAAATGGGTGGTTGTTGATAGGGTTGTTGTGTGACAACAGGGTGAACGTTGTTTGGGTTCATGTTCATTTGGGCGGATATTTTATCTGAATCAACAAGTTTCATAGATGAATAGATAAATTAACTCTTGAAAAATAGCAAATTAATTTATTTCTCAATCTTTTCGAGCTACATTATTTGTTTCGATTAGCATAAATAAAGGTTTATTAATCAACTAATTAATAGATTAATAGTGGCAGGTTAATTCGTTCTTAATAAATAATTTAAAATATGCAACAACTTTATTACAGAATTATTATAAGAATAATAATATTATGTAATAATAAAAATTATTTTACAAATATTACAATCTATTCATAACTAAAATAATGTGCATATATATGAGCCTCTTAATCCACGAAAATATACTAAACAATAATGGTATAACAACAATCACCATCCCAACTTTGACATAATTTCTAACTTTTGTAAGTCTTGCTGTTTCGAGTTTGATATATATAATTTTGTACATTTTGTACATATATACATAATAACTGGAATTATTAATTTTTTATCTCTTAATAATAAAAACAATAAATTTCAAAATAATTTTCGTCAAAATACCTGAAGCGAACTGGATGACAAATTTATCTTTTTTTACATATTATTTATTCATAAAAAAAACATATAATTCTTATTTAAAATTAACTGGTAAACTAAAATTACTGCCATAAACAAGAGTTTATGTACTGAGCAATTTCATTGATTTTTAAATGTTGCATTAGAATGTGCCATGGAAACACACACAACTAATCAATCGCAATCTGCTTGGTCTTTCATTTTCCAAGCATTAATGTTATCACAAAAACTGATGATTTAAAAAGCAATTTGTCATTTAAGGACAACTCTTGCCAAAGTACTCTTTACAAAGTAAAGCATGCTTGCAAAGCCAAAAGTAGACTATAAAACCCTCGAGGTTTACGGAGCTACAAAAATCCCACCTGCGGTTTCTGCAGGTGACCATCCAAGAACTCTGCTGGTTACGATTTCAGTGTGAAACTCAAAGTTTCAATATACGAAAAGATAACAGAATTACGGAGTTGAGGCGGATTCAGGGTGTTATGACTCCATGACTCGTTGTCATGGAGTGTCCGTTCAAACAAACAGATTTAAGGCTATAACCTGGCGGAGGAGCACTAATTTATTTATTTCATTACTAATAAACTAGTTATTAGTTGATGTGACTGATATATTTAGCACCTCTCAGACCACGTCGTATGGCAGATAGTAAAAGCTATAGCATCCCGTAGATCTCCTAGCACCCTTCACTCAACTTCCACTCAACCAATAAGATATTTAACGCTTATATTTATTTGTATTCCATGAATCTAAGTGTATTATGATATTAAGGCCACGCCACCGTTGAATAATAATACTCCCAGTGAACTGAATAGCTGTTCGGTAAACTTATTGGAGATCTTGCTGGTTTACGAACTCCAGGTTTATTTTAGCATCAATCACAAAAATGACATTTTAGACTATTATATTGTTAGTACACAATTTAAGCAATAATTAAAAATTAGTTGTTACAAATTGTGTCTAGAAAATTAAATGAATTATAAATAATGAATAAAATAAAACTGAAAGTTCAAACTCACTTCTGAATTTAATGAAAAAGCAATTCAAAACAAATTTACAATTTAGCAAATGAACTCAGAAATCAATGCAAAAGTGGTTGGTAATTTTTGTGAAGTAGACTTCGATTTTATCAAAAAGAGAGAGGCGTATTTCGAAACCCTTTCATTGCTCAGTCGAGATCTGATTCGTGCGCGAATTGGTTGACCTCTGCCAGAGCTGAAATAAATCAGTTCTCGTGAGTGTGTGTCTAGCCCAGATCATCTCAGTTAAACAACTGGCTTAAATTAGTATGTTTTTATAATTAAGTGTTTGTTGGAGGACTTTCATTTCAACTTTTTCTAGGAGGGCAATTCCTTTCAACCCTTCCCGTAGATCACTTGCACGATGAGTTCCCAAATTCCACATACAACTTTTCCGTCTCCTATTTAGCAGGTTCCACTACGTTCCCTGAATCACCAACCAACCTCTAAGTTGAAACGAAACGAGTGGATGTGTACGACATGAGGAGCAACTTCTTTGATGAGTGCTTGTACAAATCGAAAACTAACTCTCATTATGAATGAAAATGAAACTCTCAATGAAACACCGTAAAAAATGTTTTATTTTACGTTTTCAAAAGCAGCACTGTTGATGGCACTTGCAAGTGATTGGGCGTTTACCGTCTTTTGAAAAGAGCCGAGAGGATGACAAAGCTCAGGTGTTGCCTCAACTGAAAATGACTCGTGATTCATCGATCATATTTGCTCAGTGTGCTTCAAGTGCCTGGATGATTTTTGTTCTATCGTCGTTTGTTAACCAATACAAAGTATCATTTGGACGAGTAGTCATAACTCGATCGAAGTCTTTCTCGAAGTTGAGGAACGCATTTACCCGACATTGCGAATAAATCGACAAAATTTCCTTAATTTGGCGATTCATGTGATTCATCTCTGCCACGAAAGGCCAACTCTTGACGACCTAAATATGAGACCATTGCTATCAGAAATTTAACATAGATTACCGTTTTCAGGACATTTCATTGCCTCTGAATATTTTATCTGATTCATCTTTTCCAACCAAAATATTCTTCATTTGAGACCCTAGCGTTGTGCCACCTTTGTGTTTCGCGCTTTGACTCTGTTACGTAAATAGGTCTCACGTCGTTTCAATTTTAAAATCCCTTTCATACAATAATCAGCATTGGTTTCACGAGGTTGCACATTAAAATGGCAATAAAATGTCGACATCGGAATCAGAAGGCGACATATTGGCGTGGCGGGTATTCCAGCCAAAGAAAGTGCTTGAAACACCAATGAATTAATGTTGAAACATGAATCACGATCTGTATTAATTATTTGAAACTTGCAGCCCACTAATTAACATAATATATTTATCAGTAGTCAATAAGAAAAAGTAGTAATAATACTACTACTAACAATAATCGCCTGATAGTTTTGTTATGTACAGATTATGAAAGGAATGATTCCTGTCTAAAGTTGTCTTTCAATGACAACCAACTTTCTTTAAGCTACGTTGAATCACACATGAAATTGCATAATTGGCTGTTCATGTTAAAACATTTCCTAAATTAAGTTAAAATGTTTCGTAATTTAAGCTAAAACATTTCCTTATTTCTAGAATTTGTTGTTATTTCTGAGATGAGGTTCTAGTGATTTATTTTATAAAGTCGTTTTTGTTTCCGAAGCAGGAGTTTTAGGCAGCCCTTTCTACCTTTGAGAGTGAGATGGCCAATAAAAACCAAGGCCTCTCCCGCCTCTACAAACAAGGGTCGAGAAGTCCTTGGATAAAAGTCATGAATGGATAGTTGATAGGTGGTAAGGTGTTACTAATTCATGATGGATTCTGTCGAAGGCTACCATGAAGGATCTTTAAGCTTTCAATGTCATCGAATCATTGGATTTGTTTGCTTTTCACAAGCAATTTGTGTTTTTTTCTGTACCATTTTGAGGTTTATTGTTTTGTTCGGACATTAAATAGGGTTGGACTAAGTTTATTGGATATCGAGATACGAAAAATGAAATTTTTATAAACAACAGTCGATTTGACATTCTTCTGATTTGTGATCAACCGTAAGTCGTGCTATTGCTTAAAAAATCTTTAGACTTACCTATAGAAATTCAAACTCAAAGCGTCAAAGCAAATCCTATTCTATCCGAATCACAATCTAAAAAAATAAAGGACAAATGTCTGTTTATTTTTGACAAATCTATAACTTTGGATCCATTTTGATGAAATTTTGTAGGGTGATATGTTCATTCGAGGAAATGGTCAAAGGAACAACATTTTATATAATCATTTGAAGTTATTTTACTATAAAACTCGAAACCATTAATTAATATTCATGCGCGCCCTTATTTATATGTTAATGTGTGTCAACATTTAATATGCTCTAGGCCAGTGTTGCCGTAAGTACTCCAAAAATGTATAAGTACCTGGGGCTGAAGGTACTTATAAGTACAGGTACAACTACGTTGTAGGCAATGTACTTAAGTACAAGTACAAGTACTTTTGAATGTACTTAAGTATAAGTACAAGTACTTTTGGGGACCTTCATTGATCAGAAATAATATTCGTTATCTTCAATACAATGTTAATACAAGTACAACAGAATTTATATTTATCAATAAAATTTATTCTTCTTTAAAAGAAGCAGTGTTTCAAAATATTTGTCACACAGTCTGTTACGCTGAATAGTCAGTGTAAGACCAGCTTGACTGAATAGTCTTTCAACAGGTGCAGATGATGGAATGTTGAGTTGAAGTTGAGAAATACTTTTTTGACTGCTGGATATCTAGAAATAGTATGGTGTGTAATGTTGGAAGAATGAAACCAAAATAAGCTCCAGATGTGTCTTCTCCTTGTAAATTGTAATCCTTGTAATCTAGAGCTTGTGCAGTTGGTCTCATTACTTCAATCCATTCCTTCAAGAACGTGAAATCTTGAGTGTTAAACTTTGGCAGGTGTAAGCGTTCCATCACGATATTAAATTTGTCCTTCATATCATAGATGGCTCTGTAACAGTCAAATTCAGAGTTCCAGCGAGTTGAGTTTGGCATAGGTATTATTCCCCCAAGCACATCAAACACTGCTTCAGCAGTTTTTGAACTCTGATATATGGCATTGCTCAAACTGGAACATTTGCCAGCCACTGAACGATACATTCGCTTGAAAGTCGCATCACTTGCCAGTGCTTTATTGGCTTTCGGAACGTTCAAATAGTTCGGCCATCTTCCAGCAAATGAGAACAATCGACAATGTAAAGAGAACAAAGGAAAAAAAATAGACAGGCATGTAGTAAAGGAAACGCTAAAGATTAGAGATCAATTCATTAGAACTTTTATTTTTAAAAAAGAAAATTTAAAAGTACTTGGCCGTAATTAAAATGTACTTACTAATAAGTACATCAAAAATGTATTTAAAGTACAAGTACTAAGTACACAATCGTGAAAGGACTTAAGTATAAATACTCAAGTACAACAAATGTACAGGAGTACTTAAGTATTCGGCATCACTGCTCTAGACATATTTCAATTTATTCAATCTGAAATTTCAAAAAATCATTGGTGTAGTTTCCCGTATACACTCTTACTATTACTAATAATACACTAATAATATTTTATTTATATATTTTTATTGATAATATTGCTCTAATGTTATATTATACCCTTATTTCTAATTGCGTGATAGGCTTTAATCGATAAAAACCTATAAAACAATGAATTCAAATAAATTTATAAAAAATAAAAAAATCAATTCCATTCAAACACCTAGAAAAACATTCAATCATTCTGATGTTTACATTAAGAAAATTTTATTACGTTGGAAGGCACAACTGCAAGGAAAATCACTTGATTGAAAAATAATTCTGCGTCGAATGGCGGACCAAAAAAGAAAAAAAATGAAAGTTCCTGATCAATTCATCAATGGCAATAAAACGAGCAAGAATGGTGAAGTTACTCTTGCATCTGCAAGATCTTCAGATTAGAGCGATCGCAGAGACCTAATAAAGGAAGTAAAGCTTTTGAAATTATACTAAAATGTTTCAAGTGTTTTTGGCAGCAAAAAACTGAGAAAATGATTTTGATGAACTTTCTCCAATTTTACAAACTTTGGAATAAAGTATGGACTTCTGCTCAATTGACCTAATTAATCGAACCTTTGGCTGCAAAATGCTTTGATAAAAGAATAAAGCAGTAAATGCATCAAAATTAATTAAAAATAAAACTTAAAATTGCTTTGGAAAACTTTCGGGAACATCACTTGTGGCTAAAACTGTCTAAAATTAGGCAAATAATGAATTGCAACTTAAATTGAAGCATCTCAATAAAATAAATTGGAATCAAGAATCTCTGCAATGTTTCCGGAAAATAAGCTTATTTTTGTTTCAGAGACTTTAAAGACTAGAATGTATTATTGGATTTCAATAGCAAATATTTCTATAATCGATGAAAGAAATGCATATTCAATATTCATTTATACGAGGCATTTAAAACGTCAGCGATTGGTCAAAAAAGTCCCTGATTATGAAATCTTCATCATCTCCATCAACTCCATCACTTAAACCGGCAAAAGGAGGACATCCTAATTCCGCTCCGAAAGCGACCACCCTTTGATCCATTTCGACTTGATAATTGTCCTTCCTTGGAAATTCCTCTGGAGAAATTGGAGTGAGTTCCAAATGATGGTATGACTTGTTGCCCGATTTTCTTGTAGATTCATCAATCGTAGGTGTTTTTGTTGAGTTGTTTACCATAAGTTGAGTGCTTGTTGTTTTGCACTGAAACTCATTCTCTGAAGCCTTGAACCAGGAACTCGAGTGGGAAAAGCCAAAGTCACCATGGTTTTCATCCGTTCTCCTCTCTTCTGTATTCTCCAGTAGTCTTGAAAAATATAGCGTTCATAAACATGGTTACATAGATTAGTTTAAGAATTAAGACTTTTAGGCAGCGTCGCTAGTTTTATAATTATTAATTGATTATTTACAATTTAAAATCAGAAATATATTTGATATGCATGCTTTAAAGAGTCGAACGATCAACGCTTATCATATACTCATGACATTATCCGATCAGCTGAATTAACTTCTTTAATTAAAAACAAATTGAGAACCCACCCATCAGTCGTAAAACATTGATCGTACGAGGCTTCCATGCAAGCCGATGAAGGTGCCATCTCTATCCTGTTGAAACACGACTGTACTGAACCAAAACCACTGCTACTGTTCTCTGAATGAGACTGACAACCAGCCAATTCAGAACTGAATTGAAGGCTCAATCGATCGAAGTTGGTTGGTGATTCAGGGCACGTAGTGGAATCTGCTAAAGAGGAGACGGAAAAGTTGTGCGTGGAACTCAGGAATGAGGCGTAATCATCCATGTCCATTGAAGTGTTCTCGTTGCTTTCATGATTGCCTTCAAAGTTTAAACAAATATTTAGAAATCAAATCAAATTATTTTAATGCTCATTTCAGGTAAATTACTTCTGCTAATGAAGTTCAACAAATCATCAACATCGCTGTCGACGGTTTCAGAAGTTGGAAGATTGAATGACGAATGATCCTGCAATAGATGGAATATTTTAACTTTTCAAAAATGATTGCTCTGAATTTTGAAGATTAAACATTCGATATAGACCGAAAAGTTTAATAATTTCCTGTTTTTATATCACCTTATTTGCGGCTTAATGAATCTAGGCAGAGATTGGATGTCTATACAACATGCAACTGAAATATGTTGTCTATGACTCAAATACAATATATTCGTACAATTAAGATAACTGAGAACTAATGAATACAAAATCCGATAAATTACGTCCTTGCAGCTTTAGAGATATTTTAGCAATTAGTACAAGCTCTTGAGAGTGTAGGTTATTATGCAATGTAATTTACAACCGAGTAAACGCCACATAATTTGACTCTCCAGCTTGTGACGACACAAATTAAAAACATACTTTCTCTCATAGAGGCTTCTATTTTTGAACGACGTTTCTTTCATTCATCGTCAACCTCATTTAAAGCCAATTACGCAACGGTGTATTTACGGGAATCACTTTTACCTCTTTATCCAACAGACATTGAGGCAGGAGAGACTCAACTGATTTGTCGTTCGAATCATCTTGAGGGCTGAAGATAATTTAAGTCATTTAGGTGAATTCACATTATTATCGCTTTAATTTTTGTCTGACTTTGATACTAAAGGTTCTTTAAACTATTTTAATTTTTCGAATAATCAATGTATTCTAGGTTGTGATTTATAAATAGCCTCAAAATTTTTATATTTGTAAATAGCCTGCATAAATGGTTCAAATACCTTGCAGAGGAATAATTCTGTACAAAGTCCAGGAGCTCAACCAATTTCTCTCTGAACTCTTCTTCTGATGTAATACCTTGTTTCGTTTGAGCGAGTTGTGAAATGTTTGACATTTTGCCATCACTAATTTTCCTGTTATTCTCGACTTCCAGATTCTGAGGAGAGACTTTCGTTTCAGAACTTAACCATACTTCAGTACCTTCCGCAATTTTTGACGAATTGTCCTTTTTGTAAACACTAGTGTCAGTAGCTAGTTCTTCACTTCTTTTGAAGTCAGACAAATCATTTTCTGGACTGTCAAAATGGTAAAGATCTGGAAAAAACTGGTGCAGCTGACGGTTCAGTTGTTGATGATCCATCGGAGTCTCTTGTGTTATCAGGTTTGAAGAATCTGAAATTGGAAACTCATCGTCTGCTTGGGAAAAACCGCCGAGAGAACTGAAATGATTTATGCCTTGAGATTCTTCTTTTAGGTTTTCACCTTCAAACTGATATTGTCCGTTTTTGCTATTAACCTTTTGTGCAGAAAATAAAAAACAATCTTTGCTGTTTTTGTCTAAGTTAGCTTTAAGACTAGTAGAGTCCTTTTTTGATAAATTATTTAAGTCCTTAGTTTGATTCGCATTGCAGTTGCTTGAAAATACATGTCCTACATGTGACTGATGACTTTGCGACAAAAGTTTGTTTTTAAGTGAGGCACATGACACTTGAAGGATCCTAGATGCTTTAGGATTGCAAGATGACATCTGAGTGTCGTTACTCTTTGCGCTAGATATTTTTTTTATATTGGTTTCGCAATTAGTTTCATCTTGACAGTCTTGCATGCCTTTCTCAATTTGATGAGGTCCAGCACTCAGAGCCAATTGCCTCGATTTAATCAACCTCTCGTTTGCTTCCATAGTCTCTTTCCTAAGGAGTTCACATTTCATTTCTGTAAGTTTACTTGTCTCCAAAAGCTTTTCTTGAAGAGAAATCAACTCCATAAGTTTTGCGGTTTTTTCATTTTGAAGGCGAATCAGATATTCATTCGTCACATTCACATCTGGAAGATCATTAACTTGAATGGCAATCGCTTCATTTTCAAGGAAAATGTTATCACTCGGAGATTCTTGCAAGGAAGCGCTGAAGGATTGCAAAAAAAGGGCGTTGTCAATTGGTTCCATCGTGTTTGAAAGGGCGGCAACCTCAGATACTAATGAAGTACTGGGACATGATTCTGCAAAACAGGGATTCAAGCTTTCCAACGTCACAAAAGTTGGTTCTGTCGAGGAAATATTGAAAAATATTGATGGATCTAAAATATTTAACTCCGTTGAGGATGCTGACAGTTGTGTGGAGCGTTTGGATGGAAGAACGTACGTGGTCGATGAAAGACATGCAGTCGATTGAACCGAGAACGAGTGAGAATAATTTAGCGTAGTTGTTTTAGAAAAACTCATAAATTGCTGATTTTCGCAAGTCATTTGTTCTGGCAATATTTGAGTCGATTCAGAATTTCTTTTGTGTGTCGATGTCTTCTTCTGTTTGTAGAGATTAGGGATGACTATGGATGGACGTCCATTGGTGTTTGTGGTCAAAGAAGTTCGAACAATTTCATCCAATCTTGCTCCAATTAAACTGCTCGTGGTTAAGACGACGTTGGGTGGTATGACATCTTTAGATCGATCGTTAAGTTCATTTGGAAGAGGCGAAGGTGGCGAGGGGGGAGGGTTTTGAGGTTTAGATTGGTGAATTGTTTGTGTTGGAGATGCAAATGCTGATGGAAGAATTTGTGGAGCTTGGAGAAGAGAGAGGTGATTAGAAGCAATACTGGCTGTTTTCTTTTGCTGAACTGGAATGGATGGGGTTAACACCGAAGTTGTCAAAGTAAATGGATACGAAGTCACTGACATTCGCAGTATTTTTGAGCCACAAACCAAAGTTTCTTTTTTTGCTTCCGTTTTTGGTAACCTAAGGATTTTAGCTTTGCTGTTGGAGCAAACATTGGGGAGTGGGGTGTTGCTTGTAGGAAAGGCATTTGAAACCAGTTTGGAAGAATTTTGAAGATTTGTTGAAAGTTCGGATGATAATTGTTGATATAATTTTAAAAACAGCAGTGGTTGGTTCACTGCTAAATCACAAGCCGATGAAACCTCGTTGGGTTTATTCGAGCCAAAGATATTAAGAATTGAGGTAATGTAATTGAGAATTTCCATGTTTTTCGTTGGATGTTTGTCAAATGCATTCAAGTTTTGGAGGTCTTCAGGTGAATTCAGCAACGAAGATGATGATATTCCAGAGTCCTGCTGAATAACTTTTACGTTTTCTTTTGTTGTAGATATTCTTTTGAAGAGTTTCCTGTTGTACTGAGGAATGATTTCAATTGGGTATTGATTGGCTGGGCTTGAGTATTGAATTATTTCAGAGATTAATTGGCCGTTATTTCTGTTAGCCTGTTGATTGGACATATTTTCCTGTTTATGCAATAGCTCGTTTAACCCGTGATGCGGCAACATGTTTGTGTTATCGACTAAGTTATTAGATAACAGGCAGTTTTGAATCTGATTTTGAGTTTTAGACCTGAGAGGTTCAGTGATATCTGACAAAGAACCTGGAAATGGTAACTTGAATCTTTTTCCATTAAATGGAGCAGCATTTGTTTGGTTTTGAGGGCTTGAGACTTCATTCATTTGTTGAGATATACTGAAATTTGGTCCAGTAACTAAAAGATCACCAGGCTCCTTAAAATTTTGCTTCTGGTTCTCTATCTGATTTGGAATCAATCGTGAAAGGGCAGCGTTAAGAAGAGCCTGATCCATGTTGATTTGCTCCAATGATGAATTTATTTTTGTCTGTAAATTATTTAATTTATAAGGACTACTCGAGCAAGCAACCTCTTTTGAAAACGTCATGTTGAGATTTTGAGCAGAAAACACGTTGTTCTTGCTGTTTTGAGTGTTTGAGACCTTAGAGATACTGCTCAAATGTGAGTTAACAGTTTGCGTTTGAGGAAACGCCAGGGAAGAAAGACTGTTGACTCCAACGAAATTGGATAGATTTAGTGGAAGGAGATTGTTTTGGATATCTTGACTAGCAATCATCGTTGGTGTGGAATGTTGTGATCCAGAAAAGTTAGTTGCAATCAAATTGCTAGACAATCTGTTAATGACTTCAGCTGCTGAATTTTTGACTGTCGAAGCCACGAAATCCATCCCTTTCTTATTCTTCGCTTGACTCCTACTTCTGTGTCTTTTGAGGTTCTTGTTACTTTTGTTTCCGTTTACGATTCTAAATATTGGTTTCTGATTGGCCATCTGAGACACATTTACAGAAGGGATCAGTGTCTGGCTGTCTTTAATTATTTCCTCCGAAGACGTCGTGCCTGCCAGTGAAGTGTTGTGGAAATTACTCGAATCACTGAATGTGAAAATGGAATCGTTGTTTGTGTTGCTGATTGGAGGGCGACTGAGGAAATTGTCATCGACCTTTTTACATTGCTTTTTTGTTAACGGTTTTTGTTGAGTACTTGCCATTTTGCTCATGCATGATAACTCCACAGAATTATTGTTCTGGTCAAGTTTCTCATCATTTGTATTTGTAAATAAAGGTTGCTGTATCGTGAAAATATTTTGTTTCATCGTAGAAGTCACAGGATGGGCTGACGAAATAACACTTGGGCAACTGAAAAAACAAGATGATGTTCTGGACGAAAGCTGTTGAAAAGACGTACAAGAAGTGGTTGAAACAATAGGATGATTGTTTGATGTTGGATTCAAGACATCTTTGTTGTGATTCACCATATTTTGCTGGAATGAGTTTTCAACATTGTTGACAGATGAAGAAGACGACCTTGGTACTTCGCCGAATCTGTCCAACAAAGGCTTGTTACTGTTTTGCAGAGTTTTTGTGAGAGTTTCGTTGAGAAGCGTCAAAAATTTTGCGTCACATTTTCCAACGTCGATTGCAGTGGAAAGGAAGTTATTGAGAAAGTTACTTAGAGTAGAAGTCCCTTCGTTGTTACAGGGTGTTGAAGAGGTTGAATATGGTTTCGTGTTAGAATTGGAAACACAGTTATCTACTTGCAGTGTTTGGTCTTGGGTGACACTCTTTAAACTGTGTTCAGCTTTGTTCAATTGTTGTTGCATTTGAAGAATCAATTGTCTTTGCTTCAATGCCACCAGTATATCGTTGCTTAGCAACGGCGTCTGTGACAGCCAATTCGAAAGGAGATCGACCGGAGGAGTAGAAGATACTTTGGGAGATGATGTTGTAAGCGCAGATAAAACTGATTGATGTGAGATAGAAGATGGAACGTTTTCTGAGAAAACATTTTGACAAAATTGAGTATCATCGACTCTGTTTGAAATGTTGTCATTTTCTACTGGCAGAAATTCTTGGTATCTGGAAAGAACCGTGGCCAAGGAAGAACTCATGTTGGGATTCATTCGAAAAGTTGACTTGAAATCAAATGTATCATCGTGCGTAAATATGGCAGCAAAAGCTGATTTTTTCTCTTTGCCTTTTCTGAATTTCTTTTGTTTCCTTAAAATTTTGGATATTTTTGGCCTTGAAGAAGTAAAAACAGATTGAGACATTTGATTAGAGCAGGGTGTACTGAGGCTAGAAGGTGTAGAAGACGTTATTGCTGTAGACAAATCTACAATTTGTTAGAAATTCTGTAAAATTGTTGAAGTGAAAATTAAAAAAAAAAAATTTTCCGACCAAACACAATCAGTACAACAACAAAAAATAGTCCAAAAAAAACCTCATCCGAAAATTTTTAAAGACTCCATCATGGCTCGGAGTCTCCACGGGATTATAAAATGAATTTAACTTAAATAAATAACTAAAACTGCATACAAATTAAAAATGAAAACAACACGAATAACAGTAAATAATTAGTTCTATTAATTTCAATCAACCACTCTTCAGTAAGCTCAGTTCCCCTATCCTCACAACCCACTTCCTTCCTTCACGTTGACTTTTCTTAATTTTTCTTGAAGCAATTTTTTGCAAATCTCCCTGTCTTCTTTCGACAAATCAAGACTCAGTATAAATTTGCTAAAGTCTTAACAATCTTTCAATTTGTCGCTGTTGTCCAAAACCATATTCTTACTAGAACACCTTTTTTTTTCAAATTGATTTAAATATCTAAATTATTTTACTAATTATTAATATACGTTTATCGGACAACTTATATATATATATATATATATATATATGTAATTGTTTAAGTTGAGTTTTTAATCAAGGATGCACTCAGGTCATCGTAGTACAAATTACCATGAATTACAAGCGACACAAACAAATTAAAATATTGATAATTATATTCTCACAGTAAGTTGCTCCGTATGATTTAAATTCAAAATATTTGAAGCATGGGGCAGATATAGGATTAAACAGTGAAATTCGGAGATCAAACGAGAACAGGCCGGATGTGGTTTAGAAGTGCTTTAAGCACCACCTCGGAGATAAGTTGTAAAGAATGCTTCGTAAAAACTCACTGTGTGTACCCAATTATATATCTGAGAATCTTCAGGGATGGTCGTGTTTTTTAGAAATTTTTTACCTGCTTAAGAAACACTGGATACGAAAGCGACACGTAAAATTTTTGCTTTAAAAAATTCGTCGTCTATTAAAGAATAAAATTTGCCTCTTGGCAATGAAGTGTTGATGTCTTTGTAATAAGCATTTAAAAACTCACCTGATGTTTGAACATCTGTTTGAGAAGACACGACTCCATCACTGCTGATAGTCGTTCTGGTGACAAACCGGTTGATGGTGGGAGTAATTGTGGCGATGTTAGATGAAGATGGCAGAGATACTTTCTGATTTTTCAGACATTCGGTTATCAACTTGATGCTGTCCTCCTCCAACGTTGTTTGAGGTAAGAATGATATATCTTCCGTGACTAAGGATGTTGCAGATGATAATTGAAGTGGTGGTGGTGATAATAATGGTGCAAATGTTGATGGAAAAATTGCTGAAGAGGAAATCAATGTTGGCGATGATTTGAAAGAAGCCACTGACGTTGACGTACGTGTCTCATTTCTTGAGAATGGCATCTGAAGACTCGAGGTTGAAAACGCCAGTTGTGATGGGGGTGAACTGAACGAGGGCGATGAGAGCGATGACGATGACGACGGAACAACGTAAGATGAAGACAAGACGGGAGCAGCAAGTCTTCGTTTTTTAATCAATGATAACGTTAGCTGACAAGGAGGAAGTGGAAACTTGAATAGAGGCGATGGTGGAGTGGAAAGCTGATGATCCTCTATCAATGGATGAGAGAGATTAGGTGACTGGTCAGGTGATGGATCAGGTGAGGGGTCAGGTGAGGGAGGTAGCATGAAAGGAGAAGGTGGAAGTGGTGAAATGGGTGAAGTCAGCGGCTGGTGAAACTTCAAATTGTCCCACATTTCTTCCATTTTGTTGGATCGAGTCTGCAAGGCATTGTGAAATATGTTTATTAATAATTAATAATTAATATTATTTTTAATATTGCTATTTCATTCCCAGTAATTTCGTCCAAATTTCATTTATGTTTTTGTTAGAAAATAAGAATGGATAGTTTTTTGATGAAAGACAAAACATTCTATATACATGCCGTTATTATTGCTGGATTGTTTGAAACAGATATCTTCTGATCTTTGGTAATTCCATACTAGCTGTGTTCTTGGACTTACAAAAGGTATTCGATTCAGCAAATAATTAAATAATTCTAAAACAAAAACTTGAAAATCATGGTGTCGGGAGAACTGTTTTAAATTGGTTTAACAATTATTTGAAAAACGGAAGACAAAGGTCTCTTTGAACAATATTCTCTCAAGTGACTTGTTATTGGGTCCCACTAGGACCTCTTCTTTTTACTGTTTATGTGAATATAGGACCTGCAATTCTCAAATTGTTTGTTATATGCAGATAACATTGTTGCTTGCTTATCTGGGAATCACATCGGCAATCTTATCTCCACTTTGAATGATGAATTAGTTAATTTTCGTAAAAGGTTTGTTGTAAGGGGATAGTCTTTAAATTTAAAGAAATCGAATTTTATCTTACTTCATACACCAATAAAACATCCTTCTTTTGTTCTTCATACTGCCGGAGATAATGTTTAATTGAACAAAGCGCCACACGTTAGATATCTTCGAGTAATTATTGGTGAACATCTTTCTTAGTCAAAACACTTTAATTACATTAATAGTTGCATTGTCAAGAATAAACGAATTTTTCACGTAAACACTAAGATTGCCCTCTTGTTATAATTATAATTATTTTACCTTATATTCTTTGGTTTTTTTTTAATGGGAGTTACTCTAATAATGTTTCATACGGCCCGTGTTAAACCCTAAAACTCAGGAATTCAGTTCCTCACTATCCAAGACAACAGTAAAGTTCTTCTCCATTCAATGTTATGGTCCTAGGTCATTGTCAACTACGTGTGTGGTGATTAAAAGTAGCAGTTCTATTGCCTTTAATTTGATGTACGTATAGTGGAGCTCTTTGGCAATTTTCCTCGTCAAATAATTTGCTCGTCTCCTTGTCAGAGAAAATTTTACCCCAGCCATTTAAAAAAATAATAATTTTATAAACTTCAATTTAATTTGTAACCTTTTTTCTAACCATAAAAATTCTGATGTCTTATTGGATATATGTAAAGATATCCTCATGGTTTTCAAAGGCCCTAAAATGCTATTTTGCATATTTTACATGATCTATTCGTTAAATTTATTTGAAATTTTACAGGAGGTTTACATGCAAAAAATGATGGTACGTATAAAATCTACTAATATTGAACTTATATTTAACAATTGGTTATCAGTTGGTTTGCGTGCTGACTGTACTCCTTGAAAAAATCCTAAAAATTGTATATTTTTGGCGGTATTGTATAAAGTCGTTTTATTTCCATCACTAGAGTTGGTCTTAACGCGGAAACTTATTCGTCCTCAAGACTTATCACAAATACTTAATATCTGCATTTGTTATTCCATGGAAACAAAGTCTCTTTTAAAAAGACAATTGTTGCCTAAATACGAATGTTTTTAAATGTGAAACATATTAAATGGGCATTAAATTGAATTTTTAAAAAAATTCAAGATGAGTAAAATAATCAAGTGGAGGTTTTTGATAAAATTCACATATTAATATTAGAAATGATAATATTTGTTTATTAATATTACCATTAATAATGAATTTAACTCTTATTAGAATTATTAACAGCTTTAATATAGTCAAAATCGCTTTGCCTACCTCAACCCGGAGTTGTGAAACTTGTTTAGTTCATCATCTTCAAATCAACTGCCAATGAAAGGTCATCATCGAGCATCAACAAGGTTTCCTTCCACAATGATTCTTCACAGAACAATCTTCACTTCATCTCTTCTAATTTCATGAAACAAAACTAATGCACATTAAGAAATAAAATTGACGATACTAAATTATGAAAATAAGAACTAGCTTAACATGAGAGTGTCGCTTAATCAATGTTACGCTGAGTCCTTTTAAACCTGGGAGTGCTCATCACACAGACAAAAGAGTGGAGATTCGAAGCAGAAGCTGATGCAAATCGTTTGAATCTGAACGTTAAGATGAAGATATCGGAAATTTATTGCAACACAATTGTTAACATAATTCTTGAAATCAATCAATTAAAGACTTATATAATTACCCTAATTAGCAAATAAAACTTATCTCTTAAAACTCAATGGTTGAAAAGAGACCCTAAAAAAATGAAGCACATAAATACGAAGAGAACAAAAACAATAAAAATAAAGTGACGCGTTAAAAGATGCTCGTATAAACGTTACTCTTCATCATCCTTTTGTCTGCCACAGCTGGCATTTTGAGTTTCAATTAACAGACCTTAGAGAGCGTAATTTTTAAGGACTAACTAAAGCTTCAGTTATTTATAACTTGCCCATCCAAGCACTGTATTTGTTCATTTCTTTAATATTCTATAACTTTAAATTCGTTAATTCGTATTTAGCCGATATTTTAAGAATCCCATTGAATATTTCTATCGAATGTGGTGGCAGCACAATCCCACGACCATTTCTATAGAGCTGCTTCCCAAGGTCGCTCACTAAAGTCTAAATCATCCTAGTTATGCGACGGACTGTAGTCAAACGAATACATAAAGGGCGCGCTCTCTGGCGGTGAAATCTGAGTTGAACATCGACTTGATAAACACGAACGAACATAGTTGGTTTTTTTTTTATAAATTGAAAAGCATTTCAATTGTATTTCTGTGTTACCAATGGTTGCGATCAATTATACTACCATTGCCACCGCATGCAGAACGCACTCCATTCGGCCAACCTGCATGCCAAACTCACTGGTGTTGAAGACAACTAAAACTAATTAATGCTAAATTTATATTAAAATAAAAAACAAATTATGGTCAAGATATTGCTCTGGAAAATCGACTGGCTCAGTGATATTCCTATAACTGAAACTAAAACTGGAAACTAGAATTATTGTAATAAAACGGATATAGAAATGATAGCTAAAAAACTTTATAAAAACTTGAATGATTTTATTTCAGTTTCTATAGTTTTTGATAATTTACAAAAATTTATTGTCTTTGCAATCACAGTTTCTCGCAAAATTGCGCACCGCTACTTCCCGTTTATCGTTCGTTATCATACTTTCTCACGTGTATAAAGAAATGGCTAGCATAATAATGTAGGGTTGCAGATCGACTAATTTTTTTACTCGCGATTAGTCGCACGATTAATTATTTTAATCGCAGCTAACGAATTTTTAATCGCACCATCCCATTATCCAATTAATTCCCCAAAACACTTAAATTTTTCTTCAATAAATCAATCAAGTGCTTTCTGAATGATGATTGAAGACTTGAAGACGGCATGTGCTCAAACTAAACTTGTCTCCCAAAAATCGTCCTACCATCGTTTTTTGCGGCCATCTTTTCTTCGTAAACAAACGGGAAGTAGTAGGAATAAAACAAAGACTTGACATTTTTGATAAAAACGTTTTAAATTAAATTTTTTAAATTTAACGCATTAATCCCAGAAACTTTTTAACGCGTTAACATCCCTTTAACGCAGTGGTTCTCAACCCCCGGTCCGTGAATCAAATGGTACCGGGCCGCCCAAGGAACAATAAATTATTTCAATTTCATTAAAAAAATTAAAATAGTTTGTAGGGCTTGAGAACAACCGCTGCCATCTCTTTCTTAGCGTGTTCGGTAAAATTATTGAGTCTGATTTTGTAACATTTTAAGAATAACGATTAACTTACCAAAAAAATAATACACTTTTTAATTAAATTAAATTTTTAATTTAAAATAATTTTTAATAATTTAATTAAGTGATTACAGTGAAGTAATTTCATTATTATCTTTTTTCCTTTTCATTGTGGGACACTGAACTTTGCCCCATAACTTCACCAGGCTCCAATCGTGCAGGAAATTATATAATTATTTTTTGTAATTTTATTACGTAATATTCAACTCAACTCCACTCCCCCGGTCCGCGGTAAAATTATCAGGCATTGACCGGTCCGCGGCGAAAAAAAGGTTGAGGACCACTGCTTTAACGCAAAATCTGCAGGCCTACAATGATGCAACTCTCTTGACGTGAACGTGAAAGCCCTGTGTGGGATTATTTTGATGAGTTTGATGGAAATTTTAAGTATTTAGCGGTAAAGAACGATGGCATAATCTGCGGAAAAGTCATAATAAGCAAAAACGCCACTAGCATGAAGGTGAATCTGCAAGCACATAACCCAGAAACGGTGACCCGTCGTAACAACCCGGCGACAAAATAGCCCCGACAATGTGTTAAACAAAAAATTTTGTGGGTTGAATACATTAACCGATAATTGATTCCAAATTTAATTCGAAGTTAGTGGTTTGAATGCTTTTATGACCGTTTTGAGTTTAATTGGTATCAGGGAATTTCATCAAGTGGAAGATTTATCGTCTAAAATATTATTAGGATTCCGGCTACTTCCTCACTTTACATGGACTTTTCAAGTTGGTATTTAATGTAAATTATCGATTGACAAGCAACATGTGAATCTGCTCAAAGAAAATTTACCAGACACTCATTAAGTCACGAAGGTTCCTTTGATCGTTTAATTTCTTTTGATCCTTCCCCGAGTTCCCGTTGCAATGTGTACAATGAAGTTTGATTTGGAATTTATCGATGGACGTACAACATATTCGAGCCACACAAAGTGAATCACCTTATCGGACTCACCTTATCATCACGTCATGTGGACATGTAACAAATCCACAATGAACCAATTTTACCGCTATTTTGACGGGGATGTTTCGACGGAACCATTTTGACGGGGCTGATTTGACGGGGCTATATTGTCGCCGGGCTGTTAATACGGGGTGCCCCCAGAAACTCATAATAAATACGTCGAGAAAGAAAGCAAGAAATCGTTGAAGCTTAAACAACTGAAATTCCAACAAGTTCAAGCATCTATCTGCATTAGTAGAGTCTAATGGTGCAGCAAAAACTTTGCAATCAGCTCATGACCGCTACTTGTTGGACCTCAAACAGTAATCAATTCAGAACGCACTAAAATACTGGATTGATAACCAGGTCACATGGCTATCTCGCAGTTCTTGACATTCTGGTATCACCAGAAATAAAAGTAATTTTATAAGTATAAAATTATTTTATAATTGATATATGCTAAATAATTTTTTATTTAAAATTAGATTGCATAATTTTTATTTAAAATTATGTTGCATGGTGTTACTTAAATTATATCGCACAATTTGTCATTGATTTATAATACGATACATACGAATCAAAAAAAGAGTCATAATTCTATTCGGCAAACTGTATATGAACCCAACTGAAAACAGCATCCATTGATAAGAGCTTGAAGTAGGAATCGACTCTGGCTCCGGCAAATTTTAGCCGGGGTTTGCATAAATCGTATGTTAGAAATTTTGATAATTATTTTAAAATGCGAACGTCGATTCTATGCCTGAATTCAAGTTATGATAAAATCTCTCATTTGATGGAATAAAATCGTCAGGTATTAGTTGTAGAAACTCTTGCGAGTGGCTGGTATTTCAACTCCTAATGGATCAGCACCAACAAATTAATAATTTGAGGGTTTTTTTGAGGAATGCAGCTCAGAAAAGGAGACATTTTTGTAAAAATTTACTTTTTGAAATTAAATATTTTGAAAATTAAACATATTTTATCAATTTCATTTTGTCAAAATGTTTGTACTATCATGGTCTAAATATATGATAAGTTTCGTCCGAGCGCGTTTGGTAGTTTTTGTATTATAAGCTTTTAAATTCGGCAATAATACAAAATGTCGCAATCTCCAGTGCTATTTATCCCGAAAAGGGGTCAAAATTCTACTTTTGATTAATTATTTACCATAGATTTAAGATTGTTTCACAACATATCAAAATTTTAAAAAGTACTTTGCGCCTTAATAAAATAAAATGACTTAGAAAAACGTTGATTTTTCGAAAATACTGTATATATACGGACTCATACTGTATTATAACTATTGTTGTAAATGCGGTAAAACAATGATTTTTGGGAGATTTGTTTATTTAATTATAAGCTATAAAATAATTTAAAATTGAATGTTTTTTGAGGAATGTAGCTCAGAAATTGTGAAGTTTTTGAAAAAGTTAAATATTTTGAAAACTACGAATATTTAATTAATAGAATTGTCAATTTATTTATACATCCATTCTCTAAATATATGCTAAGTTTCATTTGAATTTGTTTTCTAGTTTTTGTTTTACAATCTTTTAAATTGAGCAAAATTCCAAAATGTGGCAATATTCACAATTTTTTAGTACTATTTATGTCGACAGTGTAGTTCTAGCATTGCTTTGTCTATGTGATGTCTACTACTACAAAAGAAGATACTTAAAAAATGTACAATAGGTAAGAATACATTGTTTTAGTCATGGGCCGCAAATATTGTCCGATGCGAGCAACCCACATCTGCTCAAAACGTTTTAATCAATACTTTCAACGTGTTTTTTGTCTTAAATCGTTCGCGTGCACATATTTAATATTGTTTAAGCTAACTTTAAAAAAGGCCTCCAAATTTATGTTAAATTCAAACGAATTGGGTGCAATTTGAACCCCAAGGAACATAACTTTTTAACAAGGACCATAGACTATATGAGCGTTAAAATGTACATGCATTGAAAGAAAAAGTGAGAAATGACAAGGAATAAAATAAATGATGGTCCACGGACAATAAGAATAATCTATCAAATAATTTACATGTATTAATATGTTTGCAGACTTCAAAAGTTTTGAATGAATCGACTAAATCTGCGAATGGTTCTCATTTAATGAGATTTAAGATTTTCGGACATATTAATAGATAAGAATCTATCCGTTCAGATAATTCCAAGATGATCATTTCGGATGACGAAGCTTCAATTTGAGATTATTTACATGGTTATCGTTATTTTTCAAAGTAAACCTTACACATATGAATAAACATGGAATACAATTAACTAAGATTTTGCAAAATTAATTTAGTAAAAAAAGATACTGTTACATGAATGGACTCGTTTGTCTTTTCTGCTACTCTCATTTACTTATTGATTTATTTATTTAGTTGACCTTTGGATGACCTCATATGGTGGAGGTTGTTCGCCCCAGATGTCGCATCGCTTTTCCATATGAGGTGAATTCTCAATGATATATGATAAGTCCGCAGGAGGCATGTTGAACCCGTCAGATAGGAAGACTTGCGTGCTCCGAGGAAAGAGAAAGTGTGAAGTCTGATAGTTACTGTGGAGCTGAATTTGGGCATGTTCATGCTGATGTCGAGTGCAGTTGTGAAGGTGGGTGGTGGTCAATGCATGAAGCCCTGGTGGGGCATTAAACGCCTCGATTGATCGATTACCAGTCCAAGTTTCTTTCATATTCTTCTTTTTGAAAATGCAGATGATGGAAATAAGAACGAAGGAGAGCATAACAAACAATACACACGATGAAACGAATTTATCGATTTCCTCCATTTGGTTTTCGTAAAATTGTTGAGTCAAGTGATTCTTTGAAACAAGGACGTGTTTGTTGGGTGCTGAGGATGTGAAGTTTATCGCTTCGTCACTCGAAGGCTTCCGTGTCATGTCCCAGTAAATCATCTTCTGAAATTACTGTTCGTAATTAACCAACCGACGTGAATGTGAACATTTCTAGTAATTCTTCAATGAGTTCATTTTGATTCATTAAACTTGGAAAGTTTTACTTCAATTCAACTTGTATGAAAATATGACTGAATTGCGGAAATAATTGTATATTTGAATACTGAATTCTTTCAAAACGACGATCGTGAAACACGTGAAATGTAGCAGGTGTGCTTCTCAAATAAGATTCCTCCTCAAGTCGATTCCTTTAACAATCTAATAAATTATGATTATTAACTCACCTTCTCAGGAAATAATTGTATATTTAATTAAGCCAGCAATTAACAAATGTGGAAGACAACCAATCTTCAATCAGCTGAAAATTCCAGTGATTCACTTAACTTAAGTAAGTGTTTAACAAATTTATAAGCATTCGTTAATCAAACTGACCTCATTTTGTAGAAACTTCAACTGGTTCTTTAGAAATTTCCGAACGAGGCTGGTTTGTGTCTTCGGTTGGTTCGCGCTGGTTGTCAGTATTATGACATATAAGATATTATATTGACTTGATGATAGTTAAGATATTACAATTATTTACTAATAATTAGCTTATTATAATTACTCCAGGCTATCATTTTACATGTGCAATAGTTAGGTCGTAAAATTGTTTGAAGAGATGATTATTATTCGTGCTATTTTTAATGCACAATTACCACGAAGCACATCCGTAGACAAAGAAAATCTGGAATTAAAGAATATTTGTGGCTATTAATAAATTCAAATCAGCGAACACAAACGTGGTCCTGTTGAGAGCAAAGCATCAGAAGATTCGCTAGTGACGACAATGGTGACGACGATGATGATGATAATTACGGCGATGATGACATTAACAAAAACAAGGAGATGTTGACGACAGTTTAGGGCAACAGACTGAATCGTCGCACAACAATTTACAAGCGTTAATTATTTTCTAACCATACTTTCTCAATCCTCACCTTCAAAACTTTGTTACTTTAACCTTTGAACTTTTAATCCTTCCGCTTGTTTGAACTTTAACTTGTAACCTCTTAATAGTTTCCTTAACAATCCGCAATGTAAACCCCAGATTCCCGATTCAGCTTTTCGATTTTGAAACCCACATTTCACGTTTCAACAGTTAATGCAGTCACAGGGGCGTACAGGTTAGCCGAATAGGTTACGTGCCTGCCTGCGTACGGCGGTAATGGCAACAGTCGTAATGTGTCGTATTCGAAACCCAGCCTGCTCTGCCGCCAGCGCCCTTTGGAAGGAGCGCTATATAAATGGTTACAAGAAGCGCCTCTGACGCTATGCATATGGCGCTATATAAATGAAGTTACAATTATAATAGAACAACAACATTAGCAATTTTACTGTTTGGGATTCACAAACGATCTTAAATGGCCTCGAATATCCAATATTAACTTTAATTTTAATTTATTTTAAATTGATTTCATTGCCCAAACAAAATTATTAAATGGCATTAGGAACTTAAAAGGAAGCATTCATCGTATTTAGCTGACCTTTATATTAGGGTAGGTCGTCAGTGCAATTATTTTGTTCGATTGACTTTTGATAGCAAAATAATGTTGCTCTGGCATCTAAATAACATTATAAAAAAAAATTATTAAAAAATTTTGCCTTTACTTGCCGCCTTGGCATTGAAAATCAGTCATTATTCGATGTTGAAACCTATAAGGAAAATACTATAGCTTCTTAATTCAGTGGTTATTTTTGTTATTAATAAGTATAAAGTAATATATTATTATAATAAATGTTAATATCTATCATTTTACCTGAATATAACTGCACAAAATGCAATTTTTTAAGCATATAGTCATGCAAAAGTCAGTTTTCCTGAGTTGTCCAATCTTGTTTTGAACCAAAATGTGGAATATACATTTTAGATAGAAGTTTTGCTCTAATATATCCTTCTCTTCACGCGTCTCCACAAACTGACGGGGGAAACTCCTCTGAGGATCCCTGTCGGAGCTCCAAGGCGGAGTAATAAGTAACTACATCACGGCACTGGCCATTTGGCGCTCGGGAACAGACCGAGTGACAACCAGGAAAGACTGGCGACGACCTGGATAGACAGGTGGCATCTCGGAGAGACGAGGTCGCGAGTGGGCCAGCTCCCCGATCGCGATAAAAAACCAAGCTGCTACCACATCAACTACGGAAGTATGCCCCCATGGTCCCAGCCGAAAGGAGGGGGAGAATGACGGACCATCAACGGACTCAAGGATTACCGAATTTGCTTCTAACGGACTTTCCATTCTGAATAACGCCCAGGACAATGGCGTGCCAGTTAGAAGATGTACAGTGACGCCCTCCGCCATGAATCTCTACAGGAAAGGGCTGACATCCTGGCGGTGCCTCTGCCGACCAGTCCATTTTGCTTGGCGTCTCCTTCGTTCGAGGAGGTGAGAGGAGTTGTGAGGAAAGCGAGAAACCGATCAGCGCCAGGGCCCAATGGAGTTCCCTATCTCCTGTACAAAAGATGTCCCAAGACACTATATCTGCTGCATTCCCTCATTCAGAGAGCGTGGTCGTTGGCCACTGTCGATGATGAGTGGAAAAAGGCAGAGGGCGTCTACATTCCAAAGGAGAAAGACTCCAATGATCTGAATCAATTCAGACCAATATCGCTGTTGAACGTAGAAGGGAAAATATTTTTCTCTATCATGGCATCGAGGCTCACGGAGTTCGTGATGTCTAATCAGTACGTGGACATTTCAGTCCAAAAGGGAGGCATTCCAGGTGTACCCGGTTGTATCGAGCATACCTCGATGATCTGGGAAGCTATCCAGAGAGCCAAGAGAAACCGGCTGAGTTTGTACGTCGTGTGGCTGGACCTAGCGAACGCATACGGGTCAGTACCACACCAGCTCCTATGGAAAACATTGGAGGCCCATCATGTGCCTCAGACCGTTATTCACATCCTGCAGGAATATTTTAACGGGTTCATGATGCGGTTTTCCACCAAGACGTACACTACAAGGTGGGTGCCTCTAGTGGTTGGAATAGCTATGGGGTGCACGATTTCTCCTTCCTTATTTGTACTGGCGATGCAAATCCTACTGAAGGCAGCTGGGTCTCGTATTCCAGAGGCGCACATTGGTAAAGGGGTGTACATGCCTCCAATAAAGGCATTTATGGATGACACTACCCTGATCATGAACAGGAAGAAGGTTGTCCAAAATACCCTGGACAAGTTGAATGACCTTCTAGGGTGGTGTCGAATGGCTTTCAAGCCTGCGAAATCCAGAAGTCTCGCCCTAGTCAGGGGGAAAATTCGCGAAGACGTGTTCTTCGATATGGCGGAGCAGCGAATCCCCACAGTATCCGAAGAACCGGTGAAAAGCCTTGGAAGGGTTTTCGACGAATCTCTCACCGACAAGAGCATGAGGGACGCCATACTCCAACAAACCATCAAGGGACTGCAGGCATTCGACGAGGCACCGCTGCAAGGGCGGTTCAAAGTGTGGTTGCTCCAGTTCGTTCTCCTTCCAAGACTGCTCTGGCCGTTAACCATCTATGAGATTGGGGTGTCAGTGGTCGAGAAACTGGAGAGGAAAGTTAACCGACACACCAGAAAATGGCTAGGCCTACCTCCAGCGCTGTCATCGGTTGCCCTCTACAGTAGGAGCACGAGCCTGCGATTGCCACTAAGGTCCATCGTGGAAGAGTACAAACTCTCCAAAATAAGAACGCAGTGGATGCTCAACAACTCCGCGGACAACAAGATCCGCGAAGTCAAACCACTGCTCAGATCTGGAAGGAAATTCAGAGCGCAGAATGAGATCGACGAATCAGTTGCCGAGCTGATGTTCGAGGAAATGAGAGGTCCTACCCAGACGGATCGTCATGCAGTTGGATGGAACCACTTGCCAAAATGGTCCCAGGCAAGCGCATCAGTCAGAGCCGCTATGATTATCCAGGAAAGGAAGAGGAAAGTGGAACAAGACCGAGTCACGAAGGCAGTCCAGCAGTCACAGCAGGGTAAGTGGACAACGTTGGAAGACGTGATGCAACGATCCCTTACCTGGAGCGACATGTGGAAGATGTCCCCGCTCCGACTTGCCTACGCGATAAGGTCAGTGTACGACCAGTTGCCCTCCAGGGACAATTTGCAAAAGTGGGGCATGGTGGAAGACACCGAATGCCGGCTCTGCGGCGGGACCGAGACACTGCATCACGTGCTCAGCAACTGCACGTATGCCCTTGCCAATGGTCGGTACACATGGCGACATAACCAGGTCCTTCGAGAAGTGTGTGAAGCCGCAAAGGCAGCAGTATCCAAAGCAAACTCGCGGACGATTGTAAATCAGCGAAAGATTTACTTCTAGCGCGAGGGCTTCTCACACCTCTGCAAAAAGAGATGCCAAACCCCCAGGCGAGACATTCTGGCAGAGGCAAACGACTGGACTATCGCAGCCGACTTAGAAGGGATGAGGCACTACCCCCAAGTGCTGATAGAAAGTGGCAAGAGGCCGGATCTGGTGCTCGTATCGCCGTCGACGGATGCCATCATTCTGGTGGAGTTGACGGTCCCATGGGAGGACAGGCTGCAATACAGCAATGCGCTCAAAGCAGATAAGTACGCAGATCTGACGATGAACCTGGAAACGAGAGGGTACCGTACAGACCTCTTCCCAATCGAGATTGGCGCAAGGGGCGTGGTCGGCAAGTCGACTTACGCTTTCCTCACTAAGATTGGACTGTCAAGCCGGGAGAGAACAAAGGCTATGACAAAGATGTCTGAGGCCGCAGAAGCGGCTTCATTCTGGATCTGGCACATGAGGAGCCAGAAGAAGTCTTAAGAGGCCATTGCAGGAAGCCGGGGAAAGCCGTCGGTCTCCGGTATGAATAATCCGAAGTTTGCAGGTGATAAACAGGTTATATGCGACATGAAGAAGCCATTGAGAGCTTTCGCAGTCGCTCCAGTCCAAGACGGCAGTGACCGGCGTAACAAGGCCGATGAGTGCCTCTCATAGCCGGCGGTAACAGTTGGGTCCAGACAGACCAAACCGACAGGGACATCCGGCTGATCACCGGATGCGGCCCACCCCCCGAAAACGTAAGGAGATACAAAGGGCCGAAACGTTTGAAGACGGGGGAAACTCCTCTGAGGATCCCTGTCGGAGCTCCAAGGCGGAGTAATAAGTAAGTAACTGATGCTGATGCTTCTGTAACAAATTTGAAGTTTTTCACACTTTGGTTGTGGCACGGGAAGGCATATAATGTTCATTTTTGCGGTTTTTATTTTGAATTTTTAATTTCATCATCATTCAACATAGGTTGGCGAGTATAATGTTCATTTTTGCGGTTTTTATTTTGAATTTTTAATTTCATCATCCTTCAACATAGGTTGGCGAGTACTCGGAAGATCTTGCCAATTTACGAAACTACGGTAATCCTCTGCATCAACATTCAGAGGAGAAATTGTGAATTTCCTTACTTACGCAGAATCTGAGGCAACGGAAGTCGCATCATCTGGCAACTGTAGGAAACTTCACCAAATATCTACCATCTACCAGACTCACTTTCTGTGCCCTCAATTGACTCCTCATCACCAGGCACTTCCATAACATTTAAATCAGTATTGGAACTGTTACTACCTAACGCTCATCTTTTGCTACAAAAAAGGGAATTATAGTATTTTTGTCTCTTTGACGATCTCTCAATTGCTTTGGTTAACTTGCAAGCAATTTTCTTGTCCAAAGTACCAATAATAACCATATTTATTTCATGTTTTTGATTCAAGAAAAATTCATGCTCGAGTGCTGGCATCTTTAATTCTCTAGGACAAGTGTAAATACTTAAATCGATGCTGCTAAGTCACACAAACTTAAACTTTTCTTTTCAGAATCATTTTTAAATTTTTGTGCAGGACTTCTACTTTTTATTGCACTGAAATGTCTGTACTTGCATAAACTTGAGCAACTATTTTACTTAACTAAGTATTTTTTGAAAGTTGTATTTGAACAAGGAAATAATGCCGCATTTGTTTCCTTAACAGTTGGTAATTGCCAGGAAATTAGTTAACATCCAATGAACGTGATAAGTCAGTTGTGCTCGAGTAACGGCCATAGTTTGCAGCAGAGTTTTAAAATTACTAATTTTTCTTCAATAGAACATTATTTCAGTTGCAACATTCAATCTTCATAGAAAAACACAGAAATAAATTTAAATATAATCAATCAAACACAGAAGAAATATCAGAAACAATAGCAAAAAACATTTTCTTCCCCACTCCGGCGGCAATAGAAGATAAAGAAAATAAAGATATATTTTTCTCACTAATATCGTCCAGGAGCAACATTTTATCACTATCCAAAATAAAAATATTTTTGACGACCTACTCTATTATATATATGATTAGAATGTGAAGGAACTTTCAATCTATCTAAAATTTATGTAGCGCCCCTAACCGTGGGCGATCCCTGGCGATGCAGTCTTAGTTGCGATCACGACTCATAACCACTGTTATTCTCGCCGCATGCAGGAAAGCCGCCCATTCAGCTAAACTGCACGCCTCATTATTGTGTTTTTATGAACATTTCAATAAATCTCTAATCTGCCTATATTTAACACTCCATATCTAAACAATCGTCATTTAATCAACCTCTGAAGTTATTCAATTAACCTAAAATTGTAAAACCTTTCAGGGTTCTCTGATTCCTTATTCATGGTTATAAAATTCCAAAACACAAATCTCTCTACAGAAATAAGAATAATTATTTAAGGTTATTAATTATTAATTTATTAATTGATTAAGGCTAACAATTTCAATATTAAGTAAATAATTTTGTGAGGAATCTAATTATTTTTCAGAATGGAATATCGAAGGTAATACCAGCCAAACAATGGACCAAACAATGTGACTACGCAGCTATTCGAGTCTCTTTGAATATTTTCACAGCAAGAAAATGTTTTGGGCGTTTCAAGTGGGAATGGCATAAATAAAAGATTAAACCTCACAAAAATAACATCATCCTACGCAATGGCTACCGTTAGTTTTCTGAGTTTCAACTAAATTTGATTTAATATTATTTAAGGAACCTAAAATTTTATAGGGTGGAACAAGCTTTTACGATTTCAGTGCCATTGACATTGACGGAAGATTGATCCAATTCGATAAATACAGGCAAGTTTAAAGGAACCTCAATTCAAATATTCATCATTGATCAACAATTATGATTTATTAATTAATTATTTATTAAGTATATTAATTAACTACAGAGGTCACGTTTGCCTAATTGTAAATGTGGCCTGCAAATGAGGAGTGACTGACAAAAACTACAAACAACTCCAAGCATTGTACGACAAATACGCTTGGAGTGGACGATTCAGCATTTTAGTTTTTCCTTGCAACCAATTCGCCAACCAGGCATGTTAACTTGCAAATTTATGTTTGAATTATTTCATTTTTATTAGCAATATAATAATAATAGTAGTAATAACAATAATAATCACCATCAAACATTATAACAATAACAATGAATAATTAGGATGTACCAGATAAGTTGTTTGATAAATAATCAATTTCGATGGCTTTGTTGTTAAAAAATTTTAAACTTTATGATAAAAACATTGCTCAGGAGCCTTGGCCCGACAGTGACATAAAAAGGTTCTTACGTGACAAATATCACGTCACTTTTGACATTTTTTCGAAGATCGAAGTTAATGGCGACAATGCTCATCCACTCTTCAAATATCTCAAATCAAACCTTCCCGGTGCATTTGGAGAGTAAGTTTAGATGTCATTCCTAACTAAAAAAAAAATCTATTTTAATAATAACTAAAAAAAGTATAATTTATTATGCAACATTATTCAACAGTTACATCAAGTGGAACTTCACCAAATTCCTCATTGACAAGCGAGGTCAGCCGTATCAGCGATACTCTCCCAAAACAGATCCCTTCGTAAGTTCATATTGCATGGAACCATTTACATTTTTTAAAATTAATATTTAAGTATTAATTGTTAAAACATGTAAGTGGATTTCGCAAAACGTTACAAAATGTTAACTTTTATGGGACCACGGCGTGCAGGCTAGCCGAATGGGTTACGTGCCTGCACGCGGCGGTAATGGCAACAGTCGTAATGTGTCGTGTTCGAAACCAAGCCTGCACTGCCAGAAGCACCCTTAGGAATGATCGCTATAAAAATGGAGTGCAACTACAATTACCTTTTAAAGTTTAAATATAAATTTAATTTTATCAGGAAATCGAGCCAGATATAATGAAATTACTCGGTGATTAGAAATCGTTGAGCGAAAAATGGAATGACTGATGAAGGATTGATTCAAAACTTCCGCTGGAAGAGCTTCAATCCTGATGTTTCCAAGTAAAGAAGAGAACTTCGTCGTACAAGCTTCTTTTCCACACCTGGCATTCATTCCATGTTGACGTATAACCTCGTGACATTAATCTGGCTCAATAAAATCGTGCAACAGCAGTAGTTTGAGCGATTGAGTTCATTTTAACGTTTAATTTGATTTTACCTGAGAAAAACAAATTCAGCACATTCTGAGGCTAAACTTTTTAAAAGTAATTAAATTCTCTGAAAACGTGACGTTTTCAGATGTAAACAAATTTTAGTAAACAAATCGAGAACAAAGTCGCCAGTAGCATGAACATGCATCATTCTTCTATCCGTGGTTGAAAATCAGGACTTTTATTGACTTTTAACTTCCAAATGTTTATTTTGAATTACTTGCGGGACTTAATCTAGTCATTCAAAGAAATCATGCACAAGAGTGCATTTTAATTGAAAAATAATTCTTCATTAATTATGGCAATTCATGTTTGGACGTGGCCAGCCATTTTGTTCCTTGTCTCGAGTTCTTCCTGTGAACAGGTCGTATGCTACAATTGCGGAGTTGAAAATGTTACAAAATGTCCTTACGAACTGTACATGTTTCACGAGGTCAATATGACAGAATGCACCGGGAGCCTCTGCGCCCTCGCTGAATCGCAAAGTAATTTCACTTTTAAACAATTTTAGTTTTGTACTTTATTCTGATCCTGACGACGAGTCCGTAACTATTTGAAACTACCATTTACAGGTCATATTTATAGAGCGTGGTGCATCAACGACAGCAAAACTCCTTTCGAATGGCCTCCTGATTTCCTCGGAACCATCTGCTTCTGCCACGAGCCTCTCTGCAATTCTGCTTTTTCTCTAAGAAGACTGCCTGACCGTGAGCTCAGAGATTATATTTATACTTAGATGTATATTGCTCATACACCGTTATATTTTTATGCATATATAATTTTTATATTGCTCGTATATCATTATATTTTACTTAAAGTATTAAATTTTAAACGAGGTTTGCATAAATGTACATATTTGTAATGCATGAATGGAGACCGCCAAATAACAGGTTTATAATCAAAGTTTATTTGTTGTTTAAGGTCGTAACCAACATCGAAAAGAATATTACCTCAAGCTTAAAGCAGCCAAATGGAAATATCAAGATCATCATCATCATCATCTTAACTTTAACCGGAAATTACACGTGTCAATTAATCAGCAACGTAATGGATGTCTCAGTGACGTCAAACGTTATGATCACATGACGCACTTGTATCACCATCACCATCGGCATCGACGGCGATCCTTGTATAGCGCGCAGTTTTTTTCATCGAAACTTTTAAGCTTTTACATAACCCTATTGAGACTTAAAAATGACGTAAGAGACGGTTTTCATGATGCCATGAGAATGGCAAAGTACCTTGTAACAAGTTTTCCAGATTATATTCTCATCAGCTTCGTATCACGAACACTCATTTCTTTAAAGACTGGTACTGTTGGAGTGGTAACTTGATGCACAAAGTCTTTGATATTTTAAGTTTTACTATTCACCGTTTTCGTCATCATTATTTATGTGATGTTTTTGAAAAAGATTGTGCAGAAATATTAAACGTTCTAAAGCTTTCTTTCGTTGATAAGCAGTAAAATCTCTTTGGATCGATCTTTTTTTAACCTTTCTTGATCAATCGCACTTGCTCTCATCTCATGTAGAAACTAAAGCACACCTGGCCAATTTGTACAGGTGAGAAAGTGTTGTTTGAAACACTAAAAATCGACCAAATTTACAAGTCTCTTCGAACGAAAACAGCTGATCATGAAAGCGAAAGTTGCCACTGCTTTTGTGAGTCTTTGTGTTGGAATGCTATTGAGAAGTAAGTCCTTTCTCAAGTTGATTTATGGTCTTTGAATGATCAATCCACGCCAACTCCAAAGTTGAGGCAACTCTGTGGACCCAATGGGGAGAATGGACCACGTGCAACGTCACCTGCGGAGGGGGCTTTAAAATTCGGACGAGAAACTGCCAAAAGAAGTACTATTATTACTTTATTATTCAAGTTAAATTTCTTTATTATTCAGAAAATATATTTTTACATAAATACCTTAACGTATTTATACTGCAAGAGATTTTATTATTTATTTATAAAAGCAATGCTTAACAATCCAAATTCTTTACTATGCATTCACCATTTAACATTCACCAGCATCGGAGAAAGATATTGTGATGGACCCAAGATTCAGAAAAGAGTCTGCAATAAAGTCCAATGCCGAAAACGTTTGTTTTTAAAATTAAATGCGTTATTTAATTAAATATTTATTGTTATTTAAGTCAATATTTATTATTACTTAATTAAATATTTAATATTACAAGATAATTATGTCAAATTGAGCTCTAATGTAAAATATGTGTGTCTGTAAATTATGTCAAGTCTCAAATTATCTGCCAGTTGTCTCGCACCTAAAAATCGATGCACGTTGAACGTCAATTACAATTCGATAACCATTTCATCTGGAAACAAAGAAATTAAATGAGAACTTTAAAAAATGTTTTGCTTCCTAATACACAAAAATACCTCATCGATCATCCAGAGATTTTAAAGAAATTCAAAAAGTGAAATTAGCGGTGACTGAAGTATGGCAGTCTGCTCCCAAAATATCATAATATTGTTATGTGTTTGTGGCTGATGGTTGGAACATTCAAAAGACATTGTTCCAACATCAGTCTATAAGTAATTTGTGCTCCTTATTTTCCTTATTCAATTCTCATGCAAATCAATTGTAGAAGCTCTCATATGGTTCTCGCCTATATTTCGATTCGGTGATATTATGTCGGGAGAACAGTTGCATTAGCAGAAAGCATACTCGGATTTACTTAGTTCGGATAATTTATCGTCCTGTCTTACGTAGTAAGACGGTTTACTGACCAATGTCACCAGATAAGAACTAATGCCACTAAAACAACTAAAGTCATTTATTCAACAAATGTTTCTATTTGAATTTCTTAATGAAGAAGTTAATGAGTTTTTCTGTCGTTGTGTATATACTCAATGCAATCATGACAGAGACTTATAGGAGCCGTTATTGAATAATAACTGTTTGTAATCTATTTCAAATGATTTCGTTGTTAGAAACCATAATTATTTTTCATGTTCTTTTAACAAATATTTATTTAAATTTTTTATCAATAAAGATAATATTTGCCTAATGACGAATTTTTGTATTTTAGCTCTTTTGAGTGCTGTCAGTTATTGGGGGGAATGGTCCGAATGGGGCCTGTGCTCCCTTAAAGGTTCAATCATTGAACTTAGGACAAGGACTTGTTACGTCACACTGGAAGATAGAGTCATGCCCTGTTTGGGAGACTCGTTTGAAATGAGAGACAACTCATGGCCAGAATGTTGTGAGTTTACAAATTTTCCTTAAAACATTTACAATATAAATTTGTACGAGGAATATTATTTAAAAGATTTCGTGAAAATTTTTAATTTTTTGTGACTCAATTACAAGCGCTAACTGGTTCGTGGGGTAAATGGTCGGACTGGAGCAATCCTTCTGTCACTTGCTCCAATTCGCAGAACCACAATGTCACGAGAAGTAGGCTTTGTTTAGGAAAACACGTCAAAGGTTTGGTCTTGGTTTGCTCAGGAGTTTCCAAAGAGAACAAAGGAATCAAACTACCAAAATGTTGTTAGTTAATGTATTTTCTGCATTGTATGTACAGTCAAACTAGGCCGAAATGAGGTTGTCTATATTTTCGCACACAAAGTACGAAAATTGATTGATTTTAGAGAATTGCTCGCGATCTGCTACTTACAATTAATTCTTTCTTGGTAACTACATTTTTTTTCGACCTAAATATGGCATCCAAACGAATGTACGACATTTAACATCGCGAAATAAAAAAAAGCTCTGACAGATCTTTCAAGATCTCGAAGATCGCGACATAAACTTTTGTCGCGACATAAAGTTTGACTTTATTATTTATTGCATTCTTCTGTGGTCAAAACGCATTGAAACAAACATTACTCGTAAAATTATTACAGCATGCCCATGAAAACATCCGTATAAATTAGGATATGTTTGCAATATTTACAGGAATTAAATAAATCTCCATTTATAAGCGTCTTATATAATTTTCTTTCACTAAAACTTTTACTTTTTTATTTTTGAGAAAGAATAGTACAAATTAATTAAATAATTTAAAGCTTTCATTGGGAAATTACATAATAAGAAAGATCGATATAAAATGATATTAATCGAGAAGTATCATAAATGTTTTATTTGGGACGCTCCAGAGATGTATGGGAAATATGAGGATGGAAGAAAAACAAAACCCTCGAAACAGTGTCAGACACTTCTCATCAGGGAAGCCATTTATGTAAACAGCGAAAGATAAGTTACACTTCGATGTCCTTGTGAGAACTGAGAACTACTTCAATTCCAGCTGAAGTTCAAAAGTGATGAAAGGAAGCTTTAGAAATCATCACAAAGTAAGAAATCTTTCTATCGGCTATTGAGAATGTCAATTTAAAAAAAAAGAACATATGATAAGATAAGAAAAAGCTTAACCTAGATGTGCCAGGTGGATATAAATACTTCTAATGTGACCTTAGAAAAGAAAAGAAAAGAAAAGAATCTATTGATTTATAAAGAAACATGGAGGAGGTTTTGCAATGGTATGATCAGGAATTTCAGCATTTGGCAGGACTAACTTGGTATTTAAAAGATGTAATTGCTTATTCAAAACTATTTTAAATTTAAAAACAATTTAACCATCTCGTTTTAATGCATCGACATTTTACTTTCTAGACAAGTGGACGGAATGGACGGAATGGATATCTTACGAATCCTCAAATGAGAACTTTTGTATCCGCGAAAGGGAATGCCTCCCAGCACCTGGTCATTGCCCCGGTCCTTATAAGGAGGGCAGTTTCTGCCAGAAACCAGCCAACAAAAATGAAGAACCAAATGATTACAATCAAGAACCTTCTTCTGAATTTCATAATGATGGTGATAATGATGATCAAACAATGATCGACGAATGTCTCACAGATTGCACATCATAAATTTAATCATAAAGTTAAGAACATTATTTAATTAATGAAATATTTTTTATTTCTTGATTTAGTGTCAATATTCTCAGTTAATTTCTATTATAATAATATAAGTAAATATCTATTTTAAAAAAACAAGCCCCTCAAATTCATGCCGTTGACTTATTGTTTATTCATACTGATTTTACAAGAAATATATTACAACAATGTCATTTGTAAATATCACTTAGTATTTCTATTTTTCTTGTGCAAATTTCACTTTTTATGGTAAATATAAGAAGGTGCATTAGGCAACCTTCAAATGTATTCTGAATCTTTTACGTTCACAATTTTCACCGTTTCATTCCCAAAAAGCACATTCTTAGGAGAATGTCAGTCATCTCAGTTGAGAAGAATCTCAACCGATTCGGAAGCATAAGATACTCCCAAGGTAGACTGAAACCGTATTAATCACCATTAATTATTTTTTATTTAATTCAAAAACATAAATTATATTATGACTAGCTGTTTATCCGGCTTTGCCCGGTAATAGATGAATAAACTTCATGTACATTATAAAAGATTTTTATTAATATGAATTAACACAATACTTGGTTATAAACAACATTCTTAGTTTCACCCCTGGAACAAGAATAAATAAATTGTTGGGCGAACCCACCCTTGAGCATGCAACATAAAGTTGTCCGTGGGAAAAACACTGCGATCCAAGTCCACTCCACAGTATTTAATGGATTGCCCCTGTGACTATGTGTGTATAGTTAGCGAGAACGCAAGTCTCACTGGAAATTGCAACATAAAATAATATTTGCAACGACGAATATAATGCTATAAATTACGAATGACAAACGGAATAAGATGGCTACCAAAATAACACTAATATTAAATAATAAATGTAAATTTTAAATTATAAAACGGAAAATTTACAATATAAACTATAAGCTTACGTGCACGAATATAAATCAGCATGCGCATAAGCTTTGAAAACGGCGCGTACGCTCTTGTGAAAACAAGTCCAGAAGAGGTTTTTTGGCAATAAAACGCAAAATAATTTATCGATTTTTTTTGCAAAGTAGACTAAACTGACCCCATAGTCAACGTACTCAAGTGTTTCAAGTTTCAATCAAATCGGTTCAGGATTAAAGATTTGTGTAAGAAATATACATATATACAAGATCCTTGTTTTATATGTGTAGATTAAAATAAAACAGTAAATTCCAGTAAAAGGCGGGACCTTGTAATCACGCTTTTCATTTTTTATTGACATTATTTCTGTAGAAATGAGGGAAACGCGAACATATTTTATGTTGTTCAAACCAGGTTCGTGCCGTTTATTTAAAAAAAAGACTTTGCCCACAAAAATTTAATCTGAAAAATTCTTTCAAACTCATCGATGGATTGACATTTTAGAGACCTTCAAAAAATTATTTTCAAATAACTTGAAGCATTTAAAGCTCATTCATACCACGAAACCATTATTTTCCACGATGAGGATTCAAGTTGTTTTGGTCTTTGTCATTTTCGGAGGTATTTTTTTTAATTTTACTAAATAAAATGTAATTTACATTTTGTTTTTGTTACAATTTGTTATTTAGCTTTTATTATTATTATTATTATTATTTATTTATTTATTTATTTAAGTAATAATTAGTTTTGATCAGGGAAACCATCAAACCAGTGACGATATAGGTTACAAAAAGTGAATGTCATCTAATATTCATTTTATATTTTGAAGTATCGGAGAATCAAGAAGATTGGTTGAAGTGGCAACCTGGTCAGTTTGCAGTGTGACTTGTGGCAAGGGTTTCATGAAAAGAATGAGGCTATGTTTACTGAGGTACTACAGATTTTTAGCTCTTCTTGGATAATATTTTTTAAATGATTTCAATATTTTTTCATCCACTCAACTTTGAAACAAGTTGTTGTCTATTTCCAATTCAAATGTTCTATTTTCACTTTCTTGCAACATTGGCCAATTTAGTAATATCGTTATTAATGTTAAACAGTGACATCTAGTTTTGATTTCATGAGTTTCTATGCTTTCTTTAAAATCAACATTACATGCGCAATTGCTGCGCAACGTCCAAACATGCAGCCCTGAAAATAATTGCACTGGTCCGAGAGAACAAAGAAAACCCTGCAGAAACATGAACTGTAGGACAACAATAATTGCTCAACAATTTCAAAGTAATTTATTTCATCTAGAATTCAACGATTTTGTCGGTTGTGTTTCATTATGCTTTTCATTATGGTCACCTAGTGGCTACGGATATTAGACCAGAAGCTAAAGTTTGGGCAGAGTGGTCTGCTTGGACTCAACCAGCGGTTACCTGTTCCAACATTCCACAAGTTATCAAGAGGACCAGGAATTGTGCAAATAATGTCAGTGAAAATGAAAGTTGCAAAGGATTTCATGCCGAATCAAGGAGCATTATACTTCCTCAGTGTTGTGAGATATAATTCAAATAAGATGCAAGAATACTAAGATTGATAGTGCACCATTTTTGTTCTTTATTTTAACTTTGTATCAAGTAAATAAATTGTTAAAAGGCTCATCGTGGAGTGAATGGACACCTTGGTCATCCCCCTCAGTGAGTTGTTCCTTCGATTTTGTCGTGGACACCATCGTCAGGGCGAAAGTTTGCACGGACACTTGTTCTGCTGGGTCGTGTCCTCAGCCCACTGTCGAGAAAAAAACGATCTTCGCTCCATCTTGTGGTGTCACTTCGTTCTATCTAATTCATTTGAAAAAGACGACAAATTAAATCTAATTGAATCATTTCTTTAATTAATTAATTAATAGTTAATTTAAATAATCCAATTAACCAGTGAATCCTAGCGAGGAACACATCATATCGTGTCATGTTATAAGCATTAACGATATTTTAAAATAACTTCTAAAAATCACTGTTATTCAGAGAGAACAGACAGTTGGGCAGAATGGAGTCAGTGGAGCCCCTGTGGGTTGGTAACGAAGTTACTGTCGACGAGGGTGAGAGAATGTCAGTCCGACGACCAAACATGCAGTGGTCAGTACAAACAAGCCAAAGTTTGTGGACTGCAATCACATAAGAAGTCTTAAGACGTTGAATCTACGTTAGATTCATACCATTTCCATGGCTTCCTTAAATAGTCGGAGAAATAATTATTAAGTAAGTAAGTCGAAATAATCTCGAAAAAACAAACGTTTTTATACGCGAAATGTATTGGCTTAATAATGGATGGTCCAACGTACACCAAACGCCAAATGCCATTTATTTCATAAATTCAACATTTTATTACGAAAATAATAATTTTACTCAAATAGAACGCTTGTTACAAATTGAAGTGGATTAAATATGACAAATGGTTGTGGACTTTTAGAGTTTATTCAAGTGAAGTTCAATTCTTTAAGGACGTTTCGCATTTCCATGGCCTGAAAAATAAGCAAAAATATTTTATTAACAACAATACTAATAATAAATAAATTTATCCTATAATAAAATATTGTAAATTTTACTCAGCTTCATAAATACAGATTTTTATTAAAAGCTCACATATTGGCAAGTTAGCTGGCTTAGTTTCTTTGTCAGCGCCTTCACAGGGCAAACCAAAATTGGCTGGGAAAGGACAGTTACATTTCCTCAACCTGTAAACTGTGGGCTGTGAGTGGTTTACCTTAAGGCAAGTCATGGGTGGCTTTGAAAAAGAAGACCAATTGCACCAATGACCGTCGAGTGCTTAAATGAAACGATTTATTTTAAAATAATTTTAATATTTTATTAAAAATATACTAAACTTACTTGGGTAGAGAACAACCGATTTGTTTTGTTTACTGGATCCAACCACCCCATCGTACCGGAATCTTTGAGAATTACCTCTTTCCACATTAAAGACTATTACCTGTTTTATGTCACATTAATGACTTTCCATATTTGTCTGAAAATGTTGGACCAAAATATATTGAAATTAAACAACCTCTGCAAGCTTCCATGACGGAGTTGGTGTTGCATTTCCATCAAACTCCAATCTGAAATAATGAGAAATTACTTAGTTTATCAAAATCCTAATAAATTGTATCAATAAAGTGCTCCCGGGAAGCAATAGCTCATTGGTAACTCGAAAAGATACTAAGATATCAAACAAACTTTCGAATTTTAGCGCTCGTATTAAAAAAAGAAGAAATTTGAATAAAACTATGATTTATGGAGGAAATAATCCACTGAACTCTATACTCTCCAAGTCCGTGTAATCAGTGTGCAGTTTGAAATAGAATACGTCCGTTTGTCCTGGCCTAAAATTAGCACCTCGAACGTTGAACAGTTGGACTTTTGGACTGGCTGAGAAAGTCTTTGGATTGATGACGATGTAAGCACTTCCACCTGCTGATTGGCTGGATTGTAGTGACGTCATTGTTGTCACGCGATACTCAAATTCTTCAACTGGTGTTGGAGAAGGGTTAACTGAAAAATAACTCAACAATTTAAAAATATTGCCATGACAATACAATTGCAAAATTGTATTTCGACTTATATGGAATAAATTAAATTTATCCTAATATATTCGCTTGCCTTCACGAGTCACAGCTAAGAAGGTTCCTGTATCTATAAATCATCAAATAAAACTTTTTGAAATTGACAAAATGTGGCTTTCTGAAATTACTTTTAAAATTTCAATACCAGATATTTACAAATTAGTTACCAGATAATGTTATTAGCATTGTTGATGACATTCTCAAAAATAACATTTTGCAGATTAGATGAATTATCACCTCCAATGTTGGGTCTGTATATTTCTTCCTCATCATCATCTATAATTAAATTTATAAAAATTCTAAAAATAATTCTAAATAATATAAATATAAAACAAACCATAATAACTGTCTTCTTTTATAGCAGAAGGATATTGAAATTTAGTTTGTTCAACAGTCAATTGATAAGAAGCTGTGAATTATGAGAGATTTTATGATTTAATCATTTCAATTAATTTATTAGTTGTTTTACGCAAACCCTGGTCATACGGTTGCTGTTTTACTTTTTCTGGGAGAGAATTGTAAATTTCGGTTGGACCTGTAAAAATTAAAAAATTAACTTTTTGTAAACACTTGGTTCACAAAAAAATGGTGGACGCATTTTCCGAATTAATTCGTAACTTATTTTTTTATTTTCAGTAATCTTTTAATCCATAATTTCATTTTTACAAATGGTATGACTTTTCAATAAAAATTACAGCGGATTCCCATTGGGCTGCGTAAAAAGTAGCCATTTTTTTTTATAGATTCTATTTCTTTTAATTTTAAATCGTTTAATTCATTCATTCATTTTACTCAAAATCTATCTGCTTTTTGGGAGATTTTGGTAAGCTGACGATCATAATAATAGTTTTTAAAAAATCAGTTTTAACTTTTTATTAAACAGTTAGTTAAGAAAATAATAAAATTAATTGATGACAAAAAAGACTTCGTAACATTCTGAAATAATTAAACTAAAACCACTTGTACACTTGAGCTGTTATTATAATTGCAAATAATGTTACTATTAACTTTTAATAATCTCCAATGTTTAATCAGAAGGCACGATCATCTGCAAATAAATAAAATAATTATTGCCAATTTCCTACCTTCAAGGTCTGCCTCATATGCTTCTTCTTCTGAAAAATAGAAACAAATAATAATGACTTTAATAAATAACATCATTTAAAGATACATATATGTATATATATATTTATGTGTGTATACAGTCGAACCGGTTCTGTCGCCTGCGTAGGGGTTTGCCATCGAGATAACCAAAAATCAGTATGAACGTTGTATATCAACATGTCCTTGAAATTTCTTTATGTACATATTGTGAGTTAATTAATGAGAATGTACTGCAAGTGTTTTGATGGGGGTTTTTTTACACAAGAGCAACTAATGTGATTTATGCAGTATGATTTCATTAAGATTTCTCTATTGACTGATTGTCCAGTTTTCTTTTAACACCTATATTACTATATACTATAGACATTTTTAGAATGAAAAAAATAAACAGAATAGCTTCAGCGATATCTCTCAGACAAGATCAACAAGAATGAATTGGATTCAACGACATCAAAAAATCGACCTAACCGATGAAAAATTGCTACGACAAAGTGGGAATTTGGGGGTTTCACTTCAAAATCGGCTATTGGTCACGGGGATCGAAATAACCAATATAAAGTGGAGAATTTGGCCCTCTTTTGTGCTCGAGATATTAGGGCCCGGTGACATAAAAGAATTGACATAACCGATGAGAAAAAAGAGGGAATTTGACGGTTCCATCTAAGGTTGGCGAGTTAACCGAGATCGAGATAAGTGGGTTCCATTGTATATAAAATTTAATTTTGAAATCTAAAATTAACAAACCATCGATAATTTCTTCCTGTTCTGTCATAGATGGATATTGAAGATTCGGGGTCCAATAAACTGATAAAATGTCGTCACAATAAACTCACAAAATATAAATATTTATTTGCTTTAAAATTTTCCTTGGAAATGCGCACTTGCAGCGAATTAATTAACATATTTTTACAAAATATAATAATAGTAACAAGATTAGCGAAAAAAATAATAATATATAAACTAATAATAAGTACTAAATTATTTTTCATTTTTACAAAAAAAAATTTAACCTTCATTGTAAAATTTCTTCTCGTCTTTTGGTGAAGATGGAAGTGCTTGGAATTGTTAATAATTATTAATTAATATAATACTTCATAAATGTAACATCAAGTTTTAACAAACGAATGAATATTATTTTTATTCGTCAAGCTGTCATGCAGAATGTCATTGAAGGACATTGATGTGACATATTTTTAAAATGCAAATTGTTGCTAAAAAATTGTATTGATTGAAAAATTGTATTGATTGAAAAATATTGATGTTTAGATGTGGTCAAAATTTATTTTTGGTGTAATTGTTTATAACATTCTCAAATAAATATGCATAAATATGGATCATATTTACGAATACATCGTACTTTTTGTTGAAGTTCTAGTTGGGGTTTTGTAGAATTTCATGGTTGGGAGATAATCTGAAATGTAATTAATTGTATTTTTAAAGGTTTTTTAAGCAGCTACTCGAGTGTTAATTAATTTACCAAGCTGAACTGGTTGCTCCTCTCTTTCCCCTGAAAGTCAAATTGCAAATATAAAATGTTTCACATTTCTCGGCCAAGTGCGGCCGCTTTTTGGAAAAAGATATGAAATAATTCTTAAACTGGTCTTTTTGGAGACACATATTGCTCAGTTGGCGGAAATAAGGTCAAAAATATGGGTCCTGAAACTTTAGGTACTAGCGATTTTAGCGATTTGAAGTATTGAACAACATTCAAAATTTAGAAAAAAAAAATATTATGAGTGAGGTAGGGGATTGAATGTGGTTATGGTGCGATAAATGAATACAGATATTTTAAGGAAAGATATTTATTTTTAAATAAACATGTGAATAAGTGAATAAATGAATAAATAAAAATATGAATAAATGAAACATTGCCTACCAACTCTGATGGTCACAGCTCGGTTTCGGCTTCCAATGGAACCAGTGTAGTAAAGTGTTACTTTATGACCGGTGTTGGTATTGGTGATGATCATCTAGAGAAATATTAATGATTTAAATATTTTATAATTACATATAATGAGAATCAAGTATACTTTTTAAATGATTAGCATAAATATAAATGCAAATATTTGTCATTCAATAACAATGTGTAATTTTAATTCAACCTCCCTCATCCTCCACAAAACATTTCCATAGCCTGGTTGGGAAGGAATGAATTCCAGTCTACAAAAAGCGAAAACGTTCTTAGATGGTAAAACATATTGATCGAAAATTATTTTAATTCAAACTTGATTGAGCCAATCTTTCCAAAATCCACTTCAGACTCATAGAAAAATATGTCGGTTTCTCCTTTCCCGAAGTTGTTTGAATGTTGATTTTCCAGTTTAAATGTGGTAGTAGATTCACCTTCGTGCGGCTCAGGATTGATGGTTACTTTGACTTCTCCTGGAGCTAAGGGTGGCTGATCGTCCGAGGTCAAGGTCGTTATGTGGTAGAGAAATAAGGCTTCTGTTGATGGATATTGTTTAATTATCAGAATCGAACCAAATAACCAAATGTATGACTCTTTAATCTTCCTTAACCTAGCGAGGATTTGTGACCAAAATGGTCTTAATTGTGGAACGTCTCATGAATTAATTAAAGTTAGTCATTTGGAAAGTTTCCTGAACAAATTGGATGACATTGCTAAAGTGATGTAATAATGAAAATATCTAAATAAAGAGTCATTTTTAAGCATATTATGATGCGATGACTCTGAAGCAAGGAAATCGTTAAAATCTGACTTGTGGTGGTCTGAGGAGGAATGTAATCATCTTCGTATTCTTCTTGAAAATACAAAAAAAAAATGCAAAAACGTTAAAATATTGAGAATTAATGAATCACTATGACAACCGTTTAAAGTGATCGTAAAAATTAGTGATCGTTGATAAAAACGATCAAATATATTTGCAGGAAATCATAGAACAAAAAACCCCATCAAACCGCAACTGCAAGAAAATAATCGGACCTTCTTGTTTCGTTGGTTGAGACTCAAGAATGGCTAAAATTTAAAACGTATTTATCATAAAATGCATAATATAATGTAGGCACGTATTTAGTTGTATTCGCAACCTCACCTGGTATAACAACTGGTTGACCTGCTTCAATCGATCCTTCAAAGATAAAATTAGCCTCATACCCGTTAGCTTGGTTGAGGATAGTTATCTAAAGTTATTAATAATAGATTAGTGTTATTTACTCATTTGTTATTGTTTATTTGTAATAGTCACATATACATTATTGTGTTACTTATTTGTTACTCGCTATTTGTTGAAAAAAAGCCACAAATAAATGTAAACCTTTCTAACTTCCCAGCCACAATCGAATGACTCGCTCTTAATATTGACTTCCAATCTGCAATGTAACATTTAAATAACATGAATAAAATTAAACTTCGACTATATTATAAAATGTAACTGAATATTCAGATGGAAAGTTAGTAACAATATAAATACTTATTAAAAAATAAGTCGCAAGAATTTTATTGAGAAGCAAATTATAAATAACGAACTCGATGCTTCTAATATCTCCAAAATCGATCTTTGAAAGGAAAAACAACTCGTTCGTTTCTCCAGGAGCAAAGTCCGAATCATCCACATTCATGAGAGAGAAATTTTGAGAGTTTGAATCCGGATTGACAGTAAGGAAGACTTGCATAGAAAGAATTTCCTCCTGCTCTTTGGAAGTGAAAGTCGTCACTTTGTAGAGGAAGATGGATTTTCCTGAAGAAGAAATTAATACTTAGGTATGAAGCTCGATATTCGTTGTCCTCACCTTCTCGTCTTGGATAGTCCTTTTTCTTCTGTGAAGCTTCTGGATAAGCTGAATAGAGAAAATATCAAGGGGTAAAATGTCCAAATATTGAAACCGCTGGAAACTCACGACACGGTTGTTCGTTGCAAGGTTCTTGTTCTTCGAGAGAGTCTGGTTTGCACTTTTTGACACTGTTAGAATTAAGGATTTATTTTACTAATAACAATTAGAATGTTATTTTATTTCAAATAATGAGACTTCAAGCATTTCCTGGATCTTTCCAAGATTCCCCCTCCGCAACTTTTAGAGCATTCGGACCAGCTGCTCCACGAGCCATACAACATCGAATAATTTGCTCCATCGACTTCGGTCGCTGTTTAATTTTTTTGAATTCTCATTATTTTATATATAATCTATATAATACTTAATAAAGCATCATCTAAACATATAGAAAATTATATAAAGCTACCAGTGCCAAGAAAGGCGAGAATTTGTATAAAGAGCAGTAACATTCCGAACTTCGTGATGCTTTTTCACGAAGCTTCAAAAGTGCTTTTATCGTGGTAACGCCAGACGTTTCGGATACTTCTGATTGATGGTTCAATTACTTTCATCAATTGAAAAATAACAACTTTTGAAGTTTCAAAGTTATTTCGACTTCAAAAATCGAGACATCACATTTATTATTTAGTGATAAATGTTCGAGGTTTTGTCAAAGTTATTAGGAAATTTATCAACTGCAAGGAATGAACTAAGCCATTAACTAGTTTATAACTTGCTTTTTCATGAGATTGATTAAGTAATTTTTCAAATCTTGCAAGAGTCAATCAATTTCAAGACAAATTAAGTCATTATTTATATATTTATTTAATTCATCGCACGGAGACAATGGGCCGCAGGTCACTGGCACCCTTGGTCGAGAACCCTTATTATGGCAGACAAACAACAGCTGAATGGTGAACTAATGTTGAACTCTCTCAAGCTTATAGTTAAATTAAACTGAGGAGGAGAGATTAACATTATAAAAGTGCTTTTGGGGGAGGAGGGCTCTCAGGCAGAAACATTCGTTGATTAAGCGTGATCCAACAGATGCAGCGAGGACAACGTTCTCAATATGCCTTTTTTAATTTATTTCAATTAGCATTAGTGTATCACTCTCCCAAATTAACTAGAAAACTCATTTCATTTAAGCATTTTATTTTAGAAAAAGAACTTTCAAGTGCAAATAGTAAAAACAAATGCCATTGTGACCAATGGAAAGTTAACATAAATTTAAGACTCACTAAAATGAGATTGTTAAATTTAAAAACAAATGTTATGAGGATATGAAAATGTGCAACAGACAAAACTTTAAACAAAACATAAAGTCAATATCCAAGTTAAGTTAATATACATATACATAATACATATACATAATATAATATCTTAGACCATATTCAAAAACCAGTATCAAATTGCAACAAAAGTGAGGCGATTGCATCTTTAAATATCTGCGGATTATGCTCGACTCAGATTCAAATCATGATTCCAATTTTCAGTGGGTTTAAACAAGATGTGAGGTTTACATGTTAATAAAACAAATAACTAATAGATCTTTATAATAGTAGAATAATTAATTATGAAAGTGTAAAATGGAAATGTGACATAGATCTTTTTCTTTCTTTATTTGATTTTGATCATTTGAGTCTGATCATTTCAGTAGGTCACCACAAAGCAGGAACTGAGAGGGTCAGGAATGTCCTGGGAGCAAATGCATCTAATTCTTCCAGCATCCTGACACTCGCGACAGCAGTCGAGTTCGGCCTCTTCCATTTGCTTACCTTTATTACTTTTAAAATCACTATCACAATCATTGATAGACTGGTCCTTGGTCCCATTGCTTTCAGTGATATTCGATGGACCCCATTCAGAATCAGGAGTCCACAAATGATACAACTTCCAAATACTTATGGGAGCAGCACAAGAAACAACCCACCAAAATTTCTGAAAGTTAGATAATGTCGTTTAATGCTGATAATAAATATAAATTTATGAAAGAATACAGTATGATATCAACATTAACTTCAAAAAATGTATGTATTAGATAATCGTGTATAATATTTATTAAAACTTGAAAGATTTTGGTTACCTGGAAGGAGTTTATGCATTTGAAAAACTTCCATGCTGCCACAAAAGGGATGAAGCCAATTAGTAATGAAACAATGACCCAGCCAATTCCTTCAGCCCAAGTGGGGTACCTGTACTGGCCATAGTACAAGCCCTTGTACTCCACACATTTGAAGATGAATATAAACTGAAATTGTTAAGCTTAATCATTCACCAGCTATGATACCTAGTTAAGAACTATTTAATTGCAAGTAAATATTAACTAAAAAGATATAATGTTAATAAACTGAACTAACAGATATTATTAGTGGAGTTAAAACCATCCAACAACATTTCCAGTAATAGTTAGGCTTGAAACCTAGCATCATTTGAAGATCCCTTGAAAACTGTCTAATTCCTGTTTTGTGGTTAAATGAATGTTTTTATGACATATTATAAAATATTGTGAATTTAAATTATTTACCATAAATCCAGCCAATGGAAATGGCTTCAAAAAACACAACAACCAGGAGAGGAAATGAAGTTGTAAACTGGTCTATCAACTCCACCACAAACATACCACCCTGGAATAAGAATTTATTCATAATTATCAACAATGCAAGAATGAACTTAAATACATTTTAAGTTCAACTAAGGACAATCACAGGATTAACCTTTCAGTGACTAAAGTTTTGAAAACATGAAATTGTAAGTGATTTCTGCTTAATATTAAGAGATTAAAACAGTCACTCCAGAATTTTATTATGTTTCATTATTTTACCAAACTTTTTATCTTTTTGTGGACATCAGCAAATCACATAATGTATTGCTAATGACAAACAAGTTGCGTTTAAATTAATTCCTGAAATTTCATTAAATAACCTATTTTTTGTGAAATAAAAAAGCCAAGGAAACCAACTTGAGTGATGCAAGGAAGTCCTGCCAAGAAAAGAAGAAAGCACAAAATGAATGTGAATGTTTTTTTTCTTTTTGTCACCAATGGAAATTCATCTGCTATTCCTGTAAGAATGCTTTCAACTCCGACAAACTGCAATTTCAATCATTATTGGAACATTTCAATCTGATAACTAAAACTTAATTCAACTCATTTGAAAAATAGTGGAATGCTTAAACAAATTATAATTTTTATAAAATTTGGGCAATACTTGCAAGATTGAATTCTGCCATGTGTGATTTAAACTTGTTAAAAGGCAGCCACACAAATAATTATTAATAGAATTAAGCTACTGCTAATACTTGGCTGTCTAATCCCAGGGTGAAGAGCATAAAGAAGAAACAAATGGACCAAAAGGGAGCACCAGGCATCATGGAAAGAGCTTCAGGATATGCAATAAAAGCCAGACCTGGTCCTTAAGTTAATGGAAATAAAATTACAGTAACTGAAAATGACCGAGTAATATTTTATAACCTTTGTCAACAACATCTTCCACAGCAACCCCTCGTCTAAAACTCATGAAACCGAGCACGGAGAAAATTACAAAACCCGCAAAAACACTCGTGAAGCAATTTATGAGGGTCACCAAGATGGCATCTCTGAAGGACAGAATAATTATGATTGTGATGTGCTAAATCATTTCAAAATATTAATTCAATTTAAAAATTTCATCAAATGATTCATGTTATTTGACAAAACTTTCACTAAATAATTTTAATAAAACAATTGTCAATTAATTAATATCCATTGAATAAAGTGATGATTTTAAATGAAACTCAAGTCTTGCCTATCACATCTGTTATGAAATTTATTGTATGATCCAAGCATGATGAGGCTCCCAAATCCAGGTCCTAATGAAAACAGAATCTGAATTGCTGCATCATTCCAAACCTGTCAAACATTAATAATAAAATTGCAAATCTGATCAACAGAATTTTAAGTCAAAATAAAATCTTTAATAAAACAACTATTGAACCCAATGTCAAAAATGTATTTATAAGTTATAGATTATAACCTTAACAGAGGCCATTTTAGAAAAGTCAGGCACCAAATAGAATTTGATTCCCTCAAGGGCTCCTGGCAATGAAACTCCACGAATAAAAAGAGAAAGGAGCACGAGGTAAGGAAATGTGGCCGTAAAATAAACAACCTGTAATTTTATAACTTATTGAATCAACCTAATCGATGAATGTTCAATATCACTACCAATTGGTGACAATTGTAATTTGTTTTATCAAAAGAATGTGATATCAATTTATTTAAGACATTTAGCTTAAATTTTTGCTTTTTGAATTTTGCTTTTTTTATAAAAAAAAGAACATTTTTGAAACATACCTTCCCACTTGACTTGATCCCTTGGATGATGCAAAGGAAAACGATCGCCCAAGCAGCAATGTTACAAAGCATTAGATGCCACCTTAAATTTCCTATGTGTGCGATGTTTATGTCATCACCAAAACCAAGAACGTAATAACTGAGATAAAACAGAGTTTCTCCTTTTAATATTTAAAGTTATTTAACATTAAAAATTTTAAAAGTTTAACAATTTATCAGGTATTGCTTGAAATTAATATTTTATTTAAATCTAAATAATACCAACAACATAATCAAATGGTTGAATGGTTAAGGCTTTACAATTATATGTTAATATGTTCATGTCTTGCTCCAAAACTTACAGCCAAAATTCTTCTGCAGGAGATCTTGAGACAGAGAGGTTTGCATCGCTCGTTAGTTTGAGCGGCGTTGATGTGGATTGCAGAGGACACGTTGAACATAATGTGTGGTTGATGTTGCGAATGTTAAAAGGTTCAGATACTATGGAGAAGCCATCAAGCGTTGATGTTGATGTATTTTCAAATGAAATTGAATTGAAATAATCTTGGTATTGAGTTATGTTCCTTGAGATCACTGAAGTTCAGAAATTGAATGTGACATAACAACATAAGAAAATCAAATCACTTTGAAATTAATGGTGAGGTAATAAGGAAATACGATGGTCTAAATCTTAATGAGTTTTAAAATGTATTGCAGTCACAAACAAGCATGCTATGAAAATTTAAAACATTTCAAGATTTAATCAAAACACACATGATTCTTAGGTTTCTTTAGCATTTAGCTGTAAATTGTAAGACATTTAATAATTTACAAGTGTTTTTTTAAATAGCTAAAATACAAAAGCTTACTGAAAGCAATTTAATATAGGTTAATGCTCTAGCATTAATCTTTTGCAATTTTACCTTTTGCAACAAAAGGCTTCTCAATGTTGGATGAGCATTGCCTGTTCCAATTGTTTCCACAAGAAGCCCATGGCAACTTTCGAGTAAATGAGGAAATGAAATAAAATATGCTGAGAGCTAAAATTATGTTGTAATATATGGAAATGAGCAGGTTTAATCCTATCATTGCATAACCTAGACCTGGAATGAAGAAATACAATTTGGTTTAGTAACAATTGGTTTGTTAATGAATTAATTCACTTTTTTAATTATTTTATATTAAATGAGATTTACAAAAATATGTGTCCTTTGTGTAATATAATGCATTACCATATTGCTGATCTACTACATTATTACATTCTCAAAATGACCTGCAAAAATTGGACAAACTTTCCAGATGGCAAGTGGTCCTAGTGAAGCATATTGTCCTAAAGCAAGCTCAAGGTAGAATAAGGGTAATCCAGCAAAAGTCATCATAATAAAATATGGAATCAAGAAGGCACCTTATAAGAATAAATACGACATTTATTGCAATGTTTATAAATTCGACTTTTAATTGTGAAGTGATGACGCGTCTGTATAGCTGTGCAAAATCAAATATTTTCAGTTACCTCCACCATTGCTATAACAGAGATATGGGAATCGCCACACATTTCCAAATCCTACGGCATAACCCACTGCAGACAATATAAAGTCTAATTTTTTGGGCCATTTATCTCTTATGACCACTTGTGTCTCAAGCTGGTCTTCGTTACTGGCTTTAACTCTCTCAAAGCGAACACTTCGCTGCTCGTCCAAGCAGATATCATCATTCACGTCCCCGAACTGCCTGTTTTCTGTCGCCATAAAAAAAATGCAATTTTTTTCTGTATTTACAAATCTTCCCCGCTAAAACCGGTTGCCCTTCAATTGGAAAGCTCACGCGACACGATGAGGGTCGATGAAGGCAATGTTTGTATTGCCAACACCTTCGACGTAGGCTCTCACCTGAAAGAGATGCGCGCGATTTGATTCTAAAAAAGAATTCGTTGGTTTAATCTACTTTTGTTGATTTGATTCCCATTAGTTTAATCTAAGCAATGTTATAAAATTTCGCATGATGTCCATTAAAATTTAAATTGCGTTGTCATTAGTAATGACTCATTACAATGCAAAATTACACTTTTGTGACAAATAACGGTCAAGTCTGCTGCCAAAAGATTGTAATGTGTTATATTACAGAATGTAGGTGCAAAGTAAAATCGAAATGCAGATTATTTCTCATTTTAAGAATTCACTGAAAAAAAATCACCAAGCTTTTTCATGATTAAAGCATGAAACTTTGCCGGTTGTTATTATGAGAATTCATAAAAAGATCTGCTAATTAATGAAAATTTTTGTCAAAAATAGGTTTAATGTTTCTTAAAAGATCTAATATGCTACCCTGACCGTTTTCTAAAGTGCCCTCAGGGTATGACTTTAAGGAAACTAGTAACAGATTTGTTATCGCTTAGGAATTCAGCGATGATAAGCTCTGCATTCTACTATTTGATTTGATGGCTAAAAAAGCTTTTTGCGATGTAAGTTACTTGGGACTAAGGACCTAGAATTAAGCGATATATTATACTGACATTTGTAAAATATGAATGTTTTGACAAAAATTGATATGTTGCATATACAAAATTTGAAACAAAATAGCGATAATAATATCAGAAACTTAAGTAAATTGGAATTTGATGAAATCGCCCTAGAAAATAAATAAACTATAAGCTCAAATGGTAATTTTTAATTTTTTAAATAATTAGGCCTTATTATCAGTTAATCATAAATGATTTTTTTTTTAATTTTTATAAAAATAGTTTGTAATTACTTCCAGAGAAGTCTTACCGGCTTACTAATCACGGCCGAAACATAAGCGCAATAAAAAAATTAATTTAATATTCTTTATTTATTTTATAATTTTGCACAAAATTATTTGTTGTTTCAAAAAATTAATTTAATTATGAGCTAAGTCCGTAGTAGAATTGATGTCCCAGTTCACCCTCCCGCGGCTCGCTATCTTGTTGTGAGACTTTGGTCGCTCCGTTTGTCGATTCTGTTTCTCGTACTTGTAAGCTAAAATGCCGAAGTTTGCTGCAGTTTCAGTTCTTAGGGGTGAAGGTGACTGCAAAGGCGTTGTTCATTTCCACCAGGTAAGACATTTCTCTCAATAAGTTATGGACGGACTTGATTTATTATACTGATGAAAATTGCAGGATAGCAATGGCCCAACGACTATAAGAGGTGAAATAACAGGTTTGACACCAGGAAAGCATGGATTCCATGTTCACGAGTTCGGTGATAACACTAATGGTTTGTAGTTTGTTTGTTGGCCTTTTGAGTTAGGTGTTAATAATTTATAATCCTCAAACTCAAGGCTGCATGTCTGCTGGAGGTCATTATAATCCAAGCAGCAAGACTCATGGTGGTCCAGAGGATGCTGAAAGGTAATTACATGAAATGTGTCTATTGATAAAGATTTATTGATGTTTTTGTTTTGTTTAAGGCATGTGGGGGATCTTGGAAATGTTGTTGCAGGGAGTGATGGAGTGGCTAAATTTGAAATAAAAGACAAGCTGATAACCTTGAATGGTCCTCAAACAGTTGTTGGACGCACCCTTGTTGTGAGTCACAAAGTTCAATTTCTTATATATTTGCATGATTGTAATGTTTTGGAGTTTAGGTTGATTTGGTTCTGTAATATCAGCTGGAAATAGTTTACTTACTTTAAATAGTTAAAACAACTTTTCTGTGTTACCAAAATATTACATTAGATGAAAGATTGTCAAAGTGCAAAATAATTTGGACTGTGAACTTGTCTTAAGTGAATTGTTCCCTTGCAGATTCATGCAGATGAAGATGATTTGGGAAAAGGTGGGCATGAAGACAGCAAGACCACTGGCCATGCAGGAGCTCGAGTTGCCTGTGGAGTTATTGGTCTTGCTAAAACTGATTAGAAGCATCCTGACCCAAGCTGTTGAATTTTAGATTCATGGCAATTGGGATTTGTGGCATGCTTGCTTTGTGATTAAAGATTGAGTTGATGAGCGTTTAATAAATATATTTTTAACTGGTTTTGTTGGTGGGGAGATATTCAGCTCATTTCATTGTTAAATTTTTGATTCTTGACAATTGGGATTTGTGGCAAGCTTGCTTTATGGTTAAAGATAGAGTTGAGAAACATTGAATAAATACATTTGAACTGTTTTTGTTGACGAAGTGTTATTCAGCTCGGCAGAGCAATTTTTATTTTGAGACTGAGGTGCAGATTTGTAGTGATCAGAACAAAGTTGTGGTTTTTGGAGGTCCCATGAGGTACTTTCAATAGTTAAAAATTGAAGTGAAGGAGCGAGTGAGTTGTAGCAAATTGGCTAACTGAGGTGTTTATTCATAGTAAGGATGAAAAGCGCGAGTAATGTCGACTAAAGTGAGTGAATGTCATTGATTGGTTTTATTGATCATTCCAGCATCTGGTAAAACTTTAGGATATTATTAGAAAAGCGGTTGCGAAGTGTTATTTGTATCTACATATAATGAATGAAATATTTTTTATAATAATAAAGTAAATTTAATAATTGAACATATGTGTGAAATGCCGCATATTACTTACAGGAAATCCTGTCTTGCGATGAACATTATGTTGATTTATTTTTTATCGCTGGTAGGAGGATCGATCTGAAGTTATTTTTATGGAGGAGTTTTAAAATAAATTGTGTAATAAGCTAATTCTTTTATTTGATATTCGTTCGAGGAATATTTGATTACCGCCTGGTAACTTTCGTGAAAATGTCAACTACGAAACAAAAAAAGAAGCACATCAAAGCGGTCAGACCAAAACTTCGTCTATTTCGGGCGAAAGAACCGCTTTTTAGTGTTTTTATGTGGGGAATAAATCACTCAGTAAGTCTTTTATTTTGAAATGTTTGGGTGCTACCACATACTAGCACATAATATCTACCAATCTAACAAATGGCATTAATTTAGATTACTGAATTGAGCCATGTAAACACACCTGTTATGCTGATGCCGGATGATTTCAAGGCCTATACCAAAACCAGAGTTGACAACCACATGTTCAACAAGTTTGTTATGTGTTAATCTGCTCAATTATGATTTCAAATGAGTGAAATATTTCATACTTCTTTGTTTCACTAAGTTTGGCATTTAACTAGTCTTGGAGAAAAGCTATAGTAAAGCTCAAAGCATATGTTACCTGAATAATTTTTGTTTCAATAATTAATCTAAAATAATAAATAATCATAAATCAGTTCTGACTAGGTCTGTAGGTATATTCAGTTTTATGTTTTGATTCTGCAGAGCAATGTTCCCTGTAAGAATAACAACCTCGTGTGCAAAAGTTTGAGGTCATGAGCCAAAATAACTGGTTCAGTGAAGTTTGTGAGAAGCTATTGCACAACTGTTACATAATTTTCCAATAACTATTGAACTTGCATGAAAATTCAATATTTTTATTCGGTACAACTACAGTAGCCAAAATGTCTAGTTATGTGACAATCATAAGAAAATCTGGTAAAAAATTGTGTAAATTGTTATGATAAGTGGTTCTAATTCCTTTGTAAGTGGAACTTCATCAAGTGAGGGACAAATTAATGAAGAACTGCATTATTTTTTCGAAGCAAGTTGCACCATCTCATATGGACATAAGCATCCTGTTGAGATCTAAATCATTATCTTTATAAAACTCCTTTATTCCTCCAACTATGGCAGGACTGTCACTTGCTGCTAATTTAATTATGCCAACAAAAACATTTTTATAAGAACCTTCTTTTAAATTTCTAAATTTAATATACATTATTAACATCTTGGAGACTGATATGTCAGTAAATTCATCTATTTTGTGAAATGCTGAATCATTTAATTCTTTAAACAACTCAGATTTGTTAACTGAATTTATGCATTTGATAAGCTCAAAGGCATAACTTTTACATCTCCAACTCTGAGGAAGTTTAACATATTAGGCAACCTGATTTTGCACAACATGAGGTCATTGATGGGTTCAATTTCACAGCCAGTGAGACATCACCAATTAATATCCTTACTACCCCAGGGCATAAATTGTTTTTCAATTCTTTCACTTCTATTTCCATGAGAAAAGTTTATGACAAGAGTTTTCTTGGAGATGAATGACTTGAATTTGTTAATTTCCCAACTGAAATTTATATGTGATGTTTGAGGTAGTCCACTTCTTTCCTTGAGCCATTGGCTCGTGCATATTTGCAAATCTAACAAATTATTTTCTGACGACTGTCAAAAAAGTGGATGGTCTTACTTAACTGGATATTTTGGCTTCCTGAACCACATGGCATGGGAGTGTTGACTTGAGCCATTCTTTTTTTGAAAGTATCTCTCCTTTTATTTGGAGGAGCTCCAACAGGTTGACCACGCTTAATGTTTCAACATAGTAGCGGAATAAAATAAGATCGACAAATCGTATAGAAACAAACAGGAAAGCAACAAGGAAAACAAGTAACAGTCAAGGTTTTGGCATACAATTGTAAAAGTAATAAAAAGAAATTTCAACAATTGTATTTAAAAAATAATAATTTTAACTGCACCGGTTCAAAAAGTGCTTGAAGATGTGAAAACTTGTGCGATGGCACACGATTGCGCAACTTAGAAGGAACGTTGCTGCAGAGTAAAAATATGACAATGTAACTTTCTTCCATGATACATCCAAAAATTAAATAACTTTGGATTATATTAATTATTCATTTTTTATTGCTGAGTTGAGAATGTTGTTGTTGGTAGCCTTTAATGTTTGATTTTGTAGGGAAAACATGCCCAGCCATTTTAAGTTCAAGGAATACTGTCCAATTGTGTTCAGGAACTTAAGAGAGAGGTTCAATGTGGATGATGAAACATATCTGGTTGGTATTAGAGATTTAATTGAAGGAAATTAAATGACATAATTTAATGCCTGATATTAAATCAATTATAATATTTTTTTCAAACAATTGGACTTGAAAGGTAGGTATCATATTTCAGAAATCTTTAACAAAAGATTGTCCTCAAGATCTTGAGTTGAACAACAAACCCAGCAGTAGTCGACCAATGCAGTCTTATGACAAGGTGTTCTTCATTAAAACTATTCAGAGTGAACAAGTTGCTGAGATGCACAGGATTCTCAAAGAGTACCATCAGGTATTTTACAAGACTTTCTTTTGCAAAGAAACAGTGCTAGCTATATAGCCATTTATTTATTAAGCACATTTTTATGCAAATTATTAAATAATTTCTTCAGTGTTTCAGAATTAGGCATTCTTCTCTAAAATATGTTAAATATTAAAATATGGTGGGTTAATTCCTAAATGAGCACATTAAGCCTTAATATTAAGTAACGGTTAATGCTTATTATGCATGTTGTTCTGCCTTTATTGGTTTTTCTTTGATTCTCAGTACATTGTGGAAAGGCATGCCGAAACGCTCATGCCACAGTATCTGGGCATGTACAGGGTGACGATCAATGACTCGGAGACTTATCTGCTCGTCTCGAAGAACATTTTCAGCAGAAGATTTGCCATTCACAAAAAATATGATCTCAAGGTCAGTTGGTGATTTGCTCCGTCATTTGAATTGTATCATCACATGTTTGAGTATTTAACTTAATTTTCTTATTCCAATGGTATGATGTCTTCATTTCAAGGGTTCCACAGTTTCCCGACAAGCGAGTGATAAGGAGAAATCAAAGGATCTGCCAACTCTCAAAGATAATGACTTTCTCAGTGACAGGCAAGTAATCCATGTTGGTGTCGAAAAGAGGGACAAGCTTCTGAGGATCATCAAAGCAGATACTGAAGTCAGAAGCACATTTCTATTTAATTGTGTTTTTTATTTATAACAGTAGATCTTTATTTACATTTATCCGATCAGTTGAGCACATTATAAGATGTGAAAGCAAGTTTTAGTTGCTGTGTAGGGTATTAGTTTGCAAACATAATTTATGATGTAATAGTTATTTTTGTATAATCATAAATGTAAGAATCAAAATAAACCAAGTAAAAATTGTTGCTTACATTTACATGAAGTGATTAATGTGCCATGCAGTTCTTGGCAAGTTTGAACCTCATGGATTACAGTCTGGTTGTTGGAATCCACGACAGAGATGCAGAGGACTCCGAACCTGTCATACTCTCCTCTGACAATGATCTCGATGATGAGGAAGATGAGGACAACCCAGCCTCTGCAGCAGCAATTGGCGGAGGGGAGAGGGTTGACCCGACTCCACCGGACAGTCCTCAGCCTCAAGTGGCCCAGTGTGGTATCAACAACATCGAATTGGATCCTTTGCTGGAGCCCTTTGGCATAAAATGCAGTGAAAGTAATTATGTCGCATCACTTTGTATTCATTTGGTAAATGGCAACCTTTCCGACTTTCAGCCTCCAATCGTCACGAGATCTATTTCATCTCTCTCATCGACATACTCACTCACTACGGGGTCAAAAAACGTACTGCACAGGCCGCCAAAACAGTCAAGCACGGGGCAGGAGCTGAAATTTCAACAGTCGCTCCCGATCTCTATGCCAAGCGCTTCCTGGAGTTTGTGGAGAAGATCGTTGAGTGATTCTAGATCTGCATGAATGCTTTTTGTCTTTAAATGAAGCAAGTTTGTTTTAACTTCTCTGAGAACTCGAGTCTTACCAAATTTATGCCTCACCTTCATCCAACAACAGGGACCAGTTGACACTGGTGTGATTTCCATCTTGTGTTGCAAAGTTGCAAAATTGTGTAACTTACCACTATTTTAATTCATTCAGTTCATTTTACAACCATCTCAGTGGATTTCTAACTCTGAAAGTCAAATGTATAATTAATTTCAAATGCCATTTTTTAGGCACACAAATGGGGTCATTACCTGTTTGTAGGCTTTATTTTGTAGCTGGAGCTGGATTTTGTGCATTTGCTGAAATCTTCTGCCTCGATGCTTTAAAAGCTTTGATTGAGGATTAATGTGATTGATAGTTTGCTGTTGGATTTGTCCGCACTTTTTCGAAGTAGAAATGTGATTTTCAGTTAAGTTGTACTCTTACCAATATGTTTCTCGAGTGGTTGAGAGTTGTAAGCTAAGGAATTTTGTTTCTCTTGCTGCAATGTACTTGTATCTAATAGTCTTTATTCTGCATGAGAAAAAATAATGTGCTTTCATCTTGTTATAATATTTAAGATTTAGTTGCTATAAAGATATTCTGCTTTTAAGATTTATGAATTAGATTCTACAAGCTTGTGTTTATGCATCTCTATTCTCTTGTAATTCAAGAATCTTACATCAGAATTACCAAGTTTCTCCATATTCTGTATTTCTTGAAAGTCGTTCGATACCTATTTCTTATGTGTCATTTATTGTTCATTTCATCAGTCTCTTAATATCTGAAGACAAGCTCAATCTTAATTGTTTTAATTTGCGAGTGTTTCTTTAATCCAGACATAACGTTGTTGGGCGCCAATGGCTTACTGTGATGGCAATTGCCTGTGGGGCATTGAAGTCTATAAACGGAGCTGATAGGAATAATCCAGTGTAGTTTTGAACTGATATTGTTCATGAGGCTGCCTGGCAAGATGATAAGATTTGCCGGATTTGTTGAGACCAGAGTAAAGACTCATGGGGCTAGGCAACGTCTAATAAAACGTTTTTAAAAGTTGGCTTGGCTCTGTTTATGTTCCATCGAAGAGCCTGTTGAATCTTTTTTGCCGAGTAGTATGTTTTTTCCTTATAGCTTTTGGTTGTCTTGACAAACCTTAGATGTAATCACAAATTTGCTAAATAGTCGCCATGCTTTCGTATGAGACAATTTGCATTTTATATAACTTCAATAGTGACTTTAAAAAGTTGCGAAAATTGGTTTTGTTCAATTACTCCGCACTAACTTGCTGGTCTTCTCTATTTCTAGGTAGAAACATAGAGCATTTAAACTTTTTTTTTAATGAATTTTGAATTTTTTTCTAGCAATCGACAATTTATTGAAAACTCGTGCGAACATATTTCTTTATTCATGAACCATGGCTTCTGATTTTTTCGGTAAAAATCTTCCTTAAAATTTGCATTGATAAATTTTTAATAAAATACAAATAAAACTAAAAAATAATTTAAACGAGTTTGTATGTCCATCCTAAAAAGCTAGATTACCTTTTATATTATAATCAAAGCAAACTCGTGCCCTGATTTCGCCTTTCTTTAAGAATTAAAGACTTGCACTAAAATGAGGGTAGCAGCATTAATCAGTGGAGGAAAGGACAGCTGCTACAACATGATGAAATGCATCCAGAAGGGGCATGAAGTTGTTGCGCTAGCCAATTTGTATCCCATAGGAAATGGTATTTTACCTAAACGATTAGTATTGTAATAATCTTAAGTGATATTGGTTTTAATATTTTTTCAAAACTTATTTGTTTGATGTAAAATGATTATTTTTTGACATGATTTGTTTTAAACTTTTCATGGCATTCTTCCAGTCTGTTTTAATTGGTAATTATTTAACGACTTTCTTGTCAGCAAGAGTTAATTACAATAAAATATTACAAAAACAAAGTATTATAATCACTAACTAATGCGCTTTAGAGGAAATAGACAGCTATATGTTCCAGAGTGTGGGCCACCAAGTCATCAACCTATATTCAGAAGCAGTGGGTTTACCTCTGTACAGGCATCCTATAAAGGGCACATCAAAAATAATAACCTCAGAATATCTTGAAACTGAAGGGGATGAAGTTGAGGACTTATATCAACTCTTGTTAGAAGTCAAGGTACTATAACTTGCACTAAATAACTTTTGCCATTATTATTTTGTTTTTATAAATGTTTCTATTTTTCTGATATTCCTCATATTCCAGATTAATCTGCAATCATTTTAGACAAAAGAAAGCATAGAAGCAGTGTCTGTGGGTGCAATTCTTTCTTCTTATCAGAAGACAAGGGTTGAACATGTGTTAGATTTCGGCTTGATATTGTCAGAAAAAGTGCATTTAATAATTACCAATTTGTCATTTTCAGTTGCAAAAGGTTGAACCTTGTAATGCTCGCTTATTTGTGGAATATGGATCAGTCTGAATTGCTTGATGAAATGCTAGCAAACAAAATTGAGGCCATCATTATCAAGGTTGCAGCTTTAGGTTGGTGCATCAAAATGATTCACTTTTTTGATTTTTCTCAATATTTAAAAAAAATTAATTTTAACATATCTACTTCATTTTTATCCACCGATTACATCTCTTTTGTTTTTGTTTATGTTGATGTTAGGTCTGGCTGAACATCATTTGGGAAAAACCCTTTCAGAAATGAAGCCTCATTTGCATAAGATGGTTAGAATAATGTCATACCATACCGGTCATTCACACAAGTTCACACTCAATTTCCTATTATCAATTGCCATTAATTTCTAAAAAAAAAACAGAATGAAAAGTACGGCCTCAACGTATGTGGCGAGGGAGGAGAATATGAAACACTGACTCTGGATTGCCCCATTTTCAAGAAAAAAATTATTATGTGAGTAGTAATGATTTCATTTTATTTGAAACATCTATCTCTGATTCAGTCACCTCTCTATAACAAACTTCAACACCAAGCTAAAAGATTAATGTTTGGTTTCATTATAGCTTCTTAAAGGTTTTTTATGCTTTAATTGATTTGTTTATTTTTCTTAGAAAGGACAAAAGAACAATTATCCACTCCAACGACGCGTTTGCACCAGTGGCCTACCTCATCATTAAAGATGCAAGCCTAGTTTCAAAATTAGAAATCGATAGTAACTTGCAGAAGATGTGAGTGGGTGTTATTATGAACAGTACAACGAATGGTAACAATGATCCTTTAGATTTTAAAGTTTAGAACAAAATCTAACCATATCTGTCTGACGGGTGTGTTTGTGCGTTTTTGTATTTCTCATTCCTCTTCTCTTCTAAGTGAATGGTGAGGGAGCCACACGAATGAACTGAGGGTGGTACGAACACATTTCATTTCAATTCACCCAGTTTCGTAATGAGAACAGCGTTCGAACTCATCCACCCATCCTAATAACCTACTTTCGTCGGATTGGACGTGGTGTTTGGTTCATTTTTATGAATTACGTCACTGCCCTCGCCAGATAGCATCTCCACTCCACTGTCCCAAATATTTTCCATTATTTACCAGCCATTTGAGTGCCTTTGTTTCTTGAGATGGTGAGATTGCGGCAGTTATTTGGCGCGTCTAACCCGTGAACGCCTCTAGAATCGATCGAGAGTTTGCATCAGCTGGTCATTTGTTAATGTTTTCGCGAAGTAGGTGAGTCTACTATCAGAAATTTAAAAAACTGCTTTAGTGACCAGATAGAGTAATTTTTTAATCAAATTTAATCAGGACTGTGCAGGAAAACTGGCTCGAAAATAATGACTCACTGAAAGTTTGTGAGCTGTATAACCATCTTTACATGTAACTAACCATTTCCAAGTTGAAAACAATCCTTTGTCTCAAAGTGTTTACGCCTTTTCCTTGAGAACCGAAGGCAACTGGTCCCGTGGAGACACTTACAAAGAACTGGCCCACATTCCATTCCCGATGAAGAGGCAGAGATTTGAAAAACAACAAAAGAATCGGGGGTAGACGGAAAAATGAGTACAAAAAAGATGAAAGTTGATATCTTGTGACGAATCGAGGTTGTTTTTAAGTCGCTTGGTGGAATTGTTCTTCAGCTGTTAATTTCTTATGCCTGTAATCTCGCCATGGAAAGCTTTCATAAAATGAATCCCGTAAATACAAACTGAGTCACTGAATTGTTCGTGAATTGCAATTCGCTATAATGAACGTTAAATCGACAGAAATTAAGGTTACAAATAATTAATATAGGTGCTATTCACTAATAGAACTACAACTTGAACACACTGGGAATAAATTGTCTGAATAAATGCTGACAGCAATTGTAACTCGGACCACAAAGATGATTGTTGTAATTGACCGATGTTCCTGCAAATGGAGCAGGCCTTAATGAAAATTATAGTCGCTAGAATATTCATAAACTTTTACACTAATAAAGAAGACATAGCGTGCTATCTCACGATCGAAATTCTAAAAAAAACATCTTCGAATTTAGTGAAGCCATTCTTCAGATGTGTTTTGATGGGGCGATTGTACGTGGTATAAAAATTAATTCCCAAGTAATTAAAACTAAGACAATTTGTCTCACTCGTCCGTCTTAGACCAAGCAAAATGTGGTGGCACACTTGCATGTGTTGACCTTATAAGCGGACCAATCGGAAGACAGCAAAAAATAAATAACTTTCCCGCCTAGTACACTGACCTAGTTTAATGTTGGCGCTCCGCCTACACTACGTTCCTATTGGTTGCTCCAATTTTGATTGTCCCAGATTTGAGCCAGTAGGAGCTGGTTTACCTGAAAAGCACGTTTTTTAATTCAGAGATTCTCGTTTTTATTTTAGGAGGCATTTCGATTTTCTGGAAGTTCTTGGCGGTAGTGGAGTCGTTGGCGTTTTACATCGGACCAAGTGAGAAGAAATATAGCGATATATTGAATGAAATCGCTCTGACGTACTTTGTAGGGTAAGGAGGCCTTTATAGCGCCCTGATTTAATTTCTCAATTATCGATTTCTTGCTGCCGTAAAATAAATTGCTCTTTATTTTCGTCGTAAGCCTTTAGTATATTCTCATTGAAAACGTGGTCCAGCAGTGTTTACTGCTTTCTCTCGGTGTCTGTCTATAAATAAGAGTCAAATTGGCGCCTAAATTTCAGGTTTTTCTTTAAGGCAAGACATAAGGAACTCTAGAAGGGAAGGTAATTTTACCTTTCTGAATTGAGAGAGAAATACAGAATTGAAATATATGCACCTAGTGTGCCCTGGTGTCTAAGGCCCAGTTTCTTCAATATATAAGGAAATCTATTTCAGGTTAGTTTATTTTTAATTCAGATCTTTAATTTTTTTCTTAGAATTGTTCATATCTATGGCGATGTGAAGTATGAAGTTCCGGTTTGAGCCAAAATAACCTCACGCTAATGGATGTTTACATTAAGCTATGATCACACATTAACTTAAGAGATATTAACTTTAAACAAATCAGTGACATTGTCTATTCCTAAATTATGTAATCACCAGTGATCGTGACTAGTCATTAATGTTATCAAATTGTTTCCTGAGACGATTAGAAATGACTCTCATTTGTTTTTGAGGGAGTTGAAATGGTTTAGAAGATTGTAGAATATCTCATACAAGAACCATGCTTCATTACTTCTTACAGTGTCGCAAAATTAAAATACGTAGTGAAGTGATTAATGAGACTTACGAGTTGAAATGAGTTGATCCATTCCTGGACTATCGTAACCTATCCGCGCTTAAATCTTTGGAATGCGTCTAAACTGAAAATAGAGATATTTTTAATCAGTTGACGAATGGACGTACTCCAGCCTTCGTTAGACTGGAATTAATTTCAATGTTTTTACGCGGCATCGCAAATGATTTGCGTCAGACTGCACTACGAGACACGCCGTTTAGCAAGTGTAAGGAAAACTTGGAAGTAAACGCTAATAACAATATTAATTAGAACAATGGAAAATAGTAATGATAATAACATTAATAAATAAAAATAAAGATAATATTAAATCTAATAATAGCGGTGAGAAAGCGAAAGCGTTGAAAAGCGGGCCTCATAATTAAAAATTTGAATCAAATTTTTCTGGGCCTCAATCGAAATCGCGTGCGTGTAGCCTTTTGAAAGTCAAAATATGCTCGATTGTGCGTTCTAAAGGTACTTCTGGAGGTTTTGACGCATTGAATATCGCGAAATTTTGAAAATATCGGCGGTTTCTATCGACTTTGTGAGAAGTCAAAGTGAAGATGCATTGGTTCGGTCGTTGGCGCGCTTGCCCCGATATTCCGACTCGTGCAAAATAGTTTATTTTCGGGGGAGTCCAATCGTGACCAGGGAATCATTAAGAGACGTTTCGATTATAAGAGAATTTCTTTTTTAGATGGCTCATTTGGAAGGCAGACGAAACCTGTTCCATTCTTCTTCTAATCTCGTCCTGGATACTAACGTCTATCCGCCACGTCCCTTGGCCCCGCTAACCGAACGTCACGTGATGAAAGCACCTAGCGCGCGCATCTGTGGTGCGCTCACCAACAATGGAACGAAAATAGAATTGTCGACAAAGTCTAAAAAACTAGTTGTTCCTGTTGAAAATAGAATTTTGGCTGTTAAAGAGTCAAAGAAACATTGTAACGTGACTACTGCAGTTGGTGCTTTGACTTGCACTGCGCCCGAGGCATCAAAGGTCGATAGCCTTGTCAGTGGAAGCAAAAGTGCCAAACTAAAATCAGAGCCAGAAGATGCAGATCGCTTCAAGACAGAGTTGTGTCGTTCCTGGGAAGAACTGGGTCGATGCAAGTATGGATTGCGTTGCAAATTCGCTCACGGTTGTCAAGAGCTGAGACCATTGGACCGTCATCCTCGCTACAAGACCATCCCGTGTCGTCAGTTCCACACGAGGGGATTTTGCAGTTATGGCAGCCGCTGCCATTTCATTCATGGCGAAACTGATCGATTGTTGCTGGCGTTCCTTGTGACGGCGGTTCAGTTGGAAAGGGCAAAACAAGGCAATTCGAAATTATCAGCAAAAAATTTAGACTGCAAAAAGTCCTCAAACAGAGGATCCAAGAACAAAGCGGCTTCGAGCAAGTCTGCCAACCTCAAAACCAACTCTATCTCAAGTTTGCCGAGCGTTAAGACGGATGCTAAAAGTTCCCCGCTTTATTCCAACTCACAGTTTGCGAGTTGGATGGATGGTCCAATCCACGACAACTGCTGCGATACTCAAATTCATCAGTTGTGCGCAGATAAGTGGGACTTAGATGCAGGAATGGGACCAATTCATCCTTTGGATGACTTCCATTGCGATGGTCCAAGCATGGATGGTGTGGAAATGTTGTTAAATGAAATTAAAAAACGTGCCAATTTTGATGACAAGATAGAACCTCTCAATGCCAATCTGCCTCTTAAAGCTGAGTGCAGAGGGTTTTTTTGGCCAAACCAACCAAGGTCAAGGACGTCGAGTGGGGAGAGTTTTGGGGAGGACTTAGATTTGTCTACTTTGTATTCTGGAAGTTTTACCAACGATGAACAGCAGAAAAATGAACTTCATTTGCTGCAGCAGCATCACCATCAACTCATGTTATCTCAGCAGCATATTTTAGAGGGCAGATTGGTGGAGACTCTGCAGATGATACAAAATTTGCAGTTGGAATCAGAAACATTGAACACGGCTCTTCTGTTATCGAAACTGAATGCCAGTGTTTGTGGGAAAATGACTGGAAACCTTAGCACCAGTGACCATGTTGGTCCTTCTCTAATGTCGTCAGGACCTCCTCATTTTCTTGGATGGGATAGGACCCATTCTCTTGAATCTTCTTCGGTTTCATCCGGTTCTCCACCGAACTTTCACTGGTCAGACCTGCAGCTGGATATAAACTTCGAGGCAAACAGGTCTCTCGTGACCTAGTTGATGATGTACAAGTTTAATCTGCTGTTAACTTATAAGCGCCATTTGTACGATGTGACTCTTCCACTACAGGCAATATCACGAATTTATTTAACGCCATTGTCTATTAGGCTTTCTCTCCTTTCGTTTGAGGCGCTTCTGTTTTTGTTCAGGCGTGGGTCTTGATTTCCAAGTCATTAATAATTGGCAAGCATATTATTGCTACTATTAATGGAAAAGAGTCTTAAAAATTTACTGATTCATTTGACCCAGAAAGATTTGTTATCGATGCCATTATTATGTTTGGAAGGCTTCAAATGGTAAATATCATCCACTCTTTTGAGGATGTTTGTCCGAGATTATTTCTTGACTTCATGATTTGCGCGACGGTGTGGTTGTTAATATTGCTATTTTGTAGATAATTGCCATTCGGAGCTTTATTTAAGGAGCTTTTTCTTGAAATTGTTTAATAAACTCATTTAAAATAATTCAGTAAATTCCTTGCAGAGCCATTACACTGTTGCATGCCCGCTCTGAAATTATTCTTCATTGTGCGATCATAACATCGATTTTTAATTATATTTAAATATCGGTTAAATAATAAATATTTAACAATCCATTAATTTGATGTCTTTGATGTCAACAATCCAAAACGTCCAGTTTTTTTTAAAAAGACTTCAGTAGTTGTTTTGCAAAAGGCTTGTAATTGTAAACTTATTTGTATAAAGCTTTGATTTTACGAACACTTTGACAGCTCAAGTATCTATATTGACTGAAATATTTTTGTCGTGATATTTGTGGTTATTTGGAATTAGGTTTGACAGCGGTTTGATTGAAATATATTCAACTAGTCAGGAATTCTATGGTCGCAATTTTAATTATTGTGCGCGTAACTTGTTCAATTTGTTTCCTAGCTAATGTTTTCAATTTTATTCTTCTTGACACTCTTAAAACAGGTTGATCGAATTGTCATCGATGATTTTTAACTCGGAGTGCGCCAAATTCCAAGCTTCAAGAATTTGCTTGTCGAGACCTGTTTCATTTTTTCTTGATTTTGTGGACCTTACGATGTTAATTTATCATTATTGCATGCTTGTAGAATGTGAAAATTTAAAATGGCGGCAGGTTTTAGACTTTTCATGTTGGAAATTGAATTTAAAATTTTGTAGAAATTAATTGAGAAACTTTGAAGATTATTTATTGAGTGTTATTTGGGTTGCTAGTTAGCGGAGGTTTTGAATGTTGCCGAATACTTTTTAATTGATGTTCAAATGTCCACGAAGTCTTCCAATTATACGGCAATCACTTTTTTTTTTATCTTGGAATCGATTTGTTTTTGTGCGCATATCGAAGAGGGTAAATGATCTGTTGATAGTCAACTCTTAATAATTTAAGTGTTGCTCTTTGATGATTTGTTTTATTATTTCTATGATCGGAGTAGTCCATCCCATCCGTAAGTTGTTAATTGTTTTCTAATAAACGAGTGGTCAACGAGTGCGGCTTCAACCTGAGTGAGTAGTCTTCAACCTGAGGTTTGAAAGCTGGGTGGGAGTAAATCGGAAGCCCTGCGAGAGTCCCATGAATTATAAAGTTCCGTGTTTTGGTCGACAATAAAAATCTTATTTATTGACTGGAGCACAATCTCACCAGAGATCTCTCAACTCAACGTTATATTTATGTTATTATTAAAATTACATTGTCTTAGTGATTTAAATATTGGCACCGAGTGACTTCGTGCACCTGCGTATCCCAGAGGAAGTGACTAATTCATCGAAGAAGGCGGCAATTTTTGAGACTTCAACTAAAAGATGCTTCATCGCATTCACTCAATTGGGTGGAAATATTTAATTGATAGTGGGTCCATTTATAACTTGCTTAAATGGAACGCCGGGTTCCCTACTGAGAACATGACAGGGTAATCATTCTTAACCCGAAAGCACAATTGCCACTTGCGCGATCTAGTTTCGCGTTCATTAACTCATTTCCAAGGGAATGAATCAGCAGCAGGCTCTGGATGTTAAATCTGTTTTCTCGATCCAATTTTCCAGATATGATTGATTTCACCGGCTGCTTCTCGCGAGACTTAATATGAGTTTTAATGTAGGCGATGCAGGGGCATTTTCAAGCCTACATTTCTTGCCTTTGTTATTGTTGTTATTACTGTTGTTATTGAACTATTAGTATTATTGTGGTTGTTATTGTTATTATTATTACTGCCTCACATGTTCTTTGTATCCTTGCGTTGACACGGAGGTCTCACATCCGTCAATGTCACTGTTTCAGTCAAAAGTCATTAGGAATGATTGGCAGTCGTCTTTATGTGTTTTGTAAGTGCGCAGTCAGATAATAATCAATTTTTCAGATCTCGCAAAAACATGATAAGTTATTGTAGCCCTTTTGTGGCACTGCAGAGGTTTTATTTATGAGCCAGGATAATGCCTCTTTATTTGGGACGTGGTGCTGATCAACAAAAGTGAAGTAGCGATTTGTACTCAGTCCTGTGGAATAATCCTCTTTTGAGGAAACTTTTTATAAAAAAAAAAATACTCTCGATTTGCGCTTGCAAATTTCGCCTCGAGGGAAGTCGACCCAGTTTAGGTTTTTTGTATTAAAAAACGTTGTTTGCACTTCAGTTTTTAAATTACACGAATTCAATTAAATAAAAAAGGACTGGAAAGAATTTATATTTATTTTATGCAACTAATACTAAATATGAAGATAAAGTCTTAGTAAATAGCGCACATCAACCTAATTTCAAAAGGAATTAATGGTTATTTATAAATTTGTTTATTAGCAACTTTGTCTGCGTTCTCAAAACTGAACTTACGACTTCTTAATAAGAATCGACTAATTGAACAAAATTAGGACCTCACTAAAAATTTTCTGTTTGCTCTTAACAAAACAAAATTGATTTAAAAAAGTTGATTGATTTTTTTCCTTTCTGATAAGGAATAAATCAATGAAACTTCTCCGACACCAGTGAGATTATGTGGACTAAACAAAGCGACGAAGTAGAATGCAGCAAATTTGATGTTAGAATAACTCAATTACTTCCAGTTAATTCTAAGCTTAACTTCTTGAAATGTATTGGTGTAAAGATTATATATATATGGTTCAAAATATTCATGTTTGTAGTTCGGTGACAAGCTTCATGAGATCTCTGGCACTTGTTTACAAGAGTTTAAGCCTAACGCAACTTTTAAATTAAGTTGAATTTAAGATAAGGGTATTTGATCAGCTTGTCGAAGTAGTGCACTCAGATACCTTTTAATTTTCCCCCGAACACGTAACACCAGATGCAGTTTGGCTCAATAAAACAGGAAATCCTTACGAAGCCTCCCTCTTAAGTAGGCATTATTACTCAATATATCAACCCAATTTAGAATGTTTCCAATGTAGCAACAATGGGATTTTAATACTCTCTTCAAAACAGAAATAGTAATATGAGTGTTTTTAAAGTTTTAAATTTTTTATAACATCAGGCGTTGCCTTATTATGATGAGACCTTAAATTAATAAACGATACAAATCCCAGAAATGTCATCTCAATTATTATTTTGATGGGATAAATTGTGTCAGCCGGTGCTGCAGACTACCCGCGGGTTAAAAAAATAGTTTGGACGTATTTCTTCAATCTCTATGCAAAATTAATGCAAGATTGAAATGGTTCTAAAAGAATACATGCTAACTGTAGTGAAATTGCATCATTTAGGGCAATTATTTAGGCCTGCTGGCCTGTTCGGTGTTCCTTGGAACTATGGAGGGACGAAAACTTAAAATTGTTACTCAAAACATTGCCCATGGTTATGATAGCTGAGCAAAAATACGGTTAACAAGCAGGACGCCAAGGGCTAGGAATCAATAGCTCGTCCCGGAACACTTTTCAGAAGGCAAAAACATCCGAGACACATCATTCGTCTGCATGTTCTATTTCCCTTTATTAGTTTTGCTATTTCATTCTCTTATTTATTTTCCTCGGATATATTCTGGAACGTCATTTCAGCTTCAGACATACCCTGGCACAACTTGACCTTCTTATTAGTTTAAAGGGGGAAACAGTATGTAGTGGGTGTCCCCCAAATGACGTCCTTTTCCCTGCAATTAGCAAAGTACCATCCATTAAGACTGCATCCCAAAAAGTCTGGGATCTCTTTAACTTTGATTTAGGTTGATAACCAAATATAATTAGCTTAATGAAAGAGTAACAAACACAAGTTTTATAATTATATAAATGTATGTACAAAACTGTAGTTAGTAACTTAAAAAATGAGACTTGAAGTGATGGAATTGCAGCTAGATAGATGGGTTCATCACTGAATTTTCATTGTAGTATTGTAAACAGTTTTAAAGAGTTGAACAAAAGCAGGATATTACCACTGTCACTACGATAAGAAAACCTCAAAAACATGCAATTTGTTCTCCCCTTCTATTCCTACCAAGGACAGACTTTACTGGTAATGAAGAAGTTAAATGATAACAGTGTTGTTTTATTTTAATGTTTAACAATTAACTTTATTAATTTTTGTTTGTCATTGAGCGAGCTCCATGAGTTGGGCTTGTCATTCTGCTTCTCTTTAATCCAGTTCTTTAAATACAATCTTTCACTTTTTATTGGCCACTGGCTGTGCCTTGGAGTGATTCTACAGTTAGGAATCTCTTACAGAAAAATTGCTGTATATTCCCATCCCCTCCCCCATAAAATTCAAATTTAACTATGTCTTGCACCTCAATTCATTCATTCATTGATAAAGAGCAGCAGGTCAACCCCAGATTTACAGGCAAGGGCCTTTGTGCAGTGTGAAGGAAGAATCCCACAGGTCAACAGTACTCTTGCTCCTCTCTCCAAAACAAAAAATATCAACATAAATTTCTCGGGAAACACGGCTGATCAACACTTGGCATCTCTGATCAAAGTTGGAACTGCACAGCCACACCAAACATTACAGCAAAAAATTATTGAATTAAAGCAACTAAATGTTCAGCTATGAACTGCTGTAAGTTTTGAAAAAAGTATTTGTTGCCATTGCAAACAGCAATTATATGATATCTCACAAAATTTTTTTTTTAGTCAAACAACTTCATTACTTTGGATGGACGGACTCTCACAGATACTGCTAAAATATTGGCATGCACATTGTACGTTTCTAAATATTGCAGCTGACATAGAAGGATGAGGCCCTAACCTCAAGTTCTGATAGAAAGTTCCTTTATTTTCAAATTGTTTCCATATTTCTTACGTAAAATAAATCAAGCGGCACAGAAGGGACTCAAAATGTCCCAAGTGGAGAACCCGGCACGATGGGATGTGTTCTCGCTGACTGTCTGCCAAATTACACCAAAAGTAGCAAACTGGAGAACCAAAAGAAAATATTCTTAAAGCTTCAGATGCATCTGAGCCATTTCACATGAAATAATTCAATTGTGATGGATTATTCTAAGCGAAAGAGAACATAAAGTAAATTACAATATATAACCATGGAATCCATTTGAAAGCTCCATAAATGTGAGTTTTTGTCAAGCACTGTTTCAAAACATTATGGAGTTGAGAGAATAAGTTTACAATTATCACTGCAAATTAGCAAAACAAGCTAGAGTAAACAGCTTTACAATTCAAATATTTGAATGCATCACATCTGCTCTTGAGATGTGGACAATGCTTATTAAGAAATAAAACAAGGTTTAATCATAACTATTTCCTTGTGATAGAACCACTTATTAGTCATACAAAACTGAAATAATAATTTCTTCAGACCATTCTGGGAAATTTGAAATTTATTTTTAGATACAAGTTAGAAGACCAAAGTTCAAAAGAAAGGGTCATAGTCCTTGGTTTCGGCTTGGCCTTTATTAACACACCATACAGAGCAGCTTAAAAAATAAAAACAAATTCAAAAATATAAACATTGTAGTGTGACATATCCATAAACCAAAACATTGTTGACAATACTTTAGATCTGAAATTTCAAGCTTCTAAATCTTAGAAAGATGAGGTACTAATACTAAACCAATAATATTAGGTAATCACAACAACACCTGACCCATGAACATCACTGTTCCTTCTTACTT
>JAJTWR010000317.1:150000-152500 GCA_021613335.1 Whitmania pigra
AGTTTAACATACCCTTAGCTATTATAACTTGAGGTATAGTGCAGCTACATTTTGTTATAAATTGTTACCTGCATCAAGTGCATGATGGACTCTCTGTCAGAGAGAATCTCACTAAGAAGTTTTATTCCCAGAACATTTCTCAGAATTGTTTGAGCAAGAAGTTGTGTAGAGTAGTTGACATCGACAACGTTGTTGATTGCATCGACTGCATCTTTTACTCGATAAAACACGACAGCATCAACTTTCGTTGTGACTGAATCTTTCGTCAACACCTAGAAATTAAAGTTTTCAGGGCTAAAACAGGATAAAAATGTTTAATCATATTTGAAAAATGTTCAAATAATATCTGAATAATTTTTGTCTCATGGAAAGCTAACCTCTTGAGGTGGCACATTATAACAAATTGTCCTCAGATCTACTTCAATGTAATCATCGATGCATGGCAGGATAAAAAACAGACCTTCAATGGATCATTCACATCGTTAATATTATTTTTTAATTATTTATTCAAATATTTTTAATTATCCATAAACAATCAGTCTACATAAATATTGGTTCATACGTAATCACATATTCTCGCATAAATTAAAAAGAATAAAAATTAGTATTGAATGACCTCACATATAGCCATGCATTCATTAGTAACACACAACAGTAATTGAACATGCATAAATTATTTATCACCTGGTCCTTTTGCTCCACCTGGGATCAAACAACCGAGTCTGTAAATGACAGCTCTTTTGTATTGAGAAACTATCTGCCATACAATTCAATGCACAGAATTTTGCAAAAATTACGTTTAATTGAAAAATAATAGCAATGTAATGTTAATTCCATAATTTCATACTTTTCTTCAGTAAATCGTATTTCAAAATCACCTTGAAAGTGAAAATTAATGAAAATGGAAAAGTGATGACGACCAAAGTGTAGGAAAGCGCATAGAGGATTCTTGCAAGCATGGAATTACTACCTTCAATTCTTGATTTTTTGCTGGCTAAATCGAAGTTAACGAAATTACAATTAGCTAATAATTAACAAGTTAATGATGATTTATAATAAATTGTTTTATTATTATTTTATTTATTTTCGAGAAAAGGAAATAGTTCCGTTTTCCATTACAACACTTAATAATTTCTTTAGAATCTCTTAATGAAGCATTATTGGTTCAGAAAGTGAAAGTCTACTTCATAAGATGGTCAATGCGAGGAAAGCAACACTTCTTTCAGTTCAGCTGCAGTGATTGCTGAGCAAACTTTCTCCCTCATAAATAAGCCTTATGTTGTTTTATTTTGCAACTTTCTACATCGTTAGCAATTTCCCTACTTTAAAATACAAATGATAACTTCCCACATTGTTAACTCATGAAACATTTATTTTAAGTCCTTTTCAAAACATCCATTCAAATTATTTTAAACTTATCCACCAAATGTGAATGTAATCTCTTAATCGAACCACTTTTCAGTTTAACACCCGTTTCATGGTTAAAGTTGAATCTTTCGAACTATCTTCTTGTTACTGAGATATTCATTACCGGAGAATTTAGTGCCTTTGGATGCATTATTTCAATAATTTAATGAGGTCTACTTGTTTACATTTGTTACGAAGGTGTTGAAACAAGTCTTCAGGTTTGACAAGAACAAGAAAACGCACAAAAGTAAAAACATAAAGTAAGCAACAGTAATTTAAAGAATGATGCTAATTAAGTTTAAATCAATAATAGAATAACCTAATAGAGTTAATTAAATTAATTGTCACTCAAATTTCTTGCTTAAGTTACTCCAATTTATGTCTGAATTTCTGCATCAACTCACACGAAAGCCAGCAACAAACCCCGGATTGCGGAATTTACCTGCAGTTCCCGGTTTTTTTCCAGCAGGATTGTCTCCCTTTGTCTCGTTGACATCTTGTACTTTGCTGTTTTGCATGCCCTCAAAAAAGTTTATTTAAAGTTCCAAATGATTCTTCATTCCTGATTTTGCATAATAAACCCTGAAAGGCATAAACACGAATACAAACTTGGAATTCAAAGAAATATTTGTTATTTTATTGCGTCACTCAACCAGTAGCAACTGTGACCTGATTGGTTGTTGGTGGTAATAACCAAGACATATAATGGTTATTAATAAATATTAATTCATTGGAAAACAACAATTCTGTTTTGATTATTGAAAGGTTGACAAATCTGATAAAATCCAATTGCCGTTAAACGCGTAAATGTAATGTTTGTCCCATTAATTTTGCCAATAATTAATAATCCTTATTATTATGTCCTGAGATGGGTGCCCCATGATCGCATTGCGAAGATAACTGCAACTAATTTCATCTTATATTTTAAATGTATTTTAATTCACAATCAATCCAGAGGTTGGAAGGACCCCGTCATTATAGCCCGGTGACAAAGTAACCTAGGACGAAAAAATTCAGTCAAAACAGCCCCCACAAAATAGCCCCGTCAATGTATTGTTGTAAACTTAGTAATTAGTTAAGTTTTTATTGCTAA
>JAJTWR010000317.1:157500-162500 GCA_021613335.1 Whitmania pigra
CCTGTGGTTTTCAACTCAAAAGAATGTGGAATCTGCTGATTTTCATATCTAGGAAATGAAATCATATTTAAAAAATTAATCATCTAAATTTTAAAGTTATTATAATGTTAATGTCTAATATAATTCCCTTTACTTAACAATGTTAACATTTGGTTATGCGTTAGCGGTAACACATTAAGGCCGCATCCATATCTTGGGAGACATTTTGAAAAATATTATTTCGTGTTAATTACGCTCTCCAAGTCATTCTGGTAACATTCCTTTTTTTAGGTTCCTTGCCCAGCCCGTAGTCATTGGTCTTGAATTCCAGTCGAGGCATGTGCAAAGACATCGTAATCTAACTAAGACTTATGTAGACTTAAATTCTATAAAAAAAAATTATAATCCAAAATTGTCAGTTTAAAAGTTTCAGCCTACGACACGCATGATGATCTCGGCATTCAATGGACATTATTCTGCTGTTGCCATTCACTGTACCAACTGACTTGATTTTTAAATGTGCAAAGTAGTTTCAACTACTGTCTGTGTACCATGTTTTGCTTTGTTAGAAGTCAATATGATTTTATTTAGCTATTTCAACATGTTACACGTTTCACATAAATCATACAATTTTTATCGGCAATTATTAATGAAGTAACTTAATAAAGTGAGACTTTGTTTACTGAAAACCCCTTCAATGACTGATGACTTGCGAATTGTCACATTTTATAAATGATTGTGATTGTTATAACGCGTTTTAATGTTATTATTATTCTATCAGATGATCAGATGATCAGGAAACTTCTTTCATCATTCTCATCAAAATTGTCCTAACAATAATAACTAAGTAATATATATTAATAAATAATATTAATAAATAATAAACATTTGCTGCTCAGAAAGAGAAGAGCTTTAATAATGATTTTCATTGTGGGTTTTCATGACATGTCAAACATATTTAAATTTGTCAAAATCTGTTGTGTTGTGTCGGAGTAACAGCATGTGCGAAACTCACATTTCCACTGCTCTTAAGTTGAAGACTTTGCTTGGCGGTGATGACGATTGATTTTCGTAGACGTGCATTCTCCCTTGTTGTATGACGCAGAAAACGTTCTTCCCTTAAAGAAATGAATTGATTTTGTTGTACCTTATTATTACTGTTTTGTTGAACAAATCTAACGTTGTCGTCGCTGTTCTTATTATTATGGTCGAATATTACTTAAACTTTTGACGCTCAACAAGTGAATGCCTTTGTTGATTGATTTAACATCGTCAGAGGCGCTTTTTGCAAACCATTTATCCTCCTTCCGATAGCTCTTGAGGCAGTGCATGATAGGTTTCAAACTCGACAAATGTGCAAATGTTGCCATCACTGTACATGCAGGAACGCGCAACCCTCTAAGCCAGCGGTTTTCAACCTGGGGTCGTCTGAGAAGAATTCTTTTTTTCTAATACTTTTTAAAACATATTTTGATAAAACTATATCCTTAACTCTAAGTTTTAAGATATTTTTATGGAATAATCTATTTTATCTAACGCCCAGTGATCATGCCAGCCTTTGTACACAGCTAAACAATTCGATGTAGTAGCTGAAGTAAGCTAGATGGAAATAAAACTTGCATGTTGGCGAACTTCGTTGAAAATGATGTTGAAGCAGAATGAAAAATGAAATGATATGTTCTTTCAAACAAATTTTGCAAATGCTTGAAGACATTTCGATATATTTTCCTAATTTATCTAACCATTTGCAATTTCTTAAAATTGAAGAAGTTCCAGACAATGCACAAGAGGAGTTCAGTGATCGAGCAAAAAATGATGTCTCTACTATGTAGCCTAGTTTAGCCTATTGGGTCAAATAATATCTGAGAGTGTGCTGTGTCTACTTCTTTTTCCAACGACATGCAGACTTTTTAAATTGATTGGTCATCAAGACGAAAAATAGGAGAAAACTTGGTGTTGAAGATGATTTGTTTGATTTGCAAACCTATGTTTTCTTATTTAAAACTTTCTACAATTTGTAAAGACAAGTGTATGGATATGCATATAAAGGTCTTAAAGCTAATTTTTTAATATTTAGAAGTCAAGGACATAACAGCAACAATGAAGTTAACTGGGTGAAAGGTAGCCCAATCAATTTTATTGTTGTTGGTCGCCAAAGCATGGCAAAATCTTGCCGAGGGGTTGCAGCACCAAAAAGGTTAAAAACCGCTGCTCCAAGCTAACTTGTGAATCGTAATAATGAATAATTAGATATTTTGTCAATAATTCGTTTAGTCAATAATATACAGATTATTTAACTATTTAAATAAAAATTGTTTGAAATAAAAGGAAAACATGTTCCTTGATTGCAAGAGGTAGTTTCAGAGGCACCCCGTCATAACAGCCCGGCGACAGAATAGCCCCGACAAAACAGCCCCGTCAAAATAGCCCGGCGTCAAAATAGCTCAAGACAAAACAGCCCCGACAAAACCGCCCCGACAAAACAGCTCCGTCGAAACAGCCCGGCGTCAAAATAGCCCAGGACGGAAAAATCCCGTCAAAATGGCCCCGTCAAAATAGCCCCGACAAAATAGCCCGGCGACAAAACAGCCCGGGACAAAACAACCCGGCGACAAAATAGCCCGGCGACAAAACAGCCCCGTCAAAACAGCCCTGTCACCAGGGTCGGACTGGCTTAAAAAACCGGTCCGGGAAATTTTATTTAACTCCTAGTTTGATCAACTTAAACATAAGAAACACTAGAGTCTAATATTTCTATTCACTATTAACTATTATAACAGCTTTTTCATCGTTTCACTAGTCGATGCTAAAACATCAATGATTTCATTGTTATTGATTCTTGGAAAAGAGTCTTTCTCACAAGACATCAGCATGAAGGATCGTAGAATTGACTGGTTCAGAAAATTTCTTAATCTGTTCAAAACGTATTTCAATTTTGAAAACGACCTCTCACAAGCAACTTATGATGAGGATAATGTCAACACAAATTTGTAAGCCAGATACAAATTTGAATAAGCAAGATTATGCAAATTAAACTTCTGGAGAACAATAATAACAACAAACAATACTCAAAACGGTCAAAGCATTCAAGCCACTAATTTCGAATTAAATTTTGATTCAGTTTCACAACATTTTTTAAAAATACTTTGACATGGAGTTATCATGGGGCTATGACGGGTCACCAGTTTCAGATCAAAAAGCGGCCCTTATTAAGACTAGTACCGTTCATCTCAATTATGAGATGCATTAAGAAATGAAGTTGCATTATGAGCTGTATTATGTGATGTTTATAATGATTATAAGATTGTAAATTGTGACAATTAAATGAGTTGTAACTTGAGTTTTTTCTCAATTTAATGTCTCGAGATTTTTTAAATTTTACAAGCTCGCATTTCACACTGTATTTCGAAGAATCCAGTGCTGACAATTAATGATAATTATTATTATTATTAATGACAACGTATGATTAATATTAATAATAAATAATTTTTAGTAAAATAAGATCATTAAAAACTAATTTTAATCAAAAATGATTTAAAAAATTGTTTATAATATTACTTAATTTAGGCTGATGATGATTCAACCTCCCTGGAAGTTAGCACATCTAATGCAGCCACATTGCACTAGCAGTGTCATTTCAAAGGATAAGCGCATAAAGGACTCTCAGGTATATATAAAAATCGTCGTTAACTTTAGACAGGCTACATTAGCTCGTAAGGGTTTATTCTCAATCAGTAGCTTGAGATAATTTCTACATACCGGCAATTGTTATTAATGTTTTAATATTTTGCTAATTGAATCATTTCAGACTGAAGGATCGAAGAGGACAAAGTTTCAGTAAAGACTGACTTCTCAAAATGATATAAATTTACATTCTTCGAAAACAAATATGTATAATTTTTTTACATTTGGAATTAACGATGTTGATAATTGCTGCTTCACCTTAATCAAAAAATGTCTTCCGAATTTTGTCTTCTGCTTAAGAACATTCGCCGATGAGTTTACTTACAGATTCACACAGCAAAATGATTTCCTAACATATTTTTGAAGCGGTTTCAGCGTGCACAATGCACGTGATGAGTAGCCTAAGCAAGACAAACCTCTCATTGGAGAAAACGAAATTAAGAATGAAATATTTAAATCCGCTTACTACAGATAATTAGCTTTTAAACACTTCGTTGAAGATTAAAGACATAATTGATTAGGAAACGATTAAACAAGCCACTTCAATGCGTCTTTATCTCCAATTAATGAGATCTCGTAGGAAACTAATGACGATAGAAAATTAAAATGAACCTAAAATTACGTTTGTAATTGCTGCTTGTATGTGTATGTACTTAATTAGCAACAACATTTTTAATATAATATCCTATGCGTTGAATAATAAAGTTTAATGTTCTTATCCTGGATGCGAACGCATAGCAGAAGTCCATCATTCGTCAGCAATTGAAATGATTAAGTCTTGAAATTATGAATTTATGAAATGTTTCTTCATCGTGTGAAGTTCAATAAAGCCACCACGTGTTTGCAGTAGGCTGATAAGATATAAATGCCCGACGCTCCTGGATTCATTTTTTCTTCAGTATGCGTCTCAGTTTTTTCTTAGTTTTTCAAAGCTTTGTTAAGTTTTTATTTCTAAACGTTTTTAGAAAGTCAACTTCAAGTCGATTTCTGACTCCGCATTTAAATGTTCTATGAACTCTGCTGTTCACAAGTTCCATCGAATGATTAATTTTTCGAAGTGCTGACAAATCTGAGGATTATTTTCTTTCTCAGTTTTTCTCAGAAGTTGTTCCAACAGGATGACAACATCGTCGTTCAAACATCACAACAGCGGTTTCTCACCTCCAGGGTGTTCCTCCTGCCTGCCAACATTTCGACGTCAAATGTTCCAATCATGGTCTTTTATAGCTCAGTCAAAGGTGCTCATGAAAGTTCTTCTGCTGCTATTTTTATTCGCCAATCAGTGCTTCGGATTATCGTCACCAATGACATCGAGGACACACGAAGAGCTTAACTCC
>JAJTWR010000317.1:167500-310000 GCA_021613335.1 Whitmania pigra
GTTGTTGTTGTTGATGATGAGGATGATGGTGATGATTATGATGTTGTTGATGTTTGTTCTTTCTCAGAAGCTGACAAAAAAAAACTTGTTAAAACCATAAAATAAAAAGACAAAGATGTTGGCATCATCCCCCACACCCTCCCTAACCCCCCCTACCCCCGCCCCCTGGAGACGTCACTATTCCAATAAAGTCTAACATTAAATTTGTTTGCAAGCATAAAAAACTAAACAAAGGAATAAAAGAAGAAAATAAAACTATTTAAGATACGTTGAATTACAAAAGAATATAAATAAAACATTGATTCAAAATTATAATAAATAAATTAATTTTATCGGCAGCTTGATTATTCTAACGCTATGTGAGATACTGCAATGGTCTCCTATATCCAATTTTTTTAAATTTAGTTTTAAAATAAAATTGATAATGATGATATAACGCTAATATCCAAACTAAAAATTCAAATTTATTATTATATAAAAATAATAAATCGAATATTCAAACTAAAATTTCAAATTTATTATTATATAAAAATAATAAATCGAATTTAAACTCATCATAAAATTGTTAATTAGCCTTATGTATCCGGTTATTTTTAACCAATCTATCATTTGTAAAGCGCCCATATCCTGGCAGTGCAGGCTAGGTTGAGAACGTCGCAATTTTGCCGTTGCCATTACCGCCACAAGCACTCATCCAATACGGCCAATGTGCAATATTAATATTATTTATATTATTACAGGTGACAATATTATTATTTTTAAGTTATTACATGTAGTAATAGTTGTTTACCAATAATGGATTTTTAAATAAAATATGTAATAAATCTAATATTCACTTCAATATTTCAACGAATTTTCTCAGAAGATTGTGTTTCTAAGTGCAGCAATAATGTATCATGTTTGCAACCCAACTTGCCCTTGAAAAGGGGTTCCATATATATTATGTATAAAAAGCTATGTAGACTGAATACAAATAATTGGTCAACGCAATTGTATTTGTGAATTTTATCAAATAACTTAAAATTTAACTTAAAGTTAAAATTTTTTGTTTCTATTGTGAGTTTATTGTTTAATGTACCAAATATGCATTTAATTTTAATATTAAACACATCTTAACTGGCTCAACATTATAGTAATGCCCTTTCCTCAATTTTTAATTATTTCATTATCTTCAATTTGTTTCGACAAACTAATGACTCTCTAACTCTCTAAAATGTCACAGATCGAAACACTGAATGCTATTTTAAAAAGCTTTTGCTGCTAATGTCAGGGCGATTTCAAATGGTATTTTAAAATTAGCTTATAAGTTGAGGTTCTTTTCTGAACTTTTGAGTTTTGAAGAATCTTGAACATGAAAATGAATTTATTTTTATACTTTGTGTTCAGTTGGATAATGGGTGAGTATTTCATTAACTAGAATTATTATTATTACTACAGGTCTTCAACAGGTTAAACAACAATAATATATTAAATAATTGAAAAATTATTTAACATTTAACCATAAATACGTTTCAATTCTTTGTACATATTTCCATAATGTTTCTTATATCGATTATGTAGATTCTTAGATTTTCCTATTAAAGAAAACAATTTTACAAATCTATTTGGTATTGCCATTTCTATAAGCTTTAAACGTCAAAGTAAAAATTATTTTTATTAAAATTGCATTTAATAATTTTCAGGAATCAACGCTTACTACTCACTAAAAGGTATTTAAGTAATAAATTACTATAAGATTCATTCATTAAATGTAAGGTATCATTCTGCAGTTCAGTGTAACTGGGGAGAATGGAGTGAATGGAGTTTAACATCGATTGAGGAAGTCAAACCTGGAACCACTAAGATCCTCTATGACAGGGAGCGTAAAAGCCTTAAAAACACGTACAACTTACCCGTTGGCAAACTGTGCACTGGATACGACAAGGAGACCAAAGAAGTTATGAGTAAACATAATAAATTTCATTTTTTACATTAAGATTGTTTTGAAATAATTAATAGTCGCGGTCCGTTTTATTCATAAGTACCATTTTAAATTGGTTTTTACATTTTTACATACGTTTACATCGATAAACAAGGAATAGACGGGTCTTGGTCCGATTGGTCGGAATGGTCCTCAATTTCCATGCAGGAATCGTCTCCGTACACAACGAAGGTAGCTTACGAAAGAACGAGACAATGCAACAACCCTGCTCCCGAAAATGGTGGAAAACCTTGCTTAGGTGACTGCACGGAAAATAAGACAGTTTCTAGTGAGTTCTGTTTAGATATATTAAATATGTTTAATTTAATAATTCATTAGATTAACTGAAAAAAAATAACCATTAAGTTATTAAGTATTAATAAGGAAACATTAAAAAAACATTAAGTAATGTTGAAACATTTTTCGCTAGGCTACTTTAATAATATTAAATATTTATGTGTTTTTTTTTGCTTACTTATTTAAATTTTTTATTTTCATTAAGTTTATTAGTGATTTTGCTTATGTCAATACTCAATACTAAATATAACAAATTAATTAACATCCTTGAAATTTTAATGAATCCATTTAAATTGGATTTCTCATTTCTGAACCACATTTAAACACAGTCGTGGATGGTCATTGGTCTGAGTGGTCAACTTGGTCTTTAACTGGAGACAAGGAGATCAAACTCGGCAGAGAACTGACTTTTACAAAGACCAGGAAATGTAACAACCCACCTCCTTCAAACGGTGGAAAGAATTGCGAGGGATCAGATACTGAGACCAAAAAGGAGATTCGTTAGTTTCAAAATAAACTATTTTTCATAACTTCAACATGGTTAGACTAATATAATATTAGCCCTTATAATTTTAAAAATTTTAAAATTTAAAATCATAATGGCTTAAAAAATCGATGAGATTTAAATCTTCAAAGGATTCGATGGTTACTGGTCGGAGTGGTCGGCATGGTCCCTGGCAGACGACAAAGAGATCAAACATGGCAGAGAACTCATCTATAAGAGGACAAGAAAGTGTGATAACCCTCCACCTTCTTACGGAGGAAAAAATTGCGACGGATCTTACAACGAAACGAAGAAAGAAATTCGTTAGTTTCCAAAATGCATGAACACGTGAATGTAAAACGTCTCAACTTAAACATGGATTTTGTTGTTCAGGTGTTGATGGCTGTTGGTCTGAATGGTCAGCCTGGTCACAAACAGATAGTAAGGAGATCAAACATGGCAAGGAACTTATCTACTCGAGGACAAGAAAGTGCAATAACCCACCTCCTTCTTACGATGGAAAGAATTGTGAAGGATCTGAGACTGAAATTAAGACCGAACTACGTAAACTTTATGTGCTTTGAAATCAGAGATTTTAATGTAGGGCTTGAGTTTTGAAAATGATTTTCTGTTAGTCTACATGTTTTTATTTATTTTCGTTTAACGTTTAATGGAGAAATAAATAAATTACCTCCAATTTAGTAAACACTTAGAGTCTAATTAACTAAGTAATTCTCCTAGTAAAAGTTTTTGAATCACTTTTGAAGCATAGCAAATAAATCTAATAAATATAAGAACAATTTGTTACACTGACGAATTTAAAAAAATCAAACATTGCAGGAATAGATGGCTGTTGGTCGGAATGGTCAGTGTGGTCCCTAACAGATGACAAGGAAATAAAACATGGCAGAGAATTAACTTATACCAGGACAAGAAAATGCGACAACCCGCCCACAAATGGTGGCAAAAACTGCGAAGGATCAAATACTGAAAACAGAACTGAACTAAGTGAGTTAAGCTGGTTATACATAAAAATAAATATTCGAATCACTTTATCGTGCAATCACTGGACCGTCGCAGCTGACCCAGAAGGGATAAGGCCCTACACGACGGATGCCATCATTCTGGTGGAGCTGATGGTACCGTGGGAAGACAGGCTTTAATACAAAAAGAAAAGCGGATAAATATGCAAATCTGTCGAGGAAACCTGGAGGCGAAAGGATACCAGACATACCTCTTCCCCATCGAGGTTGACAATGGCCGTAGGACGAATCCCGAAAATTTCTATCTTCTCCTGCTGCTACAAAGAAATTATAAGGCCCAGTTTGCATACATTAAGTACGCGGTATGAAGAAGCCATTCACGAGAGAGATTTCACGACCGTTGGGGTGGATGCGACCCACATAAAAAGGCTACAGAAAACCTCGCATGGTCAAAGTTGGCAGCAGTGACAGGCATAAGAAGGCTAACGAGTGCCTCTCAGCCGACGGTGAGCGTTGGGTCCCGAGAGATAAAAACCGACAGGAACATCTGGCTGATTCCCGACCACCGACCCCCTGAAACGTAATGAGAATCAAAGGGCCGAAACGTTTGAAGACAGGGGAAACTCAGAGGATCCCTGTCGGAGCTCCAAGGCGGAGTTTTAAGAAAAAATATTAACGATAATTTGTATTTAGCCCATTTTTCGAATGCCTTATATATCCGGATAGGATGTGAATCCTCAATCGATCCACCATTTATATAGCTCCCTAGTAGTGCAGGCTGGGTTGTGAACACGACACATAACGACTGTTGTTGTTACCGCCGCATGCAGGAACGCTATCCATTCGGCCAACCTGCACGATAATTAGGTGGACTAATTTCATTAGAAGGTACTCTAATTTAATTAAGATGTCCTATTATTATTATTATTTGCTGTCATTAAATATCTCTCTGGCTTCAAAATAAGAACACTCATCAGTGCGTTGTCAAATAAATTATTTAAGGAATTGACGGTCGTTGGTCAGAATGGTCGGAATGGTCACAAACAGGTGAAAATGTGATAAAAAATGGCACCAAAGAGATAACCTACACGAGGACAAGAAGATGTGACAAGCCATCTCCCTCTAATGGTGGAAAGAATTGTGAGGGATCATCCACTGAAACCAAAAAAGAGAAGAGTATGTCGAAGTTTTCATGATAATATCATTTCACCAAAAATATCTAATTTTGAGAGCTTTCAAATGATAAGCTATTTTAAATAACTTTATAGATTTAAATTTCTATACTTTTATTCGAATATAACTGGTGATGTTATATTAAGAAAGCCTTTTTAGGAATTGACGGCAGCTGGTCAAATTGGTCAGAATGGTCACAAACAGGTGAAGATGTGATAAAAAATGGCACCAAAGAGATAACCTACACGAGGACAAGAAGATGTGGCAATCCATCTCCCTCTAATGGTGGAAAGACTTGCGAAGGGTCGTCCAGTGAAACTAAAAAACAGCATCGTAGGACTTTACCGAATTTTCATCATCAACATTAAACTTTGCTTTTAATAATTTGAACGCTTGTTGACAATACAATACGGTAAATTGAATTCAAATATTTAAGTTTAGGTTTTCAGTAATCTCTTTTTACTTAATTAGTTTTTTTTGTGTGTGCAAATTTTAGCAGTGGACGGTAGTTGGTCTGAATGGTCAGAATGGTCACGAAAGGGAGATGTGGTGATTAAGTACGGCGTAACAGTAGTGACTTACGTAAGAGTAAGGAAATGTGATAACCCAACCCCATCATATGGTGGAAAAGGCTGTGAAGGACCTCGCAACGAAACCAAAACTGAGCATAGTAAGCTTTCTTTCTTAATAGTCCTCTTAATAGGTTAATTTTTTGTAATGTAAGCGAACTCTCTAGTAATATCATAAACCAATTAAAATTAATTTTGTCTTAATTCCAAAGACCCAAACCTTTAGACAAAGAAGGTATAATTATAATAAAGTTATTTTTGTTAGATTTATTTACATTTTAAATGTACAAGAATTATAAAATTCTCAGATTTTGATCATCGGTCTTTAGAAAATATAGCAAACTACTTATTAGTGACTGAAGGACATTGGTGCGAATGGAGTCCATGGTCGCCTGTTAGAAAAAGTATGGGCTATGAGTTTTCTCAGTATGTGCCGGCGGACCTCGTTATGAGAGAACGATCTTGTGCCTGCCCCACACCCCCTTACGGAGGTCTTCCATGTCTTGGAAAGCACATGGAATTTAAAGAAGAACTCACCCCAAAGTCTCTCTACAAGAAAGGTGCTATGTACTTAAGTATAAAGCTACATCCTGAGTTTTGATTTTTGAAAATGATTCGAATTTGTTTAGATGACTAGAAACATGCTAGTATACGTGATATAGTTGGTATATTATTATTGGCAAGCAATCAATGGTAATGCTATCTCTTGCGCATAAGTCTTAGTAATAACTACCACAACGATCCTAATATTAATACGATTGTTCGTAGTCGATGGTAGCTGGAGCGCCTGGTCAGAATGGACTCTAGTCACTGAAAACATGTACGTTGATGATGATAAATGCGACGACGACGTAATTCCCGAAGATGGAAAACCTCCAAAGAAAGAGCGGGATGTTGGAACAAGCTATTACGTCACTTTCGTCAGATACCGTAAATGTAACGATCCAGTCCCCGATGAAGATGGAAATACATGCGAAGGAGATTGCAAAGAAATCAAGAAAGAGAAACGTTCGTGAGATTATTTGGTATGCCTTTCCATCAAGCTAAAATTATTTGTCCATCAGGTTTCAGAAAGAAATTGTTGTGCCCATGGGGACCTTGGGCAACCACTGCTGAAAAACCGAGGATGCAGAACAACATTGAAGGAAGAATAGTATTCTTCAGAAGAAAAAGAGTTTGCAAATGTCAAGAATCCAGCAACGATGGAATCCTTTGCAGTGAATCCAAAGAAGAATTCCATCCAAAATCATAGCTGAATTATTATCACTTGCCTATTTGTTGCTTCAGTTTATTGACATCAAGTTAACAAATAAATAATTGCTTTAGTTTTATTTCAACCCATATACATTATTTGTGAAAAGAAATGGCAATCATTAAGAATCCTTTAATGTTAATTGCAAAAGAAACATCATTTGGCAACAAACCTCAATTCATTGTGTACATCAATGCAACTATGTTACTGGCCCAACAAAAAGGTTCCCGTGCATCAAACCCATTAAAAATATCTCAAGTCCATCTCTATCTTCAAGATAATCTTTGGAGTAAATGATATAGCAATGCAAAATATATAAATGTACTGCTTGGATCAAACTGCAGTTTTAAATGAGGCAAAATTAAAAGCATATCATAAATGTTTTACTGGGCTTATATACATAAACAATTTTTTAGCAATCTATCAGCAGATATATTAAATGCAAGCAGAGGATTATTTGGTCTCAAATTCTAACAAAATGACCCCATGAAGATCAAATAAAGTGTGCCCTCACATCTTTCAGTTCTGATATGAACTTGATGATCATGCATTTACATGACAAAATTCTGTCAGAATGAGCATTGAATAAGTATAAGCACAAAGCTATAGAAAAGGCGACAACGGGCTAAGAGATTCAAATGGGATTGGAGCTTAACAAGCATAAAAGCCATCCTTTTAAATTGGCTGCATAATTGAAAACAAAAGTTTGGATCCAGCATGTCATGAATCTTGAATTTGCCTAATGAAAAACTAAGAAAAAGCCAAGTAAATTCCAAAAACAGTTGCAAACATTGGACTTAAAATGAAGAATAAGACAGCCTAAAAAAAGAAACGATTAAGCTTTATTAAAATTACCTAAAATAAAATCCAAACATTACATGTTTTAAAGTCCGACTGAAACTTTTGGATAAATGTTAATCAGTTATGATTTTTATCTTTCAACCACTCGATAAAATCATCGAAAAGACTTGGCCATGCTTCTGCATCGTTATAACCAGAACCATCTTCTCCAACACTTTCCAAAAATGTGAAAAACATGTCCCAGGTGTCCCTAGTGATGCCTCTCAAGGATCCTTTCAAGGAAAACAGAAACTGAAACCATGACCTAACGAGGGGCAAGGCATGATGAATATTGTCTAGTATGATGTCCATTTCACTGGGGGGCTGGCATTTCATATCTCTGCAGCTAGGATCAAAATGATCATGACTAGTTTCATCAGGAAGCTCTCTGGAAATTTCTTTTTCAGCCTCACTCCATTTGACTGTGTCTTCACACGACTTATGAATGCTGATTGAGCAAGAAAAACTTTCCTGAGAGACACTGAATGACTTCATTTCATCAACATCAGGATGACCAAAGTTACTTTCAAAAAATGCAAGCCTCTTAGAGAAAACTAACTGCCACATACTCATGGCCATATCGAGAGGCAAAGTTCTTTGACCAGTTTCTAAGTCCAAAGCAAATCTGTAGGACCACTTGTACATATTTTTAAAAGCCTCTCGGTTGCTGGTGATATCTGTCACAAAAGGACCATCTTCATGAGATGGATAAATACGTCCATACAACTGATCATCACTGTCATCATTACCTTTTTCATCCTTTTCTAAATCAACTTTATCAGAATTAGATTCAGATTTAGACATCAAATGGGCACTTGCACATTTTTTACATGAACAGCCAGCAAATATTTTTGAGCGCAGACCTTGAAGGGAATCAACTTTCAGTTTTTTGAAACCTCTACAAAACTCTTTTCTTGTAAATCGACACATCGTCTCTGCTTCAAAATGCCATGCTAACAAAAGCACTCTAAAGTCATCTGGTGGCAGACAGAGATCAGCACAAAACTTTTCGACACCATCAGCTAAAATACAGTCTTGCTCTGGTTCAAAGTATTTCTCAAAAAGTTCGTTGATTGTCTTGTTCTTATTTGCTTCAGAAATGAAATATCCATTTTTTGGCGATTCGACAGACGATTTTACAATATTTGTATCTCCTGATGCAAAAATGATGTGACTATTAAATCCATTTGAGTCTAAATGTTTTCGTTCTCTCTGAAGAGATGAGTTATCATCTCGGGTAAGTGGCACAAAATTACACTCTGCATTACTGTCAATCGAAGGTTCTATTGGCACATTAGGTAAAGAGCGATCAGTGTGATTCGGTTGGCACAAATGTGATGGCATTTCTGATGAAACATACTTATGTCGTTTTGGAGTTGAGAATGGCCACTTTTTCGTATCTTCGTTGCGGTGTCCCCGAAATATGCGTCGATATTCACACTTAATGGTTCTTTCATTTCCTTTAACGCTACTGCTGAAGCCATTTGTTGAAGTATTAGTTTCTGGATAACAGCGACTTAAGCAAGTACCCATTCAACAATTTGAATAAAAATGTCACTATATTAATTAAAGTTAATTAAGTGTATCTAGGCGTTCATTTGAAGACATGCATAGTGAGACACTAAATTGTTAACGTTTAAAGTTATATCTCAGAAATGCGGCTTAAAATTAAAATAAATGTATAAACTAAAACTCAACAAAACTAAGAAATCTCCTGAAAGTCTAAGAAACAACTTTTAAACAAGAATAAACACATCGCATTCATTGTTTATATTACGACGGATATGACGTCACATACATATGTTATGTTTTTAATACTATTAATAATATTACCTAGCTTTATTAATTTAACAAAATAATAAATTAATTAAATTACAATTTTATAATAAAATTGTTTAAAACAGACGTTTATTAGCTTTCTAAAAAATAGGTCGTGAATATCTAGGGCGGTCAAGGCCGTTTCTTTATAGAAATTTTTCCAATTCCGAAATGAACAAATAGACTGATTTTTCCTGTAAATTCAAAGGTCTTTTAGGAGGCGTGTTTTTTGCGTTTGATTTATTTACACTTTTTTTTTACAATTTTGTAACTGCATCAATAGTTAGCCGAAGCGAGCTGCTTTCCGGACGTAATCTGCGTTGACGACAGTTTTATTGGCATTGAAAATAGTGTCAGACTACGCAAGACTTTCATTACGTAAGTAGTTATAACATGAATAGTTTGTTTTAGTCTGTGAATAAACAGCTGGTTTTGATCTGAGATTAGCAGCTACAAGATTTTGAACACAATTTTTGTATTATATTGTTCACAGAGTGAAAGTATAAGAGCACAGAATTTACAAAAGAAAATTTTATGATATTCTAGTTAGTTAGTTTTTTATTCATTTTGGTAAAGTTATATGTTTGAACTATAAGTAAGACCAAAATTAATATTTAGGACAAAGCACCGAGTTTATTATGGAGGCTGGTGAAAGTAGTCGAGTTGACACAACCATGGCATCCTCAAGAGTTCCGACACCTCCACCGATGGACTCCTTGTGCCCCATGGCTGAGAACTGGTGCTACACACAAGTAAGCTGGCAAGCAAAATTTAATATCAGATTGGCAATCATTATAGTAATTGGTTGGTCATTAACAGGTTAAAGTGGTCAAATTTTCATACATCTGGACTATAAATAACTTTAGCTTCTGTCGAGAAGAGATGGGCGAAGTACTAAAGAGTTCCACATTTTCAGCTGGTGCTAATGACAAACTCAAGTGGTATTAGATAATTTTTTACTGTTTGGTATATTATTCAGTTTGCATGTGCTTTCTGATGTAATTATAAATATTAATGCATTTGTTTGCTGAATGGATGAAATATTTCAGGTGTTTAAGAGTCAACCCAAAAGGTCTTGATGAGGAAAGTAAAGACTATTTGTCTTTGTATCTACTCCTTGTGTCATGTAACAAGTCAGAGGTCAGAGCCAAGTTTAAATTTTCCATTCTCAACAACAAACGGGAGGAGACTAAAGCCATGGGTTAGAACATTTATCTCAATGTCTTCATATTTTTACAGCTTAAAATGTCCTAAGTTAATATAATAGAGTTTCTTAATTTTCCTGAAGCTGAATATTACATACTTCTGATACTTTGATGATTTTATTACTGCATTTCATAAATCACCTTAAAGAAATTGGTGTTTTGGGAATATTGTCAAAAAACTGTTATTCAATGCTTAAACATTTATTCCTTATGATGTCTTTTTATCCTACAATATTTATGATTACTAGATTAATTCAATAAAAGTGCAACATGTCTGACAATTAATTATTTCAAATCGCCAAGAAATAAGAACTAGACATCACACCACATTAACACTTTCAAAGTTAACAATATCAAATCATTAACTTGCTAATTATTGTTTTACTAGTAGATGTTTGTCACAAATATTTTATTTGCATCAAACAAAAGCATCTATTGAGAGGTTATGGGATGTCTGATTATTTAGTGAATGTCTTACATTTTGATTAAGAAAGAGTAGCAAATTTTGGCTTGATTTTTATTTGTACTGAAAATTTTATTGAAGCATTACTGATGCACCTGCTATTCTTAATGTGGCAACAACTGCAATATCTTTGACATTTAAAGAGATGCATATATGAATAGGTGTGAACCCAAAATATAATATCTACTTTATCTTGATATCCAAAAATGCAGTCCTTTGACTTGTTAGCATTCACAATTGTCAATCCTTTGCATATTATGAATTTGTGATTGAAGAAGTCTTAACATTTATTATATTATTTCACATGCTAAACTTACATTTGTTCTGTTATCAAACTGTTTTTTTAATTTGAGGTTAAAGACTGAGTATTTGCAATTCAAGGATGACTGACAGTTTATTGAAAGCAAATTATTTTGAAGAGATCAATTTAGAAATGCTTACTTGCTTAAATTTGGAGGTGTTAAAGTGTGGATTGGTGAAGTGAATAGGCTGAACTGTTTGAATCCCACACTAGTGAATACTTACAAATATTAAGAGATTTAGTAAACATTGTGATTAAAGCATTCTCAGTAGATCTCACTTGCATGGTCCTTGATCATTTTTTATCACTGATTGTAGGAACATATTTTTGAAAGAAAAGTAAATCAATAAGAAAATTGAACTCAGTATAGGAGTAGTATATTTCTACCATCATCACATTAACAGCAGATATATATTGTTTTTAACATATTAAAAAACGTGTGTTGCTGTATTGTGATGCTACTTCTCAGGTGCCAATCTGATGTCCTAAAGTTCTTTTTATTGTTTGTGCTGGCCTTTGTAAAGTCTCAAGCATGACATAATGAATTTTAAAGATGAACATTTTTTTTCTTGGTTGCCTTGTTACTTAGATTGTAGTCCATACATGACTGAGATAGTTGTAGTGGTTATTTTATACTCATGCCTTGGCTATATATGCCAAAGTACCAGCTTGGATTTCTTATTTCCATTTTGTTCCCAATTTTTCATCCTCTTCATCCTCTTGAGATTGTATCTGCAGGGGCAAGAAGGTACAAGAATACATTAAGAAGCATTTGAGGCAGAAATTATTTGGTTTAAAATATTATCACAAGATGTCACAGATTAATATATCACTTATGTACAAATGAGCAGGAAACATGTAGCCACTGAGGTTCAGAGCAAAGCTACATTTAACTTTCGCTGTGGTGAATTTTGTCGAGTATTTATAAATTCTATGAAAATAACTTAGAGTATCTGAGGTGATGACTTGAAACATTTAACGCCTCAATGTTTGTTACTTTATTATCCGTTCAACGTCCACCATAAAGAAAAGTTTTTATATTTTTTTGAAATATAATCCACCTGGTTTTATTTGAAAATTCAGAAAGCCAAAGAGCCTACAGATTTGTTCAAGGTAAGGACTGGGGTTTCAAGAAGTTCATAAGGCGAGACTTTTTGATGGATGAATCAAATGGGTTGCTTCCTGATGACAAATTAACAATATTTTGTGAGGTTGGTTAGATTGTAAATTTTATGTAATGTTCAGTTTTATTATTATTGTTATTATTATTATTATTATAATTATTATTATTATTATTATTTATCCGGAGTTTGAGTTGGCTCAGAGGGTTGCATTCCTGTGAACAACAGTACAAGCGACAATTATGCATTTTGTGAACCCAGCTTGCACCACCACAAGGTGCCTCTGGCCAATGGCTCTACATAAATGGGTCTAAGCTCCCCTGATAATTTTATGAAGATGTATGAATTCACTTATTATTATAATTATTGGGAATAATTATGGTGAATAAACTCTTAAAATTAAAAAGCAGATAAATTAGTAATAATAAAGGAGCGATCCTTAGTAATACTGGTAGAAATACTTGTTCGTTATAAAATGTTTCTAATAAATTACATGCCGAACCTTCAAGTGGACATTGAGTGGACAAAGCTGAATGCGAGGTGATGAAATGAACACGTCCAAACTAATGTGATTGTATTTTGCTCACTGAAGCTATCAACACGGGACATGAATTATGAATTGTTATCACTGTTTAACGATGGTTATGATTGCTCGATAACCTCAGGTCAGTGTGGTCGGGGAGACGGTCAATGTCACCGGTCAGTCGAGTCTGATGCCAGTGAAGGTTCCGTCGTGTCACCTCAGCGAAGATTTGGGTCAGCTCTTCGAACGAAGCCTCTTCAGCGACATGACTCTAAACGTTGGCGACCGACAATTCCCTGTCCACAAAGCAGTTCTTGCGGGTTGGTCGATATTAAGATATTGAAAGATGTTAACATCAGTGATTTGATTTCATCCTAACTTGTTTAGTACTTTAAGAATTTGTTAAGAGTTCAATCAAACAATAGTTTTCAGCTATTGATTTTCAGTTCTAATATTAACTTCATATTTTGTAGTTAATTTGTGTTCTTTATTTTAGCTCGTTCCATGGTTTTCAATGCAATGTTTGAACATGAAATGGAAGAAAGAAAACTTGTGAGTTGAACATTTAGTTTAAATCATATAATATTATTATTATTATCATTATCATTATTACCATTTATTATTGTTACCTTGATTAATTATGACTAATGAGTTCCTTCTTTAATAAATAATTATGAGTACATGTTTTCTTGTTTTAGTTTATGTTTGCAAAATGTTGCATTCCTTTCTCTTTTTCTTTATTTGCTATATTATCATTGGTTTCATGATTTCTAAGTTTATTAATTAATAGAGAAGTCAGCTGGTTCTAAAAAATGAATAATTTTTTTATTCCTGTTAAGAGAGCCTTGTTTGTGATTATGTACGCAGCAAGAGTAAAAGCTCAAAACATGAACTAAAGGAATTAATGAAGCCACTTGATTGATCTTCAAATGAAATAATCATAAATTTATGTCGGCCATCATGGTGAATGAATTTTTAGCAACCCAACTTTTATGCCTTAAGAAAGAAAGATGAAATGACATGCCAATTTTGAGTCTTTCAATAAAAAAGCTGCCTGCCATTATATGACTGTTAATAATTGTGTGGTCACAATAGAGGAATTAAATACATTTTCTTTATTAATTAATACTTTTGAAGTTTTATGATGCTAAATAATTAGCTCCCATTTTTTTCATTCCTGTGATGTTATTTGCAATATTTGGGCTAGAATCAGTGGCTGAAATAAAAAGAGCTGAAGGAAAATTTTAAAAAAATAATTGAGTGATGGACTTATTTTCAATAAATTTTTATGAGGTTACATTTAATGTTGGAATTATTGTACTCAGAACAGACTCATGAATAATCCACTCTATGAGTCTAATGAGAATACTAATGAGTCTGATTTGTAATATTAATAGGAATATTAATAGGAGAACATAATAAAAATAAATTGAGTGCTGTCAGTTTTGCCTATTTGGTCTCTCTCACCTTATTTTGAAAAGCTATTAGGCTTAATTATTTGCAATTAAAGGTGGGATGCAATCTTTTCATTAAAATGGTCATCCATTTTGGTCCAAGTATTTTCACATAATACAAATTTATTTCAATGAAAATGTCTATATGTTTATATTTGGATGGATAATCGAGTGAATGATAATTTATATCGTTAACGTGATGATTTCAGAACAAGGTCGACATAATGGATGTCGACCATGAAGTCATGTACGAGATGTTGCGATACATTTACACCGGTAAAGCACCCAACCTTCACAAGATGGCTGATGAGTTACTTGCAGCAGCAGATAAGGTGAGTATGCACGTTACATGTTCGACTATTAAGATATGCACGTTACATGTTCGACTATTAAGATATGCACGTCATGTTTTTGAGTAATGAGGTGTATATATACATACATCTCATGTGTTTGTGTAATGTCACATTGCCTCTACATTAAATATATTTAAACTGTTGAAGTTTCCTTTCGAGACGGCCTTAAAAATATTGTGAAATGACATGAATTCATGCAAACACTGACCGATCACTGCATCATTGGCAGTATGCACTCGACCGACTTAAAGTGATGTGCGAGGAAGCTCTGTGCACGAATCTTAACATCGACAACGTGTCCGACATCTTCGTCCTTGCAGACCTCCACAGTGCTGAGCAGCTCAAGAATCATGCCATAGACTTCATCAACAGGTTTCTGTCCAATTTAGATCTTTAACAATAGTTGCGTCCGTGTTTCGGTCATAAAGATGAGCTTCGGTTTGTGATCGCTTCGTGTACTGTGTATTGTTTGAAATAAGTGGAGCCGTGGATCTATTGCAACGGCTAAAGAATTAAATAATTGTCGGTAGAATATTATTTTTTATTAACATAATCAACGAACGATTAATTCTCATTGCATTAACAGTTTCTTATATTAATATTTTAGACTTGTTGGTCAGCATTTATTTGTAAGTTGTAACAGATATAATCTTGTTTTATGGGGTCTCGAGGGGTGTGCACTGCATGGCAATTACTAGTTTTTATTACCATTTTATAAATATATGCGTAAATACTTTAGAAGCATTTCTTTTATTTGTAAAACATGATGATGATGATGATGATGATGACGATATTTCTTGTAAATTGTTAAATAAATTAAGGATAACATGATTAACGAAATGTTTGTATGAAGCCATGCAACAGATGTCATGGAAACAACAGGCTGGAGGGAGATGGTTGCCTCTCATCCTCATCTCGTCGCTGAGGCATTCAGAGCTCTGGCCAGCCAACAGAGCCCTCCGCCCGAGAGGCCGAAGAAAAGGGCCAAGATCATGTAGGGGTCGAAGCCTGTCGACGAATCAATCTTATTATCGACGTTGATTATGTTAATTAGACTTGCGTTCCCTCGTTCGTTGCTCTTAAATAGCAAACGCAAAGGTTCATCCCTGCACACTTTGTTCATTGCACAAACCGGCGGTGCAGTACTGGATGTTTCTTCTGCTTGTCTTTATCTAGTTTGTGTCCGTGTATTTGTACGCATGCATTCCCGTGTATGCTTTCGTTTGCGTCTAGTTTTGTTTGCGTCCGTCCGTGCGATCAGGACGTGTCTCCTTTGCAACTCCAGCGATGCACTTTGTGTTGATCAATTCCGAGCACTTTGATGCATTCGTTCCTCACCTTCCGATGGCTTCCAATTCGAATTTGCGAAAATTCAACTCGCACCCGTCGTTTCCCTCTATCTCGCTAGAGTACTTATTTCACTTCGGTTAGAATTCATTTGTTCTCGATTAGCATATCACGGTCATCGGAAATTCCCTCGCGTAGTAGCCCCTCTGAATGTCCAAGTTCATTTTAAATTCGAGTAGAATTTAGCCAGTTTTGCATTTTTACTCTGCTAAATTTTCTGCTTGTTTCCTAGAGCTTAACATTTTGTACTGAGCAAATTAGTCATTTGTTGGTAAAAAAGCAAATTATGTCCATTTGGTGTGCAAAATGTTTATTTAAGTCTGTGCCGATGAAATTCTTGATTTGTTCTGTCAGTCAGGGTTTTCCAAAGGTTCATTTCCAAGCTCTGAAAGAATCCATGCAGTTGCACAACTATTTGACTCCAGCGAGGTTCACTGCGTTTTCTGAGTTGCGAAGCGAGGATTTCCTGTCTGACGAAATATCTTCCATGCTTCCTTTGAAGAGGGCTCTTGCGATCACCTAACATGTACTCAATGTAAATAAAAAATATGCATTTTGCAATCTTCGGGCGGCCAATGAAATTATGTATTTATTTATACGCACTTTGTGTTTAATAAATGAGATTTCTTATGTAATTCTTGTCTTGGTCCAAATCCATCACTTTAAAAGGCTTCTAAAATTTAGCGACTTCATTAAAAAAAAAGCTCAGAAGACCAATGCAACTGTAGTCGAATTATTTAAATTTAATGTCGCGTAATTCTTATTTAAAAAGCTGATGTTGGCATTGCAGTTACGCCACCTCGTAATCCGACGCACTCTGATCCAAGCGTCGAGCGGGGATTTTTTTGAAGAATTAGGCTTTTATGTATTATCGAGCAATATAAATCCAATATTATCGAGCAATGCATTGTCGTAGAAATCAAGTGCGCAAGCAGGTAGAAAATCACCGAACCGCAAATTTTTGTGGACTGAAGACAAACAACGAGATGAACTCCAAGCGTTAAGTTTTCAGGAGCCATCTGAAAGGGATATGGCTTGGAGGTAGCACCTTTACTGTTCCATTCTCTTTTTAACACAACTTAATAGTGATTAATATTATTTTTCAAGTTCTTCTATTGCAATTTAATTTGCAACATTATCATACATTAGCGTGTATCTGAAACTGTAACTTGTTATCATCGGAGACTGTGCTTGCTCATTTTGCCTCCAGATAGAAACATAAATGGAATTACTTAGAATTATTTTAGTCTGGTTTGAAAATTACAGAAAATTACGAATGTTCTGAGGTGTCGTCCATTTCGAGATGGTGAGACGCACCACTGAATGACTGAACGCCCTCAGTTAAGCCGAACTTAATTGGTCAGCGATTACTTTGGCGCTCGAAAATCGTTGTAGAGCCTTAAGGGATTTGCGATAAACTAGAAGAATATAAGAATAGTAATTATTATTAAATTAATATATCATTAGATCTAACCAAATGGAAATAAAAACATTTGCACATTTTTGTATCAACAATATTTTTGAATTATGTGGAAGTGTGGACACGTTTGCAAATTTTTTTATGAATGAATGGAAACCTTACTTCAGTTAAATTTACTCTTTCTGTGTTATTTGAAGCAAAAGCACAAAATGATGAACTGCCTCTTCGGAGTGTGCAATTACTGGAGATCCTAAATAATTTCTCCCGCATAATCCGTTTCTAATTGCATCGTCTCCAGGCAAACCGGACGGAGTTAAATGAATGAAGAATGACCTCAGAAAAAAAAAGGATTCTGTTTGTATTTAATATCGCTACTATTTTGTGAAACCCAATTAGCAATAATAATATCTGAGAACTCTCATGGAAAATAATCTGTCCTCACAAGTCACAAGTTGAATTCATTTTAAATGTTTGGAAACGCATGTTTCGTTAACCAGTCCTCTGGCCCAAGGAACAATATAAGGAAAAGAACCACAAAATAACGACTTTTACCCTTCTTACTTGTTTAATAGATTGCCGAAGCTAGTAACTATAGCCACGTAACGTCGTTGTACGCTAAAGTGGTTGTTGAGTGGCTAATTAAGGCATATAATAATCTTATTGCGTTATTATTGTAGCGGTATTCTTAAAAGAAAAAAAACAAAAAAATAATCCGAAACATCTTGAACGATTGCTCTTTAGAGGATCATCATCACTTCTTTGAGAAATTTAAGAGAACATAATAGCTGCCCAGAAATGGAGTAATCTTATTCGTACAAATTGCAATACCGTAACACCATAATTACAAGGCTGACTACCACATTAAAATTAAACAACTTTAACACAACGATCGGAGACCTTTTAGAAACTCGAGGATCTGTCGAACGCTAAGCTATAAAAGCCCGAATGGAACATATTCAGTTGCATCAATGTCGGTTTTCTCAGTGGAGGCCATTCTAACATCCCGAACCGTCGGGAGACAGGAAGAATTTGAAGATGGATTCGGTAAGGATTGAATGAAACAACAATATTAAAATGCAATTAATACTGACATCAAATATTATTCCCAGTCACTCCTGAAACATCAGAGGTACATCAGAGTCTTCAAACTTGTACGATTTATCAACGCAGAATCAAGCCTCAATCCAAGCGTCGTCTTAACAAATTCTGTTCCAGCGTTGATAGCTGTTCGACAAACTTAATTTTAAAATCCTCTTCAACTTGTGATTCTGGAACTTTGGATGTGAGAACCCCAAACTTTTCCAGCGATATTCTTCCAAGAAATCCCAAAATAGAAGTGAAGGATGAAGAATGTCAACTTAAGGTAAGCAACACAAGACAAGCCACGAAATATTCCTCTCACAGGAGAACGAGAACAGCATTTTCCTGCGAACAATTACTGGCTTTAGAACGGCGCTTCACCACAAATCGCTATTTGTCTGTTAATGAGCGCCTGACAGTAGCTTTGGCTCTGAGACTCTCAGAAACTCAGGTCAAAATTTGGTTTCAAAATAGGAGAACAAAGTGGAAGAAGCAAAATCCAGGAAGAGATATCAACCAAAGCAGTTTTCAGAGATCTGATTGCTTGTCTCCGGTAAGTCACGGATTTTCGAACGAATCGTTCAGTAATGACTTAATGGAGGGGCATGCACCTGTACATTACGACGAACATCTGTTCAGAGTTTATTCAAACCGCGAAAGTTGTGACGACGGTTGGAATTTTCCTACTGATCAGTGGATCACCGGTCAAAGGGAAGAAACACTTTTGAATATAGGAAACGAACAGATGGAGCCCGCTGACCATTTGAGAATTGATGGCACTCTGATCCGACCCCATCCAAAGCACAATGGCTTCCCCTTGCTTGACGGACTTCCCAGCCACGAATTTTGGCCATGGAAATACTGACTGCAAACATTTTTTTTAGTGTTTGATATTTGAGAAGGCCAGCATGTCAAGTTCACAATTTTCTTGCAAATTTATTTTGAAGCAGTATCTGCAAATACACCCCGGTCAATTATTGTATTATTGCAATGCGATTTTTGGCGAATTACGTGGTTTGGAAAAATTAAATTTTTCCAGAATTGAACATGCAGGAGTGACTGCAGTTTTTTTGCCTTACGTTCATTCGTGTATCGCATAAGCGTAAGCGTCAAAGGTGCTTAACCATTTGCATAGCGCCGCAACCAATTAATTTTTTCCAGAATTGAACATGCAGGGGTGACAACAGATTCTTTACTTTAAGTTCGTTCGTGTAGCACCACGAGCGACCAAGGAGGGGTTTGTGGAAGTGCAACCTGGGCCGCGATTACTACACGTAGCGACTGCCGCTTTCTTCGTCGTTCGCAGGCATGCCAACCTGCACTCAAAATCATTTAATTTGGTCAAAAGTAAAAAGATGCAACATCCCCTGCTGCAACTCAGAAATCAACCATTGAGAACCACACTTTTCGCTCTGTGACTGAACATTATAAGATCACAATACAAGTGATATCACTTTTTTCATATAAACACACCTTTGTAATTCTAAGTCTGGATGTTCTTAACAAAGTATTCCAAATAAGTGACATGCCACTGAAGTGCAAAACGACATACCACTAAGAGACCAAATGATGCAAATCTCCTACATCACTCCTTTACAAACTCTAGAATTCAACTGCAATGTGGTCCAACACCACAGAAACACATAAAATATGCCCCCGCTCAAACTAACTCAATCCAAATGTGAGACATCTTGAGGCAAAATCCCCTTTTGGTGATGTTTTAGACCATTTTAATTTCAAGTTCTGCAAACCTCAACCTCCAAACACCCACTAAAAATATATGTACTATCAACGACAAGATAATTAAATATGTTTTGACTCAAACGGATGCTTGACAAACAACGACAAACAGAATTCAACTCGATGAACAAGCCTCAATATGACCGTTTGCCACCATTTAGGAGTACAGAACTACCTGGCTTACAAGACAGGCCTTTGGCATGCATGAGTTTAATTGCATCAAACAGCCTGATAAACAAGTCAGATTATTTAGATACAACATTAAGACTAAGAATTTGAATTTAAAAAATAAGAACATCAATATATTACAAACATCTCCTCTAAAATTAACAAAACTACATGAAACAAGAGGCATTTAAGAATGTATCTTTGTACATCAATGTCACTGATTACCACCTGAACTATGAGTTGGCATTTTCACAGGCATCGATCCAGTCACTGTAGACGTCGATGGGTTCGGAAAGTGAGTTTATGGATGTCTGATAATCTTCAGAACATACTCTGCAACTGATGAAACCTGTCTTCCTTTGGTGGTCCCTGAAAAAAAAAAGCTACTGTACACTCAAAAGGCCATTGTTCTAATGCAAATCTAAGTGTATGGCATTGTATTGGAAAAAGTTTAGATTTGAATTCAAATTTCAGAAGACACAAAAATGAATGGTCAATATCACAATAAAACAAGTAAACCAAAATTGTGGAAAAAAAGTGAAAAATGGCATCAACGTTCCACCAACTTACATTTTGACTTCACAAGACTTCTCATGGTTACAAAAGGGGCAGTTGAAAACTTCACCAAGAGGTTCAATAACTTTACGCTTTGGAGGAGGTTTTCTTGACTTCTTGCGGCGAGCCATGTCAAACTCGTCGGACAAAATGTTATCTTTCTGGTAAAGAGATAACCAATATATCAATAAATCCATAAAGAATTAGAAAATCACATTCCATATTCCACCATACATAATGAAAGCTGGACGCACGTTGACTCGACATACGTGTCACAAACATGCTCTACTTAGGCACATTTAGAATGCGCAGTACAAATGTTAAATCCTCCAAAATCCTTCATAACTTACCTTAAACAGCGAAATTTTCGAAGTGATGATGCAATTCCAACGGCAATAACAAACGCAGACACCGAGACAACGCTTCAAAGCAAAGATATAGGATTGGTATGAGATACCGATGGTGAAATACCATAATATAAAGACATTCTATGCCTCTTATATTATATGAATAATTAATTTTAAGTAAATTGTAAATAAAATTTTGTTGATTAAAAATATAAATTTGTGTATAATAAACATTTTATATTACACAATTTACAAATAAACTTTCAGTCACTGAGATGGAAAATCATATTGAATAATATACTCATTTTAATTTTCATACTTTTATTCATGTTGCAATTCCATCCGTAGATAAATGACTTTACCTAGACACTAGTAGCACAGAAGTAGCAGGCATATAAAAGTTTTAGAGAAGGAAATATTATTTGAATATCAATCATGTTTGTTAAATAACATCGTAGATTAGAATCGTCACACTTAATTGCACATACTGGTAATAATAATAGTGGACATAAATTAAACTAATATTTACACTTTTGTGATAAAAACATACCAAATGCCAAATCAAAATAAATTTCAATAGAAATAATAATAATCAATATCCGAGACTAAAAGGAGCCATATGATATTGCGCAACGTTTAATTTTAAATCTATAAGCATTGACGATTTCTATCAATTTTTTCTATAAGCTGCTTAGGCTCTCAAGCTTTCACGTTTTGTAAACATAAATTTCATTCGACCCATGCTTCTGTGAGCTTTGTGGTTCTTGCTATTGTGTTTGAATTAATATTCAGAATGGAAGCAGGTGCAAACCATGTAGTTTTCAACCGACCATGGTTATCTAAGCATTCTTGTGAAAAGATTAAAGGATTGCCAGATTATGGCTTTCGAATTAAATTTAATCATATATATCCGCGAAAGTGCAAACCTTTTAGAAATCCAAGGCTGAGCCAAATAAAGGGATTTGTTGGATTTTCTTTAAGGTTCGTAATAAAGACGCCATCGATTGTTAATGATATAAATTATGAAATAGGCAAAAGCAAATTAATAAATTACATGCACATCAAATGTTGTATATTAACATTCTGAGCACCTAGGGACTTTTTCTCACTCAGTGATTAGGAAATTAATTTGTGTATTTATCTGCTTAAATGATAATTACAAGCTATGTCACTGATTGCCTTTTCAGATACACAAAGACATGGTACCAACACAAAAGCAGGGGACGCAAACTTTTCATCGACAACTTTAACATGGTGCCTTGGCAGCCTATATATGGTTATAATTAATTTAATATTGCAACTTAGGCGTGAACTGTTAGCATAATGTTATGTATATTAAGGTAGCTTATTCAGGGAATGTGACTTCTTAGATTGGATATTTCTTTCCGATAATTCAAACAAGATTGCAGTGTGGATTTGAATCCCGTTGTGGGAGCGTAAATGTGACTATTTATTTGCAATAATTAACTTGTTTATCGCAAGTGATAACAGTGTAACAATAATTATCAACATTTACATCATGATTAATGATGTGAATGATAACATCAAGACTTGAGTTTCCAAAAATTATTGAAACCCATGACTCATTGTCATAAATTTGATGTGTAGAACAATGAAAACATTTCCATTTTATAATTCCGAATTGGAATCATTACCAGGAGCTCCTATTGGAGGCATCGGATGCGGAACGATAGGAAGAGGATTCAGAGGAGAGTTTTGTCGTTTTCAACTCATTCCAGGAATTTATCAGTATGAAGTTGTTGACGCTAACCAGGTTTTAATTTTTTGATTTTTTATTATTAAATAATTGTTTTTTTTTAATCGGTTATTTATTATTGTTATTCTTATTATCATCATCATCATCTTCATTATTGTTATTAGACCTACGTCTGACAATTCACAGTTGATTGTAATATATATAATAATAAATTCAACTTTTCAGTGTAATTTCATTTGAAATTGACTAATGGAAGTAATTGTTTTAATTTAGGTAGAAAATATTTTATTAAATTTTGTATTTGTACTCATAACAAGTAATGGCTACATGTTATTTGAACAATTAGATGCATCTTATAAGTTTACTCATGTTTGTTAATTTCAATATTTCTTTTTCAAAATGGTATATTTTTGTTCCAAGTTCATCTTGACACTGAGACATAATGGTGAAACCATCTACCAAAATGTTCTCAGTCCCAAGAAGAAGGCAAATGGTGGCATTCTTTCTTCCTGGAAATGGGGATTTCCAGCCTCATGTGGTACTTACCATGCTTTGTATCCAACATCTTGGACTGTTTATGAAATAACAGAACACCAAATAAGACTTATTTGCAAACAACTCTCTCCATTTATTCCTGGAGACTATAAGGTATTCGAGTCACGTCACCTTTTGTTAAGTAATATTAAAATCTTATTTAACTATACTGTTAATTCTTTTTAAGTATTATTACTATTGCCACAATTGTTAGTATATCCAGTTAAGGATAATGTTAACTCAAATAAGCAGGTTTTTACAACCTTACAGTTTTAGGGAGTTGATAAATTAAGCGATGATTTAACTTAAAAAATTATTTATTACCACATATTTTGTGCAATAGGACTCGAGCTTACCATGTGCCATTTTTGATTGGACAATTGAAAACTACAGCAACAAATCAATTGAAGCCAGTCTGACCTTCACCTTCAAGAACGGGCAGGGAACATCCGAGGACAAGGAAGGCGGAGCCTGGAGCGAAGGATTCGAGAATCTGAGTGGCGAATCTGCCTCGGGCATGGGGGACAGTCCGGTAAGCCACAGGGGGGTGTTCATCCATCAGAAGATCAGGTACATGGATTGCACCTATGCTCTTTCTGCTCAACAATTGGTCAGTTGATGATTTTCATGGTTAATTAATTAATCTAAATTATTTATTACTTCATTTCTTTTCAAGTAAATTTGATATATTTCAGGCATTTTATGGTGAAATGAAATCATTATTTTAGGAAGGATGTCGCATCAGCAGGATGTTGACCTTCGACCCGAGCGGAAACGGATCCGAGTTGTGGTCCGATCTCCTTGAATTTGGAGAACTGTCTGACGATGCATGTCTTGGTAAATAATATATATTTTATTTTTAATGTTTTATTTCTTACATTTTAGTTTAAACTCTTTATAATTTGAATCCATTCATATTTTAATATCCATTCATACAATGCTTCTCACTTGAGATGATATATTTATATTTAATTGTTAATATATTTTAATATATTAATTTAATATTTTATCTCACACAAGCCTAACTTGTTGAACTACGTTTATTTGTTCAGGATCCAGTCATGTGACAAAGAAAGGTGAAGAGTTAGCAGTGGCGGTGTGCAGTTCAAGGGAAGTCCAACCAGGGAACGAGGGACGAGCGAGGTTTTGCTTGGCTTGGTACATGCCACTCATCAAGTTTGGAGGACTCGAGAACATCCACAGGAGGTTAGAAATTGCCCTGGAATCGTTAATTATTATTAAATAATTAAATAAATAAATAATAATTATTATATCTCAGATTATAAGAACATTGATGAGTGAGTGACGTGAAGTCTCAAGTAATTAAATATTTTTTTTTTGCAGAAGGTTTTCCAGGTTTTTTGATTCGGCATCGAGCATCGTTCAACATTCCTTTTTGAACTTCCCCATCTGGCAGGATAAGATTTCAACCTGGCATGATTCTGTACTGAAGTGCAAGTCAGTTGATTTTTTCTGTGATGGTAGTGATGATGATGATGATGAGGATGATTGTAACTTCATTTATATAGCGCCATATGCATAGCGTCAGAGGCGCTTCTTGTAACCATTTATATAGCGCTCCTTCCCAAGGGCGCTGGCGGCAGTCCAGGCTGGGTTTCGAACACGACACATTACGACTGTTGCCATTACCGCCGTATGCAGGCACGTAACCCATTCGGCTAACCTGCACAGGTTGATGATGATGATGAGATGATGATGATGATGATGATGATGATGATGATGATGATGATGATGATGATGATGATGATGATGATGATGATGATGATGATGAGATGATGATGATGATGATGATACATTTTTACTTAGACACACAAAGACTGATTGAATGGATATAAAAGCTGTTTAGTGATGGATTTGATGATGAAGTTAAATGTTTAATTAACATTAAGTTGTTGCTAATTGAAGTTGTTCTGCATTCAGAAACATTCCTTCGTGGTACAAATCAGCCCTGTTCAACGAGTTGTACTTCATCAGCGACGGAGGCACTGTTTGGATCGAAGCCACTCCTGCTGGAAGCTCCAAAGAGGTTCCTCAACTGGTCGCAGAGTTTGGGAGGTTTGCATATTTGGAAGGTTAAACTTACACCACGTTTGAAGCTTTTAGGAGGATTTTCAATTCACACCTATTAACAATTCCCAAGCACGTATCGAGATCAGAGTTTATAACAATTTTGGTTCGAAGCGTTAACAATGCTTATGCATTTATCAAGATCAAATTGGAAATGTTAATGCAACAGTTAACATCACCTTCTTAAACACTCACTGCACGTTTATACTTCAGGCCACGAGTACCGCATGTACAACACGTACGACGTGCATCATTACGCCTCCTTCGCTCTCCTCCTGCTGTGGCCGAAGCTTCAACTGAGCATGCAGTACGACATCGGTCGGTCGCACGTTCTCAATGCTTTTTCATTTTCAGCTTAGCGCACTATTTTTATTCGTTTTTTGCTTTTTGCAACTTTTCGGTTTGATGAGATATTGCACTTGTTAATCGGATTGTTAAGAAGCATTTCGTGCTCATTATGATTATTTTACAACTAAAACTGTGATCTTTTGCAGCTTCCTTTGTGAGGTTTGAACAGGCGAAGCTGGTGAAGTTCTGCATGGACGGGAGTTGGGGATGTGCAAAAGCTGCTGATTGTGTGCCTCATGATGTTGGCGACCCATGTTAGATTGTCTTCATTCATTATCATACGATCATTTCCATGGCCACCATATTCGTTATGTTAATGTTTGCATTTTTAGGTTTAACTTATTAATTAACTCTTACTCATGTCATACTATTTCATCTGTCTCATCCACGACTGTTGTGGCCTTATTATTAATTGCATGTTATAATTAGTTCTGTCAGCAATTAAATGAACGAATTAGATGGCACCACATGTAAGTCCGATGTCACACTGTAATTCCAGGTGATGAGCCTTGGTCGCGCTTGAATGCCTACATCATCCATCCAACGCAGGAGTGGAAAGACCTCAATGTGAAGTTTGTATTGCAGGTGTACAGAGATTACGTGCACACCAAGGACAAACAGTATCTCGTGGACATGTACCCTCTTGTGAAAGTAATAACCGCATAGCTTCTGTTTTGGTTAACAGTCACTGCTGTCATTGTCACCATAGTTCTTGTCATCATAATCATCGTCATCAAATTTTGCTCCATTTCATTCCTTTTCCTAAAGTAATAGGTGCAATATTTCCTTAACAATGAGATGCATTCAAGAACATTCAGAAATTTAAAATATCCAAATGTTGTTGTTGCTTTTCCAGGTTGTCATGGAGAAGTGTTTGAGGTGGGACTCGGATGGCGATGGTGTCATCGACAATGCTGGGTTTGCAGATCAAACATTCGATGCTTGGACCATGAAGGGTGCAAGGTTTTATTTGAACTTTTTTGGAGATGTGTTTTGAAATGTTTTACATTTTTTTTTACATTTGTTTTTAAAAACTTAGGCATTTAACCAAATCCTTGTTCATCATTTATCATGTTTTCAACTTAAAATTTGTTTTATGAATCTAATTTTAATAATTTGTTTCCGAATTAAAATTCAGCGCATACTGCGGAGGCATGTGGATGGCTGCAGTGAAAATGTTCGTCGTGATGGCAGAACTGCTCCACCAATCAGAAGATGCACACAAGTTCTCACTTATACTCAAAAATGGCATTAAGTCATTTGAAGAGAAACTGTGGAATGGCTAGCATTTGGACAATTTGTTGTTGCATTCAATTTATAGATATAACTGTTTGTGTTTATGTTTGTATTAGATTTATTTATGTTAGATTGATGCGTTGTATTAGATTTATTTATAGATTGATGCATTGTTGATTTAGTGAGCATCCATTTAACTGAAAAACAGGTTCTTACTACAACTTCGACAGCAGTTCGAGCAGCCACCATGACAGCTGCATGGCCGACCAATTGGCGGGTCATTGGTTTCTCAAGGCTTCGAGGATTGAAGATTATGAGGTTTAATTATAAATGTTGAGCATTTTGGAATTAAACAGTGTAGGAAATTGAACTTTTATCAATTAATTAAAATAATGTCAATTTATATTAAAATTGTTATTTTATTATGAATGTTGGATTTGTAATGGTGAAGAAAGATTAAATTTCAGTTGACTTTTTTTAAAAATTGAGTTTGGGTTTAAACCACTAGTCAATAAATATATTTTAAAGTGCTTTTAAAATAGTTTCATTGATTAAGAATATGCTTTGTAAACGCGTTCAAATGGCAGTGAAAAACCAGTTAACCATCTGCCCAGGTCGTACCGAAGGATCACGTCTTGTCTTCGTTGAAGTCGATACTCAAGCTGAACGTCTTGCCATACTCGAACGGAACCATGGGAGCCATCAACGGCGCCAGACCGGACGGGAAGGCGGACATCACGAGCATGCAGTCCGAGGAGTTCTGGACGGGAGTCACTTATTCTTTGGGAGCAATCATGATCCAGGAAGTGAGGGTGCTTCGTTCTTTTTTGCTTCTTGAAGTATAAAAAAAATGAAAAGAATTAAAAAAAGGAATAATTAAAGACTTCTGAGTTATTTTATTATCATAATGCTGTTATTGTTGTTGTTGTTGTTATTGTCATTGTCTTCATTGGTGTTGTTAATCCTAGAGTTGTTCTCAATTAATTTAACAGCCATTCATTGCTTTTTTAGGGAATGATTGAAGAAGGATGGAGAACAGCCTTTGGTGCTTACCACACCTGCTACGACAGGTTCGGATTGGCATTTCAGACTCCCGAAGCTTACTTCACCGACGGTCGATTCAGATCCCTCGGTTACATGCGACCGCTCGCCATTTGGGCCGTTCAATTGGCCCTGCAGGAGTTCCATCCTGGGTTGCTTGAGTAATGCAGTGATGATTAATTATTCCTAAGATGTGATTTAAATGCTATTTTTAATTTTACCACTATCATCGTTATCATCACGATGATATCATCATATTAATTCATCCTTTTCTGACATTCTTATTTGTTGATATTTCGCAGCTTTCTAAATTGAAAGTTAATCTAATTGAGTGCCTCACTGTCATAACAATGTATTTTGGATCTCTAACGACCCTGGAATATGGCTCTGCAGTTCTGTGTTTTGAAATGTCTTTCTTGTGATTTTGTGTGCAGATGTACTCATATCTCAAGCTGCAATGATTAAAACTTTTTGTCTTCAATAATCATATATTATAAATATTTGCATTTGTGACACTGTTTTTGTTGATAATTTGCTGAGATATAAATCACACGTTCTTACTGAAATTGTTAATGATTAGTAAATTTCATTCCAACAAGAATTGTTGTTACTTTTCGAAATACAACATTCTCTCCAACAAGAACATCGAGCAACTGCATTCGTAGACGTCGCCATCGTGCGCACTTCAAAGAGTCAGTGATTGATCGTCTCCCCGTTTGACCTTGACCCTGCGGTGACCTTCCATGTCTCAGTCATCCATCTTGAATGTCCTGCCATATGCAAATATCATAATAAAAATAGAACGGAATAAAACCCCATTCAACTTTGCAAAACTTATTGGAAGTCTGCTTCAGTTTGAGGCTTTCAGACCCCCATGGATGGTTAGTGATGACTCATTGGTTATAGTGATGGTTAGTGATGACTCATTGGTTATAGTGATGGTTAGTGATGACTCGTAATTCTCATTGGAACCCCGGTGAGTTGGTGGACTTCAATCGAATCGATCTGCTCTTCGTTGGACTTCAGAATTAATAATTATTAGTTGTAATTATTGGTTGTAATTATTGGTTTCGATGTGCATGGAATGAGAGTGCTATTTCAATTTGAGAGTTCCAAAAGTCGCTTGGTGGGAATCCGTTCTTTCTGTGTGATGTTAAGTCTCGATTGTAGTTGATTGGTCGGTGTTTTTAGGTTATTCAATTCCTTTAAATAGGTTTGTTGCAATTTAGATTAAATAATTATTTAATTTTGCTGATAGAAATGATAACTGGACATCATTTTGAGAATTATTGATATTGATATTGATTTTATTTTTATTATTGTCATCGGTGACGTCGAAATATTACCTGCCCGCACAGATGTCATAATAAGCTACTTGTCCCAGTCTTTTGTCGTCGATTGGATGGCACAATATGGAGTCACTTGCAACCTTTCACCTGACCTATGACCTTTCGGCAGCTCCTAATCAACCGCCATTTATGGAGCCCGTTTAGCCATCATAAGCGACCAGTCCACAAAGCGGCATATGACTTAATTGAGAGATGGATGGATGGATGGATGGATGGGTTGATGGAACCAACAAAGTTTCAAATAAAATAATTTATTTTCATACATCAACGTCGAGGCACTTGAGAGAATATAGGCTATCAACGTTTGTGTAAATGTATAAAAATATATATATATATAGGCTTTTATATATATTTATATATATATAGGCTATCAACGTGGAGATCGTAGAAATATTTCAAATGTCCGTTTATGTAAATGAATATATATCTCACAATTCTAAAAATAGCAGAAAAACATCGTTAAACATCTGAAAGTTCAGCATGGATGAACATTCTTCGTGTGTCTCAGCAAGTTCGAAGAAATGCTGAACGAACGACCACATCTGAAGCACTTGTAAGGCTTTTCCTTGGTATGTGTCCGCAGATGGCGGATGAGGTTGGCTGAACGTGGAAAGCACTTGGAGCAGAACTTGCATCTGTGTCTCAGACGAGAGCGGAATTTGCAGAGTTTCTCCTTAGTTGGTTCGAGAGTTCGAGGGTTGTTGAATGGATTTGTTCGTCTGAAAGTGAGAGGTTGCATCTTCGTCTGTGCGGAAATGTTGGAATGAAAAAGTTCTTCAGAAGGATGGAGTGCAACAGCTGAAGTGCTTTCATCGCTTTTCAGGTTCTTTCCTTCTTCGTCCGAATCACTGTCCAAAGCGCATATTTTCCGAATTGAAAAGTTGGTCAGGCACTTCCGCTGAGAGTTTTGTCTTTTAAGCACGTCGTTGTCAGTGCTTGGTATTTTCATATCAACTCTACTCTGGGTTAGAACTGGATCCATCTGTGAAATTCCATGTGATTCTTCAACTTCCACTTTTGGTTCGATCAGACTGAAAGTTGATTCGCCTTGTGAAGGCTTACATTCTTTGGAAAAAACGTTTTTGTGGGTCTTTAGAAGCCAGTCGTTGCGAGCATTAATCGATGACTTTGGATGCGAAGTTAAATTCAATTTGAGTGGATTGAAATGACTGGATTGCTCTTCGTAGCGTAAATTGGATAAATTTGGTGGTTTGTAGATGTCTTTGTTGAAAGGGGTTTGTTTCAAAACGGTTGTTGGTGAATGACGAATGTCATTCAGTGGAAAATAGCCAGAATTTCCAAAGAACTGGAAAGAAGGTGGAATGAATGGGCGAAATAAGGAAGTGTTGAGATGGTCTTGAAAAGTTTGCCTGTAAAATTCGTTTGAGTTTCTGAAAGCATGCAAAACAGATTCATTCAAGAGCAAATCCCTTCTCTCGGCAATCGTTTCTGAAGAAAATCCACTTCTTTCAGCAACTGGCAACTTGGGACAGTAATTTCTCAACGGAGAAGTAGAATTGTGGCGGACAAATTGGTAGATTTGATCGTGCCTTAAAACCGGATTATTTATGTTTGGTTGTTCGGTGAAGTGTTTGTTGTCGAATAATCTGCCATTCAATATGCTGTTGGGCTGAGTTGAACTTTTGTTGTTCTGGCAGCAAAAATCTCTCCTGTGTTTGGTAAGGAGAGCCACGGTTGGGTAAATCATGTCGCAGTCAGGACAAACGAGGCGCTGTCGACAGGCGGGTCTCGTGCGGCGGTGGCGGCACAAGTTGGAAAACTGGGTGTAACTCTTGGAACATGATCCACACTTGAATGGCTTTTCCAAGGATGGAGAAAAAGATTTCAGTCCGTGTGCGACATTCTGGTCGTGTTTAGTTGTGACGTCGTTGAAGGCTGGTTCTGGAGAAGAAAGCTCAGTTGAGGAAAGAGGATCCTTTCTTCTGGAAAGGTTGAACGATTGAACGTTGATTGACATTCCTTCGATTGAAACTGATCGATTGGAAAGGTTCAACAAACTGAGGCTGGAGTTGAAGGCGTCTTTAAAGCTAAAAAATTGTACCGTATAATTAGAATTCAACCAAAAAAATAATGATAATTTTAAAATTGAATACAATACAATACAATCATTACCAGGAATCAATAAAAAAAGGCAACAATTAAACAAAATTGTTAAACGTTAAAAAATTGAACAAAGTAAATTAATTAAAAGCTTACATTTATTACTCTATGAGGAGATGAAAAAGACAAATTGAATCAATATCACACGAATAAAAATACTGACCGCTACCAAGTAAGGTGGACCAATTAAGAACAAACTCGCTTTCCTGATTGGTCAGCTGCCAATTAGGACGCAAGCATTTGACCAATGAGATTGATCGAGTCCACTACTTTGAAATTGATAACTTTTTACTGTATTGACTTTTTTTTACAGGTTTTAAGATGTTTTTTAATAAATAATAATAATGATTAATAATTTTTAATTAATCACAATAATTATAATAATAAATTTGGGACTAAAGTTTTATGATTTAGCATCTTGTTAAATTAACTCGAGCATATTCATTTTATAAACTAACACAGAGCATAATTAATCAAATAATCATTAAGAAACATCGATATTAGTCGTAGTAATTCCTTGCATAACATTCGTAAATGTGATCAAAATTTAGGTAAAGAATGGGGAGGTGATATGTCAATTATGTGTCCAACAGACCAGGCTGATAAATATGACGTGGGAGGTGCTGATGGTTCAAGGCGTGTGTGATCGTACGTGACGTTGACCGAATGTGCGTGATTGCATTTCAGTTAACTGCTGGACCAGTTCTATTTTGTAGGTCTTAAACGTGTCCATTTTTAAAATATCTTATTAAATTTAACTATAATTTTATTTCGAAGTTGTTACATCTAAAAAAAAGTAATAATTAATTTAATATATTCAATTGTCGTGAATAATATTCTAATCAGCTGTCTTCCCAGTGGACATCAATGTCTTCTTGTCACGCCCTCCTCGTTAGCTCATTGAATATTCATGAACCGGCTGATCGGACACAGACACGCCCAACTGGAAAGAAATCTTCCTTATTTTCATACGTGAATTATCACTCCATGCAGCATCGTCGTCGTCATCCTCACGAGCAATCAAGACGTCAAGAGCAGAATGAGATCGTGAATAAATGTCCTTTGTCAGTCCGTGTGCACTTCACGGTCGGTTAACTCCAAAAATATGTCCCGGCGAGATGCAGGCTATAAAAATAATGTCAATATCGTGCCTCCTAACTCCGCTTGACAACACAATTTTAATCTCGAATTGGGGAACATAAGTAAAGTTAAGGAAAAATTAGAGATTATAATTGTGACAGTTGATGATGGCATTTTATTTTAAATTCCAATATTAATTACGAATGATTACTTCGCGCTCAATCACTAATATCTTATAAACTTTTGCATTTTGCGGTCAGTTAATTCGGCTTCACTTATAGTCACATTGACCGTGGAATGTATCTTCAGGTACGTCGCTCCAGCCTTGGAGCAAAAAAACTAACTATGCTCAATTCTCGAAAGTTCTTCAAAATTGGCGGATGACCTTTGTTTCATTTATTTATAAACTAGATTTCATTCTATACTAGACATTCACTTCGCATTACTTATCCATCATTTGAAAACGGTTATCTGGATATAAGAATAGCAGGGTTTCATTAAATGAAATACACTCATGCAGGTAAATCGCAGTAAGATTTTTTTGATTTTAGACGCTTTGAGAGCAAGGGCGGATCTAGAACACTTTGATGGGGGTCACACGCTGGAAAGGTGGGTGGAAGCGGATTTAGGGGGGAGCACAGCTACTATAATATATGTCGAAAGTGGTAAATTATTGAAATATTTTAAAAAATTAAATTAAAATACTTTTTTTAATTTTAAGATTTTTTTTTTATTAATTTTTATTTTGTAATAGATTTACTTGATTTTTTTCTTATATTTTCCAAATGAAGAGGAAAATATTTATCTACATATAAAACACGTCCGTATTGAATGTAACCAACTCTATTATAATTAGGGTCGCCGACAGAAACTTTTGGTCCGTAGGCATAGCAGCCGCGGCCCTTTATGTTATATCAATTTGGTAATGGACAAGCAAAAAAAATCTTTAAAACTAGGGCTGGCCTGGTCATTTGCACTCTTTGAAGCCCTGGCTGTACTTCCCAACTCATTAGGATTGGTATTCCTTGGTGCGGGAAAGTTTAAGTGTCAACTCTTAAGGCTTTCGCCATAAACCACACGTTAGTTGGTGGTGGTCCAGAAATTCGATAAAATATATCATGAAATATAAAGATTAAGTCACCCGATAAAATGGTCAGCACCCCCTCACCCTTAGTGATAAATCCTGTTGCTGTCAGATGCTAAAGTGCAGCATCCGCTCAAAGTGTTGAAAGATTTAAAATGTTGCGCCTTCCAGTAAATATTAAATTTAAATTTAATTACAGATTGAACAGAATTTTAATCCTTCTATCTGTCCGGTTATCATGTTTGTTATAAATTTGTTGTGAAATCTTGTGCGTTGATGAAACCTAAATTTTTCCGTAATTCTAAATTATCTAATCATCTAATTTAATAATTATATACAGCACATTACATGTATTAGCAAGTAACAGAATGTTTAAAATAATTAAATATTAAAAATATATTTGCTTAGCATTTTAAACTTATATTGTGCACTTTGATTCAGTATTTTTGGGGTTTCTTAAATTTTGAAATAAATTAGTGAAAATCGCTCATTATACTTTGCATTAGCTGTAAATTATTGCCGGGTGTGAGCTGCTTTGTTTTGTTCTGGAAAACGATCTTTAAGTTTCTTTTCGATTATGGAATGTGATAACGAAAAAACGGCACCAGAAGAAGACAGTGAAGAATCAGAAGCTCCAGAAAGTAGAGTAAGCCCTTTCATAGTTTAGCATGAATAGTGGCTGAATGCATATAATTGGAAACAACTTAATGTAACCACTCGCGTGTCTTTTTAAATTAAAAATTTAATTGACACGATGAAGTCACAAATTCGAAGACAAATTTACATAATTCCCATAAACCACATTGAACCCTTCTTAATTTATTGGCGATGTTGTTTATGGCTTAACCGCTATGTTTTTATGTACAATTAAGTATTATTTAAATTAGCTGTCAGAAGCCACCTTTGAAATCTGATGCTTATGTTTATGTATATCATGTAGCTGTTTTTAATAAATATCAATTTTGCAATAGCTTGCAGCCTTTTTAAGAGAGCAAGCCAAAAAGAAAGAGAGTGACCCAGATTATGAGACCAAACTTGAGAGTGATAGAACAAATAGATTTGAATATCTCCTCAAGCAGACAGAGCTCTTTGAGCACTTCATGAACACAGCTTGGGATGCTGGACAAAAGGGTGCAAAGGCTGGAAGTCCATTGAAGCTAAAGATAGGTCGGCCTCGATTGAAGAAGGATGAAAAATCGAAACTCATCGAAGCTGGAGAGTGAGTGTTAATTATTCATTTCAATAAGGTATGGATGCCACTAGATTGTTCTTAAGCAGTTCTATTGACATGGACCTGGCAAATAATCTTTTAATTGGACCTAACCAGGGTGCAAAGGATTAAACATTTGTAATTTCTTGGAATAGCCACAGGCACAGGCGAACTGAACAAGAAGAAGATGAGGAATTGTTGTCAGAAAGCAAAAAAAGTCAAACGATCACAAGATTCGACAGCTCCCCTTCATGTAAGTTGACATTTTAAAAGTTTTGCGTCTTTCACTTTTTCACTTATCCATTTTTTTTGCTTCAGATGTGAAAGGTGGAGAGATGAGAGATTATCAGATCAGGGGTCTCAACTGGATGATTTCCTTGTACGATAATGGAATCAATGGAATATTAGCAGATGAAATGGTGGGTTGATGGAATATCGTTAACAGTTGTCGTTGAAATTTGATCGATCTTGTTGTTTCAAATTACAGGGTCTGGGAAAGACTCTCCAGACGATATCTCTGCTGGGTTACATGAAACATTACAAGCACGACTCAGGTCCCCATCTCATCATCACTCCAAAATCAACGCTCACCAATTGGGACAACGAGGTCAAAAGATGGGTGCCTTCTCTTAGGACCGTTTGCCTCATTGGCAGTCAAGACGAGAGGGTTAGTAATTAGTTTTTGCATCAGTGGACCTTGAACTGAAATCATGTATGACTTCCAAGTTATTACATTGTTTATGTTGATCATAACCATCATCATCATCACGATTGATGACAACTTAAACTAGCTTAAAATGCTTGTCGATCAATTTGTCAACTTGATTTACAACTATCACCATCACAATACCACAGTCATCATCATCATAACCATCATCATCATTTCTATGACAGGCTGTCATCATTAGAGATATTATGAGTACGGGCGATTGGGATGTGTGCATCACTTCTTACGAGATGGTCATTAAAGAGAAGTCACTTTTCAAGAAGTACAACTGGAGGTACATCGTCATCGACGAGGCACACAGGATCAAAAATGAAAAGTCCAAGGTTCAGATGCTTGAAAAATTGATTCTTAAGTTTTGTCTTTTACACCTGTATTTTGCGATTTTCATAATATATCAATAAAGATTGAAATTTGAACTTTTTTATTTGTTGTTGAGCTAATGTCTTCCATTAAATCACAGCTGTCAGAAATTGTAAGAGAGTTCAAATCAACAAACAGACTGCTCCTCACAGGAACGCCACTGCAAAACAACCTCCACGAACTGTGGGCCTTGCTCAACTTCCTTCTGCCCGATGTCTTCAATTCTAGTGACGTTGGTTTCACTTGCTTCAATTTAATGATATTTAGCTGGTCATTTATTTATTTTTATTTGTTATCATTTTATACCATCTCCAATAATTTAAAAATAATTTAAAAATAATTTAATTCCGATATTTGGCTGTACAGCTTATACATCGGTGTTGTTAATTTTGTAAAGGCTAACAAAGTTATTGAAACAAACTTTGACTTTCATAGGATTTTGATTCCTGGTTCAACACAAGCAATTGTCTGGAGAATAGTCAATTGGTGGAGAGGCTGCATGCTGTTAGTTTCAAATTAACAATCAATTAATTAATTTTCTAAGCATTTATATATTGACTTCTTTAATTTTTTTGTCACTAAAAATCCAAATTCTTGTTATCAGGTCTTAAGGCCGTTCCTGTTGAGAAGAATCAAATCAGAGGTGGAAAAACGTCTCCTACCAAAGAAGGAAACAAAGATTTACATTGGGCTCAGTAAGATGCAGAGAGAATGGTAAGAACACAAATTTTAGATTTAGTAATTTTTAATGTGTAGTTGCACAGAAAGCATCATTGCATTAATTATCAGCTTTTCATGTTGCTGAATCGATTGCTTTTTGATCAGGTACACGAGAATACTCATGAAGGACATTGATGTGGTCAATGGTGCAGGGAAGATGGATAAAATGAGGCTGTTGAACATACTCATGCAGCTGAGGAAATGCTGCAACCATCCTTATCTCTTTGATGGAGCTGAACCAGGTATGTCTAAAAGTTACGATTCGTGGCTAAATGGCAAATGCTTTAAAGAATTATGTTCAAGTTTATAATTGCCCTTGGTGCATTTCGAGACCAAAATTAAGATTCTTGTCATTTTACCCTATAGGACCTCCTTATACAACCGATAGACACATTGTCGACAACTGTGGCAAAATGGTTCTTCTGGACAAGCTTTTGCCGAGAGTCAAAGAGCAGGGTTCTCGGGTTCTCATATTCAGTCAGATGACGAGGATGCTCGACATCCTGGAGGATTATTGTCTCTGGAAGAACTACAACTACTGTAGGCTAGATGGTCAAACACCTCATGAAGAAAGACAGGAGTCAATCAATGCATTCAATAAGCCTGACAGCACCAAGTTCATCTTCATGTTGAGTACAAGGGCTGGAGGTTTGGGTATCAACTTGGCAACTGCTGATGTTGTTGTCCTTTATGACTCTGATTGGAATCCACAAGTTGATCTGCAGGCCATGGTGAGTATTTTGTTTTATGTTTTTTTATATCTGTTTTGCTAACATCTTCAAAAAACATTATGTGAGGTTATGTTGACATGAGCTAAGCAACTTGTATTATGTTGCCAGGATCGAGCCCATAGGATTGGTCAGCAGAAGCAGGTCAGGGTGTTCCGATTTATCACCGACCACTCAGTGGAGGAGAGGATTGTAGAGAGGGCCGAGATGAAGTTGCGATTGGACAATATTGTCATTCAGCAAGGTGAATTTATTCATATCTTTTTTGTTGTTGCATCGTCATTATTAATATCAATAATCAATAACTAGAGCTTGTAATACAATTATGTGAATAGATTTATGACCAAAGCTTAAAATGTAAGATTGAAAGCTTCACAAATTCTAAGATGGCTTTGCTGTTACAGGTCGCCTGGTGGATCAGAATTCCAACAAATTAGGAAAAGATGAAATGCTGTCCATGATCAGACATGGGGCTGACCACGTGTTTGCCTCTAAGGACAGCGAGATCACAGATGAAAATATTGATGCCCTCTTGGAGAGAGGCGAGAAGAAGGTTAGATAAATTTATGAGATGAGCTGATTCAGCATCATTGCTATTGACATTATGGTTCATGATGATTCAAATTACAGACTGAGGAAATGCAGAAGAAACTTTCTCAGCTTGGGGAAGGTACACTTCGTACATTCACAATGGACCAGACTGAGTCTGTGTACCAGTTTGAAGGAGAGGATTACAGAGAAAAGCAGAAGATCTCAGGCATTGGACACTGGATTGAACCTCCAAAAAGGGAACGTAAAGCCAATTATGCTGTCGATGCTTACTTCAGGGAGGCACTTAGAGTTACAGAACCCAAGGCTCCGAAGGTATTTCACAATTATATTTTTGTAACTATGATGACAGGCTTTGTTCAAATGCTTGATTAATCTAAGATGAATTAATCTTAATTCAGGCTCCCAGACCTCCGAAACAGCCGGTAGTTCAAGATTTTCAATTCTATCCCCCTCAACTGTTTGAGCTTCTCGACAAAGAAATTTACTTCTTCAGGAAGAGCATTGGATATAAGGTTTTAAAACTTTCTCATTATGGGTTTGGAATGGTCTAATAGTTGCATGCTTGAATTTGCTTCTACTACAAGGTGCCAAAAGATCCCGATCACGGTGCCGATGCGGAGAAGATCCGCAAGGAGGAACAAAGGAAAATTGATGAAGCGGAACCTCTGACAGATGAGGAGATTGCTATTAAAGAGGATCTTCTCAAGCAGGTTGATATCTCAATGTTTGTGTTTACACCGATACACTTTCGATAACCCGGATTCCTATTTGTAGGGATTCTCCAATTGGAACAAACGAGATTTTAACCAGTTTATAAAAGCCAACGAGAAATATGGAAGAAATGACTTGGAAAGCATTTCAAAAGACGTTGAAGGAAAAGCACCTGAGGAGGTTTGATTTTTAATTATTGTTGATGCCATGTTGTGTTGTGGCACTATAAGCACATCTCATCTGATGTCTCGTATTCTGAAACAGGTGATAGAATATGCAACAGTGTTCTGGGAGAGATGCAACGAGCTGCAAGATATCGAGAGGCACATGGCCCAGATTGAACGAGGAGAGCACAAAATTCAGCGGAAGCTGGGAATCAAGAAAGCTCTCGATGTTAAGGTTTGTAATCCCTTATAAGGTTTTATAATCTACATCTTATATAAATGAATTAAATTAATGAGTCTTAATATGGAAGCATTGTAACTTAAGTTAACTTTTCCAGATGTCAAGGTACAAGGCACCATTCCATCAACTGAGGATTGCCTATGGCACGAACAAGGGCAAGAATTACACGGAGGAAGAAGACAGGTTCCTGGTGTGCATGCTTCATCGCCTCGGAATTGACAAAGAAAACGTTTACGAACAGCTGAGGACCTCCGTCAGACAGGCTCCTCACTTCAGATTCGACTGGTTCCTCAAGTCAAGAACTGCCATGGTTATTAGGCTTATTTATGCATGCAAGCATTATTGGCATCTAGATAATTGCTGATTGACCCGGTTTGGCTAATGCAAACTTGGTGTTACCTTATTAAAATTTCATTTTGATGTGTTACTAACATGCTCTGAAGATTCATGGAAGCTTATCAAAGTCAAATTAATACCAACGAATGTGAAAACGTGCGCACGTTATAAAAATTATTTAATTATATTTCCAGGAGCTTCAGAGGAGGTGCCATTCATTGATCACTCTGATTGAGAGGGAGAACGTGGAGATTGAGGAGAAGGAGAAAGCAGACAGAGGGAAGAGGAAGAGTCTGAACACCTCGAAGGTTGGAGGACTCTCGACCACTGCTCTTGCATCTGCCGGATCAACTGCTAACAACGGATCCACACAGGTCAGTCGAACTATTGTTATGTCAGCATAATATTAATCAAACCAGTAAATTAAACGTTACAAGTTTAATAATTAATTATGAATTTGTGTGCAGGGTGGTCAGAAAAGAAAGGCCGACAGTGTGTTGGATAATCGCAGTGCCAAGAAGCAACATTGTTAGAGCAAGCACCTCAAGCACTATTTTTATGCTTAGTGACTCATTGTTGCCAGATTGAACTTAGGAAACTGTTGCTTTTTTTTATAAATGTAGTTAAAATTACTTTTTGATTAGAAGTTTCTTGGTGTTGTTCTTGTCTCGTTTGGAGGAATGTATTGAGATGTATCGTCCTTTTGGCATGACTTTCTTAAAGCTCAAAACTCATTTGTTGTTTATCAAATGAGAATTTATTCCAGTTTTGTGATGGTTGTCGCATGTTTTAAAACGGACATTTTATTTACATGAGAAACTAAACAAACTGAAAAGCTAGAATTTATTTTGGGCTGCCGGTTCTATATAATTGAAATTATGGTTGGTGGGCAATAAGAAGTTTGAGGTGCAAAGTTGGGTTAAAGGTGTCAGATGCTTACTATCTGTCGCGTTTTTGAAACGTGAGACAAGATTCAAGTTGAAATAAACAAAGTTTTATTTATAATCTTTCTAAACGACTATAACCAAATGAAAATTTCTCGAGCCAATCAGATTCAAACGTCGCGGAGCCTGCGCGAATATTAATTAGTCACTACAGGGATGTGTCGAAAAAATTCGTAGTGTCCCAAACATGACACTACTGTAAACCTGCATATGTAGAGAGGACTGCCAAGTCTGTAAGCTTTGACTGATCGATGATCAAAGGTAGTTTAACTACTTTTACTTCAATCTCTTACTTTCGATAATGAACTCCGTCTTTTTATCAACTACGCCAATCTCAATTATCATCAAGCGGATTCGAAGGTATGAGAAACGCGTGTTTGTAAGATCGTGAACTTGCTGAAATCTGACTCTTCAATGGACACAGCAAAGCACTGAGAAGAGCGGGTGGCCGTTTTTTTTTATTTTTTACATGCATACCTCCTTGCATCGCACCCCCTACGCCACTGGGTAAGCAGACACTGTCAACAGACTACGGTTCTAGAATACGATTGCATCGGGTTGTGTTTATGAATCTTTTTAATCCATATGTGTAAAATTGTTTTTCCACAATATGAGTTCAAAAGAAAAAGCTATTTCATCGAATGCAAGAAAAAGAATCGCGAAAGACTCATGTAACAAGAATGTTACAGCTTTACAAGAAATTGAATATCTGAATGATCTTCACAGTGTAACGATCTTAGCTAACAGTTTGGACGAAAAAAATGCTAAAACAAGTGTGAATCGGAAACTTTGTGAAGAGATTGTAAGAGATAACCTGTAAGAGATAACCTGAAGAGATTGTAAGAGATAACCTGTAAGAGATTACGAGTTGGGAGAGATAGAGGTTCTGCTGGAAGTGAATTCGCAAACAATTCAGATAGGAAATCAGAGATTGGAGATTTACAGTGAAGAAGTTGGTGACCCGTCAAAATAGCCCCGTCAAAACATCCCCGTCAATGTATCTTTATAAAAAAAATATTTATATGAGTTGAAGACATTAACCATTAACTGATTTCAAATTTGATTACATGAAATGAGTTTTATGTTTTGATGGTGCTGTTTTGACCGGGCTATTTTGTCGCCGGGCTATTATGACGGGGTGCCGAAAAAGTTGATATTATTGTCTTTGACTAATTTTTAAAAAAATCTCCAATTGAAGCCTTTTCTAACATACTTGTGAAGTACTTTTATTAATAAATGATTAAAAGCATGCTCCTTGTCTCTTGTAGATAATAATAAATTGTGTAAAATGAAAAAAATTGTGCTGGTTGATTGTTGATTAACAAAATATATGACACCCCCTGAAAATAAGCCCTAACGGGTCTTTTGGAGCAAAAATTAATATAAGACACAGTCTTATTTTCAGAGAAACATTGTAGTGTCAGAAAGACAATTGATATGAATTCGTCATGTATTGTCGAAGGTTCTCTAGTGGAGAAAAGCTTCTGCGTTACAAACAAACAAGGTTACCTGTTGATATGTTTACAATTTATTTTAAGATGCGGAAGTATTTCTGAATGACAGGAATCGTGTTTATAAAAGTGCTTGACTACTTACACTTTCTGTTGGATATGTAATGATGGAGGATCTTTTGAGTTAGTGTTACGTATAATTATTTCTAGATAAATGCGTCCTAAAATATGACACGAGAACTGTTTATCATTAACATGGCGTCCGTCTAAATATAGAACTTTTGCTATCTGTAGTAAGCTGCATAGTCTGTGTTTTTCCCTTACTAAGCTTTGTAACCTTTTTCTTAATTGACACTGTTCACATTCGGAAGGCTGTCATCATTTCGAAAATTATCCCGGATTTCCAAGAAATTTCTTCAAGAAAAACCTTTTGATGCTTTGCGTGATAACGATTTTTATGTTTCATTATACAGATTATCATTTTACTATTATTACTATTATTATTAATGTTATTATTATTTATTATTATTATTATTATTATTTTTATTATTATTTTAAGAACTTTCTAATAAATGTGAAACGGTCTTAACTCGTCACAATCATGCGAAACAATACAATAAAGTATACAATATAATGAAACAATACAATAAAGTATACAACACAATGAAACAATAGAGTATTATTATTATTTCATCAGAACCATCGCTCTCCGGACCGTGAAAATTTTAACTTCATTAATATAGCGCCATATGCATAGCGCCATATGCATAGCGCCAGAGGCTCTTCTTGTAACCATTTATATAGCGCTCCTTCCCAAGGGCGTTGGCGGCAGTGCAGGCTGGGTTTCGAATGCGACACATTACGACTGTTGCCATTACCGCCTAACCTGCACGCCTTATTTTTGTGATTATTTGTGCTTAATTCACTTAATTCGCAGGTAAATCGGATGTTTCGAGAAGCGTTTGGTACTTATTAAGGTATATATTATAAAGGGCAAGGTTCGAATGGCTTGCAAATCTAAGGATATCTGTGGATATTTAAATGCCGATGGAATATTTGGTAGAATTCTAATAAATGTCTTTTTGTAGCAGGAATCCAAATCCGAGAAACGCTCACAACTCATAAATAATGTACAGCTATATTTAATTCCAGCGAGTATTCCAAATAATCATCAAGGATGAGTTGGAAATTAAAATAAATTTTCCCATTCCAAACAAATCATCCAACTTGACTTCAAAGCCTAATTGTTTCATTTTCAGTGAAAATTAATATAGATGCTAATTTTACCCGAAAAATAAATTTAAACTTGGAATTTAACGAATCAATCAACTAAACTTTTAATGTTTAGAAAATGACTATTTTAGATCACAGAGCAATTCGAAAGTTAATGAATCATACAACCACGCAAGACCATGGACACTCAAAAACAAAAATTAATCATCCAGAAAATACGTATTACCACTTTTGATTCCATTGTGGGATTTCATGTGAAGTAACCACATGAATAACGTGATCACCGAGAAAGGTTTCTCAAGATAACATAACTCCTTACAAGCGATGATTTACGGGTTTTCCATTTTGTTGTCTAACGAGCAAGGCGGAATGAGCTTGAAATTTTGCTTAACACATCAGCACATCCTAACATTAGTTCAGTCTTTATTACTTCTGCTTGTTATAAGAAGTCATTATTAAGTCATCATTGGGGGACAGAGATCGCCCACCGTCCCCCCTTTAACTTGAGACTGCACGCAAAAAAAGAGGTCGTCACCTCAAGTTGTGGGGTTTTGTCCTGTTGGAAAAAAGGTGAAATGACGCCTTTATGCTACTCTTAACGAGCTTCAAACGAGATAACTATTCGACGATGCAGAAAATAACGTTCAGATTTTTTGTCAAAATTAATAATCAATGCAAAGCTAAAGGAAACTTTTGCCATTTCCTTTAAAAGAAATCATTAATCTCAGACTTGAACATTACAATTCCACTCAATGTAAAATGATAACATGTCGCAAAGATTTTGAAATTGTTTTGCATCTGTTTCCAGGAAAAACACAAGACATACACTGCCCGTGCTTATATTTCGAATGTTTTTGTTGTTGAACAAAAATTACGCGTTTGAATTTACTTAAAGTACTTAATCAAACCTCTCAGCTTAATTGTAAAAGTGATTGAAAGAATTAATTAATTAATTTATTTATTTGATTAAAATCCGTTGCACAACTAGGATGATTTGGACTTAAAAAAGAAATAAGTATTAACTACAGTTTAAATAGATTTAGTTTCTGTAAACATATCGAGAGAAACATGAATCGTATTACTGCTATTTATAGAAGGAAGTGATATTACAGTCGTAAACATTAGCAACCTGCAGTCATCAATGAGAGCTGAGCGTCTGCACTAAAAATAACTTTGGATATTCCAAAATTGCATTGTTAACTTACTTCATAATGACTCAAAGTTGTCTTTATAATAGTATTTGTTCCTGCAAACTATATAGTTTTTCGCATCCACATAGAATGCATTTCGCACAACAAATTTCATGCATTTCACATCGACTAGAAGGTAAAATAAACAAAGGATAAGTTCGAACTTGCAAGCTAAAAATAACACTTCGATGTATAAAGCCTGAACAGGACTTCTATTATCTTATTTTGAGCAAAGGTGAGCTTACGTGCGGATTTGACATCGTTTGATTCAGGAAACTATCATTTGAAATTTACAAAACTCTAGGGTACAACTTTTATTAAAAACATGAAATTCTATTTAGTAATTCGTTATTTGTTTTATGCACTTTAATGTCTTCTTTTGATTTAAATATTATATTAAAACAATATCTCGATGAATTTTTTTCAATCATTTTCTAATTCACTGGAATGTATCTGCATTATTAATTGTTTGTGTGTTATTTTATCCATTTAAGAGTGCAACTCGCAAAATCACCTATCCTGAAAATACGTCTATCGACGACTTTTTTTTCAGGAGGCCAGTGCTGCCTTTTCGAAGTGTGCACTCCACGGTCCGTTAAGTGCTTTCGAAAGTCAAGCAGGGTGTTCCCCCATGATTGAGTCATGTAATACACTGAGGCATTAGTCGTTTAGACGACCCTAATTGATAGAAAAAATGAGCTTACTTCATGCCATTACAAATCAAACACATTCGAGGGTCGAAAGAAATCTGTGCCGTGTTAACGAATTCTTTGACGAAGTTGTCGGCAGTTGTGCACTTTGCAGCGATGTCTGTGAAGCCAAAATCCGGGCAGGACTTCCATGTTTGGAGTGCAAAGGTTAATAGCTTTATAAATAAACCTTTTACTTTCTTAACGTTAAAATTATGTTTGGTCCAATCCGTACAGATTACAAAATTCAAACAAATGAACCTGTTGGCGAGATGGACAATAACGTCATTATTTTGCCCCTAGCTATCTTGGCATCTGCAACTGTTTTGGTGATCTTAGCAGTTATAATTATGGGCGTAAAACTCCATAAGCAGAAAGACCGCATAAATAGAGGTAGGGTTACAAAATTGGACGAAATCTTGGTCTAGCTTACTTGTTGAATCGATAAAGTGTAAATATATCTACTAATAATCAAATCAAAGCGTTAGTCGTATTACTGAGGACAAAATTGTGTAACAGGTAAATTGCTAGAAAAAGAGGCGTTGGATATAGAAGCCAAGGCAAATGACGAATCTCATTCAAATGAAATTCAAGCAGAAAATATCCATAAAAGTCATCAGCCAATACATAAATACAGAGCCACAGACAACATTTATGAAAGTCGACACCAGAAATCTAAAAGTCCAATCTCTTTCACGCGATCAGACATTTCTCAAACTGATGGGCACGATGCTACAGTCTTTAATTTTATTTAAGTACACCGTGGCAATTATTGTTGGTACTATTAATTCGCAAACCACATTAAATCCAGTTTCAGGTGACTTACATTTGACTCTTTCTATTTATAAATTGACAGCTCGTGCACTCGGCAGAGATCGATTCCAACGCTAATAAAGTGCTGTTCGTACAAAATGGCTTCTGATCGAAGTAAAGTGTCATCACTTCCAAGACAGCATCCCTAATTTACTGTTTTTAAGCTCGTTTTCTATCAGTAGTTGTGCTATGCAGACCCGCACATTGCTAGTAAATTAGGTTTCGATAGTCTACTCGAAACAACAGAGTAAACAGGTGTAGCAGTTATCTTTAACGTCCGTCAAACACAGGGTTCATTTAGACAGCAGGACTACCTGCTCTATCTCAAACCGAGCAAGCGCGCAAGAATATACGAGACACAAAAATAGTAATTTCAATAATTATTTCACTACCGGCATAATCCAGAAAAAGTAGAAATTCATGACTTTGAAATGAAATAACTCGCAGCTAGGCTAACACCCCAATGACTGCATTGCTTTGTTATTCTTCTAAATCAGCCTGACTGAGGAACTCTTACCAAATTGTTGTAAGGCTATAAAACATTCTAGTTTGGTGATGTTCAACTTTTTATAGTGTTAATGAAAAAAAGAACTGTGCAACTGCAATGCACTGGAGCAAGTTAAAACCGACAAATCACTGCCACTTGACATCACCTCTGACCCTTTCAAACTTCTTCATTCTGTGATCTTCAGCATTCACCAGCTTCAGTAGCTTCATCTCCGCAGCTTCCAAAGCTGCCTTCGTTATTACCAGAGTTTCATGCTTCAGCATACTTAAGACATTTAATCCTAAAAGATTGTCAGAAAAAAGTGAATAACAATTATTTAAAGTTGCTTCATACAAACACCTCCTTACCATAGAGTGGCATTATGTTGTAAGGTTTTATTTCACTAGTGGCGATAGAAATGTTTTCAGGCATGACGTCAGTGCTTCAAAAAAGACTGTGAATTAACACAAGTGTCGAGATATGGAGATATAAGAATGAATTTTGCTCACTCATCCACAAATAAAACAGAAAGTCCCCAGCCTCTGCTCTCAACTAAGTCTTCCAAATACTGCAACGCAGCAATTATTAAAAATCATAAAAGAAAAGTTTAAAAACATAAAATACACACTTTTGGATCACTTGTGGGCAGGTCGAGGCTGTCAACTATGTGAAGGTTATTCTGAAAACAAAAGATTAAAAACTTTCATATTCAAATCTGTCAATGATAACAAATGTATTTATATAATCAAAAGTTCTTTTATTTTGAAATTTTGGTTCCAAATAAAACACATTCAACTATAACATTTCTATTTTGGATATCCCTATCCGATGTTAAATAATAAACTTACTCTAGCTTTAACCTATAAAGCTGGGTTATTTCAATATTTATTATTAACAATTTTTACAAATTATATAAATTTGACCAATTCAAAGATTTCTCATAAAATAGTTTCACAAACAATAATTAAATTTCTGGGTAAATTATTTAAGGACTTCTTCTTGATTGAGGCATAGACTTTACTCAAATTAACATCAATATTCACGTATTCCTATTTATCGAGTCTGCCATTTTGCTAATCACTTAATTCCTGCCCTTTGTTATACAAAGTTGAGAGCCACAACTTGAATAGGGCCATTCTGCTCTAGGAAGAAGCTGTTTCTCTGAGACTGACTCATATTCTTTCTTGTGTTAGAATGGAGATAACAAAATGCTCACCTGAGCATACTTGAAGGTGAGAGCAACCCGGAGCCCGTGCACCCTTAAGTTAAGGGGCAGCATGTAGAAGCATGAAAGTGGGCCCCTGTTACCATGAACTTTTCCTCCTGAATGCATAATTATTGTAATGTTATGTTTCATTAAGTTAAGCATTATAAATAAAAAAAGAACTATTTATTTTATTTATGATGTCATTATTTAGTAGGTCAATGGCATAATTTAATAATTGATGATAATTATTCCCACCTCCAATAAAAATTGGTGACCTAATGCTGCCATGCCTTGCCCTCCCAGTGCCCTTTTGTGGCCAAGGCTTACGACCACCTCCTCTCATTTCAGCTCGATTTTGATCAACTCTGTAGTCCTAAGTTCAATTCAGGAATTTTGAAGCAATTGCTTTAAACATATCCTGCTATTATTCAAAAAACTTACAATTTTTCTAAATTTTTTCTGCCATTCAACATTTTGCCAAAGAATGTCAATTCTACAAGGAAAAATCAAACTGGTCAAAAATTATCATTAAAATTCATCTGAATGACATTGTAAACACAAGTTTATATAATAGGCCAATTGCTAGGGTGTAAAACCTTGGATAAGTTGCAAAAATATCAGGATGCAGTTCAATGAGACCCAGCTTCTTGTTTTCAATACAGGAGAGAGTTTCGAGCCATGCCTGTTTGGCAGATAAGCCTAAAGGAAGTTCAGTAAGACTCCTCAAAACTGGCTCAATATCATTTGAAACGGAAGAAAAAATATTGGCATCTTGTTCAATAGTTGTTGATCCTGATAAATAAATTCTTTTTTATTTTTGGTCAATCATACATATAATCATAAAATATTTATACATTGCATTAATATTGCAATTAAGAACATTGTATTAATATATATGCAAATTATATGTTCTCTTGACAATCCTTAAGTCATCTTTTGAACTATGATGAATACATAACTTTACAGAAGGTAGAGTCATGATATTCCATGTTTCTTAGTACGGGTGCCACATTAAAAGTTTGCATAATAAAAGCATTTCTTAAAATAAATTTATGTAAAATCATGTCTGTGTGAAAGAAATAGTTGCTTCAATTTCTCGAAAAATTAAGTGGCCAACGTGAGGACAAAATTAAATTATTGTATCAGTTTATTCAAATAATGTTTTATTCGAGTAACCCACAAATAATGCGTGCATTTAACACGGAGCAAAACATAATTTATAGCAGTTTCAAGTACTTATGTACCACAAATGTTACCTTGTACATTTGGTAAAGAACCAGCGAGAGTAGAACACTGTAAATGTCGAATAAATGCAACTTAATAATCAACTCAATTAACAGATTTAAAATTTAAAAACTGATCAACATACCAAACGCAAATTTTCAAATTGTTTCGTTAAATTAAAAAATCGCGAGCCCAACAAACACGCCTGCCGAAGCATCTTGAAGATTTCAGGACGAACTTGTTGCAAAACTCGATTATCGTCTTCTCATTGCCGACATAGCTGGATGTAATAAAAAATAAATTGCATTATAATCTACACTGTGAATATTTTAACTCAAGTTAACATTAAGATGTATTATTATTTTCGTTAATTTGAACGTAGTATTGCTAAAATGACGCCAATGTGAAACAAAACTTCAATTTTCACAGCCAAATTTATGAATATAGTAATATTCATGGCCATCATTCTGACAAACTTGTTCGTAGCCAATACAAATTCACGATGAAAAGAGAACTGATTGTGATTAGAAAAGTAACAAATTACAAAGGTACAAAAACAGCTACATTTGTCGTACTAGTTAAAAACTCTCAGTGTTGGGGCTTTCTTCTGGTAATTGGAGAAGTGGCAGGTAAAAGACAATCAAAGAACTTTGCCAGTTCTGATTAGATTTCCAGAGGTAGCTTGTGAGTTAGGGGTTGGGTCAGAGCTTCAGAGGTTTAACTAAGGGTTTTCTTTAGTGGAACGTAATACAACATTTTCAGCCTTTAACATTCATTTAAATGTTCAAGAACGTCATTTCAGCTTTTTCCAAGGGGACGAACCCTTGCACAACTTGAAGAAAGAAAGACTATCTTTTGTTTCTAGCCAAAAGAGATTACGTTTTTTGCGTCTAAAGTCGGGGGTTGTCCTTGATGTCGTTCTTCATACTTTTCTTGTAATAATCTTTCCTGGCTTAACTTGGCCAAAATGGCCACCAGAAATTAAGTTGTTATGACAGACTTTCAAAAATAGTTGATCTTTGTGCACATAAAATAAATTAGTAATATTATCTCAATTAAAACAAAACATTCGGATTGAATCAATCAAATAAATTTGTTAACATAGTTTTACAGGTATGATAAAAATTAAGTCATTTCCAATACAAACATTTCGACATCTTGTATTTAAATTATGTGCAAAACTCGATGGGGAGTGCAATAGTGTAACAATGTTCACTTTGAAAATATGTCATTAAACATGGATTAATTTATAGTAGCCTGGCAAGCAAATAAAGTTAATTATTAGTAACACAAGTAACAAAGTCGGCATAACATGTTTTTTGTTATACAATTTAAATTAATTGCTGTAATAATGTATAGCAAATAAAAATAGCTAAAAACAAAGTTTTTAAAATAAGAAAAAGCTAATTTAAAAGTGGTTGTCTATTTTATCCAGGGTTCTTTTATTTTGGTGAATATGCTATGGTGCTTTGTGGTCGCGGAATGCGAGGAGGTGCGCTTTAAGTCTGGGAACTCTTATTATTGTTTTATATAGTTTTAAACAGACCCTCTGCCGCTGGCGTGCATTTGCTACATTGTTGTTTGATAGTAAAGATTCGCATTTAATAACCTGTTTTTCCGATGCCTTCTTTTCCACTTCATGAACTTCAAGTATCGCTACGGCCTGCTATTCCTGCTTTCGGTTGCAGCCCTAGCTAGTTTATTTTTCTTTAGGCCAATTGGATTGCACAGGGAGTCGGACGAAGGATTTGGTGGCCGTCATCACAAGTCGTTGAGGCGGCTGCCGCGACGATTGTCGCATGTCTCACGAACGAACATCAGCCGGAGAAATTTTGTTGATTTGTCTGCTAGTGAGAATTTGGCTGGTCAGGATCTGAGATCTTTCACGATTCTGTCCAGCCAATCTTTTGAGACAGGAAGCAGGATTTCAAGAACAAAGATTCTTCGTGCAATTAATGATGGCAAGATCAAAACACCTCTTCATGGATGTAGAATGCAAAATTGTTTTGATCACAAGATTTGCGAGAAAAATGGCTTCAGAGTATACGTCTATCCAGAAAATCCCTCTGCTCCCATAGTATGTTTACGGTTTTAATTTTTGATCTAGTAAAACTATTATTTATATATGTTTTGTTGAAATTACCTGATGGGCTTGATATATTTTAATTAACTTTTATAAATAAATTAGAGATATTTGATCCAACAATTTGTCAGAACTTTCTTTGTTAATGATTTGCACAATTTAGATTCAAATACAGCAATACAGATTGTAGGTGAAATGTACATAATCTACATTAAATGAAATATTATCAGGAATTTTCAATAAGGCTTTGTCAATAAGTTCAATAATGTTTCAGGCTTTTTAATTCAAATGAAATTTGGCTGAACATTAAATTCGTTCAAAGCGGCTTTATTACGCTGAGTTGTAATCTCTATCAAGTTTTGTGAAAGGAATGATTTTTGTTTAAATTTTATTTTTGATATAGATGACAGATATTTGTTTTAAAATTTATAATGTGATATTTGTACTTTTCCTTGAAATTTATAACAATACCTTATTATGAATTATATAAATTATTATTAAGAATATTATTGTGCAACTTCATTGTTTTCTAAAATGAGTAGATAGGAAAAGTGAATAATATCTGAACTGATGTAGGTTTCAGGGAAATACAAGGAGATCATCAATTCCATCCGTAGATCGAGGTACTACACGGATGACCCGGACGAGGCCTGCTTGTTCATTCTGTCCTTGGACACCCTAGACCGAGACCCTCTCAGCACCCAATATGTGCACAACTTGGGTCTCCTTTTGAAACATTTGAACTTATGGAAGGGTGGAGCTAATCATGTTGTGTTTAATCTCTACTCTGGGACTTGGCCTGACTACAGTGAGAATGATATAGGATTTGATCTTGGAATGGCCATGCTTGCCAAATCTAGGTTTGTCCTGAAATGGCTTTGATGAAATTTTATAATTTGGACAAAAAGAAACAAAACAACTTGAGCCTTTAGGTTATTGTGTTAATACAAATAATACCATTGGCAGTTATGCCATTTTATTTGCTTACAATTTTTCTCTACAATAAGGATGTATTTAATCAATATAGCTTTGTTTTACAAAGAAACATGAAATACCAATTTAACCATGAACATACTTACAACTTTTATCTCAAATTGTTAATGAAGTTTGAAAACTTAGCCTATGAATGTTATTTCACAGTATCATTAACAATAATGTAGGTTAGAGGCTGTCTAGATAGTTAGCCATTGTATGTTTAAATATAAAAAAAGACGTTGTTTTAATGATATTCCAGTATCTCCCAACAACACTTTCGTCCAGACTTTGACATATCCCTGCCTCTCTTCCACAAAGAACATAGCTTCAAAGGGGGGGAGAGTGGATTTCTTGTGACCTCTGGCATCCTTGCCAGTCACCGTCGTTACACGTTGGTCTTCAAGGGCAAGAGGTACCTCGTCGGCATCGGTTCCGAGACGCGAAACTCCCTTCACCATATCGACAACGGTCAGGACATCATTCTGTTGACGACATGCAAGCACGGAAAGGATTGGAAGAACATGGAAGATGAAAGATGTGAGAGTGATAACAAGGAGTATGATAAGTGAGTATTACCTTTGTACATTCGCTACCTTTTTTTCTCAGTTCGACGGGTGCCTATTTTAACACTTTTTAAAAACTCATTGCTCGTTCATTCTTCTTTAATTTGTCTTGTAATTCGGTCAAATAATATCGTCTGAACTCTTTTTGTTATTTTTGCAAAAGATTAGCTTTCAAATTGTCAATGATGAAATTGTTTGCTAAACAATGATGGTAGGTGTGCAGACATAATATCAAACCATTCTTTGTCAGCAAAATAGTAATAACAATCATAAGGTCACATTCTTCAAGCTTCAAATGAGTCTTATAGTTCTTTTCTGCTGTTTGTCATGATTTTGAAAAGTTTTTATTTTACTATCAAAAGGAGACATTTTGCATCTGACCACGTGTTCTTTCATGGTCATGCCTTCCGTCCACTTGAATTTATGGCGATTCAGTCAAGCAAATTTGTGCCTTATTTTGTTTTTTAAAGAATTTCAAACGAGTCGTGGACGTCACTGACCTGACGTATGATTCCCTATCCTTGTTTTTGGTTTGTAGTCTAAATTGTTGTTGGCATTGTAAATAATCTGATGATGGAGATAATTAATAGTGAGTCAATAATATTTTGTCTTATAATCTAACAACAACATCAACACAACGCAAGCAATTGAGTAACTTGAATCACTGAGGGGTTGGGCTGATGCTTACAGATATGGCTTGAGTTTGTTTATTTCATAACAGTGGAGTCACCAATTGCTTCTTAGAGCATTTGATTTAATGTAATTGAAAGCAGTGATTCACTAAATGTGGCACTACCTGTTTCGATTTGTAGAGATAATTTGTATTATGACTTGTTTCTTATAATAATTTTGTGCTTAGCTTTTTTTTATGACAAACAATAAAAATAATAAAAATGCAGACATTTTCACTTGCCATCATTTGAGCCATCTCTTGAGCTGGTGCTTACTCATTATGATCTGGTGGACTATTTTTTTTTACATCTTGTGTGTATTCAAGGATCATGAGTTGATATCACATTCTGTGATTAATGGAATATTTTATTTAATTCAATTAAGTTCATCATTATCATTATCATTATTCAGTCTTTCATGTCTTGTGACATATTCATGTCTTTCTTCTTTAAATGGCTATAATTAATCAGACCTTAAATTAATTTGTCTCTTGAAGTTCATGCATTTTTAATATCTCTATGTTACTAAGCTTGTAATGAGGAGAATGTTTTGTAAATAAAACATTTTCTGAAACCACAACAAAAGCCTTACAGAAAAGAAATAAATAACACCGAAGCACCAAGAATTCTCACAATGATTTAATATTTTTTCAGATTTATGTATTTTCATATTTCTTTCAAGATTCATTTTGAGTAGTCTTTCACATTTTAGTGCTCATTGTGCTAAAAATAGAAAATTGGCAAGCACATCTGGAGACATAACTGAAGTAATGGTTTTCCTCTTGCATGGAAATTATCCTTTTGTTGTCAGATGATCAGGATATGAGTCCATAAACAGACCTTTAATAAGTGGTTCCATAGACTTAAGATTTTATTTCATAGAAATGCAGCCCATTAGCACAGTCTTTAGCTATCCATAAAAGTTGTAAGTCATTATCAGGATCATGTTGTTCTTTCCTTTCCAGAAATTCAAGTCAAGTTTAAGTTTAAGTTGCCATTATGTTCCAGTCATCCATTTCATAGTGATTACCATTTTCATCAAGATGGACTTGACCTTCACCTATAAGATCCAGTTGTCAACGCAACATTATTTGCAGCTTAGAGTTAGGGGTGGAGCTAAATAATGGCTCGATTGGAGAGTAAATCACTATGTTAATTGGATTCTTTATTTCCATCTTGGAAGATGCAATTATTTCGAGACAAATGCTTGCCACAGGTCGGTGCCATAAGAAAACTGGTTTTTTATCGCTTTTTTCTTGATAACATTTGAGTCATTGTTTATGAAATGCAGACTGTGGAAGGCATCTTTTTGGAAATACATGTGAATGTTTGAGTGTGCGTGAGCACACGTGAATTATGCTGCATGTGTTTAATTTGCCTTTTTATCTTGGGACTTCAGCAGGATAAGCTGAAGATTATGTTTTGTAATTGAAATCTTAGATCTTCTTGCATCCTTCTGACCTTGCTAGGATGATGAACCAATGATGTTGATTATGATGATGTTATTGTGATGGAAATGAAAGCCTTAGAACCACCCTGCTTTGAGTTCAATTATTTGATCATCCATGACTTGAAATAATTTTGAAGCTGAGTTCTTGAAATTTGATCTTTGGTTTGATTGGTTGGTTTCTATAAATCTAAACCATAGACCAAAATAGAGATGTAGCTCAGATTATATTTGACTGAGGGCAATAATACAATGTTTTTATATTTATTATTATTTTAATTGGAAGCACAAATTTTAAGATTATGATATCAGTTGAAGCCACTAATTGTATTTCAATACTACCTTAATTTTTAAAATTTTCCTCATGTTAACTTTGAAGTAATTTTATTGAATGAGAATTAAGGAGATATTAAATTAATTTTATATGAAATGGCTGAAGTTTCTTGTGTGTGATGTATGAATGATAAAAAGAAAAGGAGTTAAATAAGGGGATGTACAACTGACTGTGAAAGTCTTAACTGTGGTACACTAATTTTTTACTTTTAAATTGGATATATTATAATTTAGATCATTAGTTATTATTAGCTATTAATTGAATTTATTATTGTTATTTTTTAAAAATTATTCTGAACAAAGCCAACAAACCAAAAAAACCACATCAACAAACTTTTAAAGTCTACAAACATGGCTCAGGATCTCCATGGGTTGAAACAAAAGTGAATTTAACTTAACTATAAATGGCTGCACAATGAAATGAAAAGCAACACAAAGAACACTTAAGAATCATTTCTGTTAATTTCATTCAACTGCTTTTCTAAGTGACAACCTGGGAGTCACCAGGTCATCCCCAATCCTTATGACAGTTTTTTTTCAATTCTTCCAGTCTTCCATGAACAAAACAAGTTTTCAAATTTAATCAACCAAGTCCTTGTTTTTGAAGCATCCTCCAGATTTTTCGCCAATTCTGAACATTTCCAGGATTTATTTTTATTGTTTAGCTTGTTACTTCTTTCAGAAGCTTTGGCACAAGTTCTTTTTCTTTTGACTTCGAACATCTTTTGTTAAGTTGTACACTATGATGTTATTGTCAAGCTTGTTTTCAAATAAATTTGACTATTGAGTGGTCTCTTCCGTCTTTTCATCCAACTTGTTTGTAGTCACTTTATTTCGTTAGTTCTAGCTCCAGAGCTCTTATGTATGTTTTCCTTGTTCTGTGATGTTCTGTGATGACATTAACCAACTCATCCTGATATTCATTTTCTGTTCTTTACCATCCTCAAATTTAAAATCCTCATCGTCATCAGTAAAATTGTTGAACTCCTCTTTTGAAAGTACCGTATTTCCTTCAGCAAATTTCTTCAGACAGTCATTGTTAAATTTCCAGCAAATTTCACACAAATGAAAACCAAGTTGTCACAACCTTGTCTTCTCTTTTGAACTTCTCAGAATCAGCACAATTTTTTATTTTGAAAATCAAAAAGGAATGTTTGATGATATCTTCAATAATAACATTCTTTGACTTTGACTGTTGTTTGAATGTTTGCTAGAACCTTATTAGCAATAGTTTTATTCTTTGACTGAATGATAGTGATTTTTATTACTTTGATTATTGATTGATTTTAGAAACAAAGTTTTAAAGAAGCTAAGCATGCACAATTTGTTCGATAATCAATTGTTTTTATTATTGTTGTTGTTATTATTATTAACGCATTACAAAGTATATATATATATAAAGATATTAATCCTCTTCCATTGCTTCTGCTTTCTTTGCCCCTGCTGAGATTTGCAATGTGTGAAATAGTTAATGTAAGTTACTGAATAATGCTTGCTTTACAAATTTAAATTAATTAAATTTTGTTTTCAAATCATTTTATGCAAAGGTTCATGTCTTGCAGTCATCAATTATTTGCCATTTTAAAAGCGACAACCGAACGTTATTATGAATTTTACCATCACTTTTTATTGCATTATTATAATTTCATCAGTTTCAACCATATTTGAAATATAAAATATTCAAGAAGCAGGAAACTGTAACCTGGTATCATTGTTCTTGTTTCTGCTTATCTGCCTCTCAAATCTCCATTTACTTATCTGCCTCTTAAATCTCCATTTACTTGTGAGATGCTAAGTTTTTCATTCAAAGTATTTGAGAGACATTAATAAGATTGTTAAGTTCAACTGCAATGGGCTCCTGTTTTTTTTTATATTTTAGTGTATTTAAGTGTTTTATTTAAGAATTTTATGTAATGTTATAGAGTAATTGATTGCTAATGGATGATTCATTCATTACTGTGTTTTCTTGTTCTGGAATGTGTCCCGATCAGTGTTCGTTTTGTTTGAAGCTGTCCCAAATGAACTCATCATCATTCAAGCCATTTCTGGCATGTTTTATTGGATGTTTTTAATGAGATGTGATAAGGGATGTGTTGCTTATAACATAGATAAAGGTTCAATGCAACAAAGAATGAGCACCAAATTGGAAATAGGAAAACAACCAGAATCATGTTTGTGTATAATCCATTCACAAGAATGTCAAACAATCTGCTTTTAAGGGTTTGTGAAGCTGTGAAAAAGCAGCATATGGAATGGATGAGAGAGCAGTGTTTAGAAGATGAATGCAAAGTCTTCAGTAAAACATTTGGAATACCCTTGCATGGAATATGGAGAGACTTGTAAAATAACGTTTTCAATTTATAGATTAAAATGTTGTGTTTACGAGATCCTTGATGATCATGTTGTTAATAGTAATTGACTAATTACTGCTAATTAATTAAGAATTAAATGCTAATTAAGAAATTAGTTTCTTTGAGCTGGCTCAAAATAAGACTGCAGAAGTACGTGCATGATGCATTTTTTAAACAGATGTTGCAACCAGTTAAAGAATAAAACAGTGGAAGATAAAAAACTGTTTTCAAGATAAACTAGAATAAAGAATATGTTTTTATTACTATAACTAGTAAGATGTTTCTCTTCAGATCTCTCTGAATTTCCTTAGTCTATGTTATGATTCTTATAAGGGCCAAAAATGAAATGACTGCCTTATTATCAGTTTACTGAACATTTTGGAAGGCGGCTCGAATTGCATGCCAATACAATGGCAACAGTCCTGATGTGTCATGTCCTTCCGCCTGCACCCTTGGTGAAGCGATCAAGAAGTGCCTTCACATTCTGTTCGAACACAAGAGGCCTCATACAAAAGATTGGCTAAATACAAATTGTAATTTTTCTTGTTATGGAACAATTCAAGGCAATCCTTCTGCGATGAAATGGCACATTTTTGTGACAGCTTCCTAGATTGGTACTTATTTTAAATTTTAATAAAATGACAAATGTCTTTCTTCTTCTAGACATAAACAATCAAACTGTAAATTGGCCACATTTTATTTAAGCAACATGTTTTAATTAATTCATGATTAATTTAATTAGAAGATATGAAGTCCTCAAATTATTTAAGATGCTGAATCTGAGGTACACCCTTGTTCCTTGCGATTTTATTGACTTCTTGTGTCTGCTAATTCTAGACTCTACTCAACCTATAAATAGCTTGCTTATTTTTATTTTTTGCAACATCATCGTTTAATCCCTGATTATTAAGTTCTTGTGCAAAGGTTGCATTGCAGATTTTGATCTCAGGAAAGAACCTATTATTATTTAATGCTCTAGAACTTAGCATGCTTTCATAACTTTTCCCACATGTGTCTGTTGATCCACAACATTTTGCAAAGGAGGTTGGAGCTTTCGTATGGAACCTCTGATGCTTCCACATTTGAGGTTGAGTCCTGCAACGTGAGATTGCAATGAGATTTGTTATTATCACTAAATTCTTTCATCACTAATTTAGGAAAGATCAATCTGCAACATGATTGATAATGATTTCCTTTTTCAACAACCATCCAATTGATGATGAAAGTGATACTACATTGTTGGATGATTCTGTGATTGCCATCCATGCAGACATAAATCATCACCATCGCTTTTTTTTAACCAATTCAGATGGGATTACAAAGTTCTCCTGAAAAACTCAACATTTTGCCTCGTTCCAAGAGGAAGGCGCCTTGGGTCATACAGGTTGGTAATTGTTTGACTTTCTCTTAATCACAGAGCATTACCATTGTTGATGGTGGTCGTTATTTGTTGTTGTCCATGAAATGAGTTTACCTTTTAGGGCCACCTTGGAGATGGTGCCATTAAACTAATTTAAACTGTTTATAAGAATTGAACGGTTTATTCTCTGAGATTGCTCTGCTACAATTCATTGTTTGTTCAGATTCTTGGAAGCTCTGCAGGCAGGCTGCATTCCTGTGATTCTGAGCAATGATTGGGTGCTTCCCTTCTCTGAAGTCATTGACTGGAAGAAGGCGGTCATTTGGGCAGACGAGAGACTGCTACTTCAGGTTTGTCAGGAAACATCTCTTCAATGCTTAATGCTTTTGTTGAATAATCATTAAACTACAAAAATTCTGCTAATTTATTGTGGACATTAAATTTAACTAACTCACAAGACTTCCATCTGATAAATAACAAAGTCTCTTTAAAATAATTAAGACTTGCTTTGTTTACAAGTTCATTGTTGCTCCTTACAGCTTCCCACGATTGTGAGGTCTATGGATATGAAAACCATTTTATCCATGAGCCAGCAAACCCAGTTTTTGTGGGACACATATTTCTCATCCATGGACAAAATAGTGGCCACAACGTTGGAGGTTTGATTTTCAAACTAAATAATCAATTAGGTTCTGAATTTGCCTCTTTCCTTTGCTTGTTTTGATGTTGGAGGCCAGGAGCAGTTTGAATGAAAATGCTTTTATTGTATGATGAGGAAGGAAATAAGATGACACTTTACGACTGCGATGTGTGTAACGACTCAGTCTGGTATCTTCTTATAACTTTCGGCTCACATGAGATTAATTCGTGTTGTTTATTAGCATCATCAAGAAAATTGTTTTTGCATTCCTCTTGGCAGCATAAATCATTCTTTTTGTTTCTTATATTGTGGCATGTATAATAATTGTGTCGGCTGTTTGATTTAAGCTGATAATGCAGAGACCAGCATTGCTTTTGTACCTTTCAGTAGGTTGTTTTATTTGAGAATTGTAAAGACTGCCATAAATTGCAGCCTGAGGGAGATGGTAAGATGATCTCAAATAGATAATCAGTTTCAAGATGATAATTACAAACTTGTAGAAGGACCTCCCAGTTTCATTCTGAGAACTGTTGGAGTTTATTCATAAGAAAAAAATATTGGCAAACTGCACTGATCACAGAACCTTAGAATGACTTGTCTGGAATATGTGCTAATCATAAGATTGATGAATGCATGACACCCTGATATTTAAGCTGGATTGCTCTCACAATTCTTAGCAGCGAAGATGGATGTTTTGACTCTGAATAGGAGATTGAATTGTTTACCATTTTAAATGCATTTAGTATCTTCTTTCTCCTAGCTATTCTCAAATTAATTGTTTATTCGTTATTGACTTGTGCATTAAATTAATTTATTTTTTGCAGATAATAAAAAGTCGACTGGAAATTGGAGGAAACACAAGGACCTCCAAGATCTGGAATTCTTCTCCTGGTGGTCTGGTTTTCCTTCCAGAATATTCTCAGTCTCTGAATCGCTATCCCTTCTATGGACATTATGTTGATGCGAGCAAATTTAGAATACAAAACGAACCGATATCATCTCGTCGCACTTCAAATGCAACAAAGCAATTTATGTCCTCATCGTCACCGAACAACATCAGACTGGAGTCTGATTCCACGACAGACGTCGTTTTCGATGCCGTCATACATGCCAGCAACTTGTCCTTACCATTACACCTTCAACAGTCTCCTCTCCAGAGAGTCTTGAAGATGCTTGTCAAGTGCAAAGGCCTTCGTAAGGTTGGTCTATTGACCCGATCAGTATTCATCCCTTCGTCTGCCCATCCATGCATCCTTGTGGCATTCTTCTAAGCTTTCAATTGATTTTTCAATTCCTAGATTTATGTGCTGTGGGATCTGAATGGAAATTCCTTGCCAAACTTCAAATGGATTCACTATTCTGTTCCTGTCCTACATAGGAAAGTACAAGTGGGTTATCAACAAGTGGAAGCATTTATTAAGTTAATTAAAATTAGACTTAAAATTCATTAACCTTAATGGAAATTGAAAGCATTAAGTTTTATTTTCAGCCTCAAGTTGGTCAATTGTATCTATTTCTAGGAGAAGACGGGGAGGATGATCAGGATCATGCTGATGCCATCCTGAATTTGGATGAAAATTCTTCACTCACGTCTGATGAGGTTACATTTGATATCAAATATTCACATATTGTGCTTTCTAACAATTTTTAAGTTGTGGCATTAATTTAACTCGAACTACGAATCAACATCAACCAATAATCTTTAATATAAATATTATTTTATAATATAAATTATTATTTATCTTTCTTATAAATTATTATTTATATTATAAAATATATATAATTTATTTCAAAAAACCATTGAAAGTGGCTGCCACATTTTATTTTTCTATATTCTAATACTCCTTTTTGAATTTTTTAAATTTCTTAAACTATCTGAAAAAGCAGCCTTGTTTTGGAGGTCCAAAGTCAGTTTTGAGTTTTCTCTGCATTCTAAATGCATTAATTAACCCAATAGATGGGATTTTTATGGGGCATGAGAGGGTTTTATAGTCAAAGCTCTTCTGCTTTTATGTATTTATGTCAATAAGATTAAACTGAACATTCTATTATTTAGAATAATCATATGATATATGCAGATGCTGATGTGTAATTTTTAAAGCAATCTTGAGTTTACATAAACACCTCATTATGTGCACTAATTTATTATTGTTTTTGTTTACTTTTAGGTTGACTTTGGTTTCCACGTTTGGAAGAATTTTCCAAACCGGATCATTGGATATTTTGCCAGATCCCACTTTTGGCATGACGCCAAAGAGTCCTGGAGGTTTACTTCCAAAGCCACATCTGAGTTTTCAATGGTTGTCACAAGTCCAGCCTTTTACCACAGGTGATTATGAGAAGTTCATCATGGCTAGTTATGATATGTGTATTAAATTATGCTACAATATCAATTCATTTTTTGTTAACTTAACAAGCTTCATATTTGGTGGTATTTTACATATTAATATGCAGAAGAATTAAGCTTCCTTTGTTACCTGAAATATTGATATCATAAGGAGCTTGATTAAATAACAGAGTATTTTGATGAATTTTATGAAAATGAATTTCAGATACTACAACCACCTGTACATGGCTTTTATTCCACCGTCATTAAAGCAGGTAGCTGCAACTTGTAAATTATGTCATGACATCCTACTGAACGCCCTTGTCAGTCACGTTACTAAACTTCCTCCCATTAAAGTTGGAGCCCGACACAGGATGATCGCAAATGATTTTCAACAGGCTAACTTCAACTCTGATGAATTTGTACATATTAATAACAAATTAGAAGTAAATAGTAATAGAGTTAGTGACATGGAGAAAGATGTAGAAGAGGTTGATGACAAACATGCTGACTTGCTCCTTCGACGAACGGGCGAAGCTGCCGGTCGAATCATGGCCAGTCCAGATGACCCAAACACGTACGACCGTTTCCAAAAGAACAATTTTTATGTCCCGCTTCATACTAATTTGTCATCTCTCCTCAAAAGCAACCATTCCTCCTCAATGAATGCCTCTCTACAGCAGAATGGAATTTTTGTGGAATCAAAGCTGTTCCAGCACTTTGAGTGTGCACATTACTGTCTGCAGGCCATCTCAGACTACCTCGGATACATGCCTCTACTCAAGTCTACACTTAGAATCAATCCCCTACTCTTCAAGGATCCAGTTTCTAGGCTGAGAAAGAAATATCCTATCTTGGATAAAGTCACATAAATCCAGATTCTGTCTTATTGCAGAATTTCAAATGATTGTCCAAGTATTCACAACAGGGTCTGGGATGTAATCCTTGCATGAAGACGACTGTAAATAGGATTTCGTAGACCGTTGTTATCACTTTAATCTCTGGCTTGAAGTTGCAGACCTTTCTCACTTTTTGAATATGATCATTTCACTGTCCGTGATCTCCTCGATTTCTGAAAATTCGAACAAATCAGAAAGGACCAAGATCAAATATTGGTTCCTCCTCGTTGAGGTTGTAAATGAGTGATTGTTAGAAATTATGGTTGGAAATCTTGTAATAAAAGCAAGGGTTTTAGGAATTGTTATCGAGGCGGTTGTATTAATTGTATAGGTGTCCATTGTCATCCCAATGTCCTTTATCATGACAGTATCTTTCTGCTGTTGCTATTCAACTTGAGGCCTATTTGTATAAATTCTGCGTGTTTCAGAGTTTTTAATGATACCATTTAAATATACATACTGAATGTTATTTTATTTAATCACCGGAAAACTTTTTAGATTCTTTAGAACCGTGTCCGCATTTTGTTGTCTTCAAAATAAATTGATTGTCGATTAAGACTGTCTTAATCAAAAAAACTATGATTTGGTAAAGAATCCAACATTGATAGGATTATATGTGTGGAATCTTGAATGTGTTGTAGCTGAAGGTCTCAGACTTTGGTGAGTTCACATTTGCTGATTTGCTTTGAACAAGATCAAAGAAGAATGTAGTGTTTGCTTTCCCAAAAAAATATGCAAGGCACCAATAAAGTTGTGGGCTCGTTGGTCATTTCCACAGCCCTTATTTATGGTCGAATAATTATAATAATAATAAAATAAGAATTAAGCCTTTTTCGTAGATTTATTTGAATTGCAAAAGGGCAGTCATGAGAGAAATTTAGCCTGATCAGAGGCAGCAAAAAGTGAGAGAACTTAACAAGACCTTACAGTGCTGCTCTGAGTTAAGCATGCATGGTTGCCTTGTCTAGGGGTTCGAAATTTCTGCCAGCGTTCATGTGGAAATATATCAGTAATAAAGCCTAAAAGGTCATACGATTAAAAGAGCTCTAATGAAAGGACCGCGTGCTTAATAGAATGTTGAAATACTAAAAATATTTAATGTGTTTTAAAACTTTTTGGTGATCAAAGTAGCCCGTCAAAGTATCTCAATCAACAGTTATTATGGGGACCGGGATCGCTAAAATTATCAAATCCAGGGTTTCCGACCGATTATTACAAGACGCCAATTTGATCATGTTGATGAATTATCACGGAATTAACTTGTCTTCCGCCAGCAGACACTTATATAATGGTAAAAGCCTAGTCTCTAACGTGGCTGAAGTTAGCAGACACTCACATTTATTTCTTAATGCGAAGATTCAAATTATAATATTTGGAAACTACGTTACAAATGCTTTTTAAAAATGTTCATATCTCAATCAACAGAAGACTTTGTTTTTTTTAAATTATTTGAAAAACATAAATAAAAGTACAGAAATAAAACATTAAGCTTCAGTATTTAAATTTATGTAAATAATAATTTATTTGTGTAGAAATACGTAAGTCTAAATATTTATAACATTATTACACACCCAGAATCATCGCTACTTTCTAATAAACCAAACTTTCAAAATAAACACGGTCCGGAAAAACCACGCAACTCGAACTCTACAAATAATCTCGAGAAAATTTATCAACTTTTATTGTGTATCGTGACGAATACAATTGTGATGGCAACATGTAAACTATTTATTGTCATTGTTAAATCTCATGTTAATTTAGAGAGCTTGGAGATGACCAGATCATATTGTTCCACATGACTCTTGAGATGGATTTCGGCAAAAAATATTTGTAATTTACGTTTTCATACAGTTAATATTATATATATCTGGTTTTAAACGCTTATCTAACCTTCTCGACGATTGTAAAAGGTCATTGAAAACTCGTGTCCAGAGACACCTAATTAGTGTGAGGAACTTTATCCTGGATAGGAAGTAGAGTTGTTTAATATTATTCAGTTACTGGTAAAATTAGTTTGACAAGTGTCAAGTTGCAAATAAAGTTGTAGACTAATCATTTTAATTAATCCTTCCAATAGGAAATCTTTAAGAGAGAATCATTGTTTGGGGTCGTTTGCATAACAACTTTTTAAATATGTGAGTAACATAAAATTCAAAGTCTTCAGATGTCAGGTTACTAAGTTGTTTCTAGAAAAAAAATCAATTGAATCATTGGGCATTAACAACAACAAAATATTTATTGCAAACTTTTTGGATTGCAGTCAGAGAGATGAGCAAACCTGCATTAGCACTGACAACAAAAACATTTATCACAAGAATAGAATTAATCATCATAAAATAATATTATTACTAATACAATCATGACAATGCCACGTCTGCCTCAGCGAACTCTTTGGTGCTTGCACACAATCATCATGGAATGGTTTGTCGGTCATTCTGGGGCTGGTCCTTGAAGCCTAGAAAAATTTTGTTTAGCAATAGCATTCTCACAAAGTATATTTTGGTTTGTAGTTGCATCTGTTTTTCATTTTAAACTACAGCAGTTTGGCACTTACCCTTCTTCCACTTGCCACCAACTGCACAACTCCATATGTGACTGGCTGTATATCAGATGCCTGAAACATGGAAATTAGCTGATTGCTTTCCATGACTTTTAATTTTAAAATGTTAAAATATCACTTGGTTCACATTTGTTTCTTTTGCATTCATCTTGATTGTCTCATCATTTTGTAACATGTCCTGAAGTTGATAACAAAATTGAAAAACATTTGGCAAGGAAGAAATGCAACATGATTGTGATACATACTAAAATATTTATTTAGACATTTTGAATGCTTATGTAACCAAACCAACAATGCAATTATCCTGCTACTGAATATATAGAACCAATATCAAGAATGCTCCCTGGCAGTGCGGACTAGGTTCCGAACACCCCACATCATGATCATTACCATCACCGACACGCTAACACATGTATCATTACATAAGCTAAATTTTAGTAAATAAAAATGCTTGCCTTTTCCTGCACATTAAGTTCTGTCAAGAATGTCTCTTGCCTGGTGAGATTCATTTTCTGTTGAAACCAAAATTAATGATGGGATTATTTTATAAATTAATTATCTGTAACTGCTAGAGATATCACCTTCTTCTTAGGTTCAGGACCATCATCAGCAATAACAATGTCATCATCATCCTCTGTCTTAGACTGTATGCAATAATCAATATGTATAATGCACAAAATTATTTCCAGAATAAATCTTACCAGTTCAAAATCCATTGGAGATATAATATCATTTACATAAATGGATTTGGAGCTCTTATTTTTTCTGCCTCTGCAAACTTCTTTGGCAATTTTTCCAATGGCTTTTACACATGCCTGTCATAAACATAAATGTGTTATAATCATAAGAAAAATACTTCTTAGCTTTACTGTGCTGGGCTCCAGGCCTGAAGTTTCACAAAATCTATCAAGGAGCCCTCTGTTTAAGTCTCTGTAATTTATTATAAAATCATCCAGTCTTGAATGGATCACCAAGTTCCTGTTATTCTTGAGGATCCATTGGCTTTTTTCCATGAGGCCTTAGGTTCTATTGCCTTTTGTGTAGGTCTTCATTATAATTATTATATAATTACTAACAAGTTATAACTCAGTTAGAAACATTCTAGTCAAAAACCTGATTGGAACTACTTCTGTGGCGATTATATATTTCGGATAAACTCTGGTATGGTTTACCAGTTCCATGTCACCCAAGGTCTCCTTAAATATTAGTTCGAGGATTGGGATGTTTTGGTATTTATGCAGATCCATAAGCGAATATGTTTATAAAACAAAGTTGAAATCTTAAGGAACATTTTGATGCACATTTATTTGATCAGTCTAAACTTCGTGATTATTGAGTAAAAGAACTCGTACGGCAATTAAATACTGGAAGGACTTCCGCTTAAGATGTCTCGCGATATTTTAAGCACTTACGTTGTTCCACATCTTTTTCGGCTAATAAGGTATACATATTTGGAAAGTAGAAATCTTAACGAACATTTTGATGCACATTTCGTCAGTCGAAAAATTGTAGTTACTGAGTAAGAAGACTTGCAAGACATTCCATTAATGGAAGGACTTCCGCTTAAGATGTCTCGCGATATTTTAAGCACTTATGTTGTTCCCCAAAATTATCAGCTAATAAGGTATACATATTTGGAAAGTAGAAATCTTAACGAACATTTTGATGCACATTTCGTCAGTCGAAAAATTGTAGTTACTGAGTAAGAAGACTTGCAAGACATTCCATTAATGGAAGGACCTCCGCTTAAGATGTCTCGCGATATTTTAAGCACTTATGTTGTTCCCCAAAATTATCAGCTAATAAGGTATACATATTTGGAAAGTAGAAATCTTAACGAACATTTTGATGCACATTTCGTCAGTCGAAAAATTGTAGTTACTGAGTAAGAAGACTTTTGAACGAATTCCTCAAATTTCTAATAACTTCAAAAATTTTAAAATCTTCCGTCAATTGATTTATAAACATTTTTGAAAAGCATTTGAAACGTAGTTTCCAAATATTATGATTTGAAATTTCGCATTAGAAATTAAATTTAAGTGTCTGCTAACTTCAGCTACGTTAAAGACTAGGTTTTTACCATGATATAAGTGTCTGCTGGCGGAAGACAAGTCGGAATTATCAGTTTCGTTCCGGACACGTCAAAAGTGCAAAATAACATGTCTGAAAGACAAGATGCTATGTTGTTTGAAACACAAAATTTCTACTTTTAAAGTAGTGCCGATTTATTGCAAGAAATGCTATTGTAGATCAAGAATGCTATTGCCTCTTGCAAGCACACCCATGGCTCACCCAAAGTTTTCCACGGGGAAAGCAGGTTTAACTTCGTAAAATAAATTTAAAATCTAAGATCCGATTGACACTGGAGTGAATTTTATTTTAAAAAGGTGTAATTTTAATTTAAACGTATCAAACACTCCACACTTTAAATTAAATAACTTTTATAATTCATCAGATACAAGTTATTAATTTATCTAAATATTAAAATTACCGAGTAAATAATTTTAAAAAATGGTTAAACAACATAACTTTGAAAATGTTTGATTTGGTGACTTGCGAAAAACAAGATTATTTGATCATATCATACTTATGATATAGGCAGACGAGTTATCTCAGTTGAGGTTTTGTTAGAAAGCGGTTGTAAAATTACTGCTGTCGTCTTCTGCTAGTTAACATGGCTGTTTCTGCTCATACAGGTGATAACTGTATATAGAAATAGTTTACTATAGATAAAATATACAAGCTTTTGATGTTATGGTAATTTGGCACAATAATTTGTAATAGCAGAGTTGCTATGTTGGGTTTCTCTAATTTTTCGATAGCATTTCTAATCTTGTTCAATTTAGTCTTATTCACAAGTATAAATGTACGTTCACTGCTGCAAAACAGCGAACCAATAGCATCCGACAGCTTTTTTTATGTCAACTTATTTTGAAGTTTTTTTCTTATCGGCGTCGTTATAGCAGGACAACCAGGGTTTCTTTCAGGCATTATTGTTCGGGGGGGCATTTCATGAGTTCGGGGGGGCCAGTATTTCGTGCCAAATACAAGTTTAAAATCAAATCACGCACAACCTCAGTTCAATAATTATATTTTAGGTAAAAATATATTGAAAATCATTTATACAAACTAAAATTTAAAATATGTTTAATAACTGAAATGTTTAGAGAAATTTTAAACGTCGAGGTTTTTTGAGAGCATATAAATCTATTACTCTATCAAGAAAATCTTCCGTTGGAACTTCGGGACCTTCAATGCTTATGGTCATACAATGAGTTAAAGTTTCTGGTAGCATTCTATTTCTTGCTTTGCTTAAAATCCTGTTCATTGTACTGAATGATCTTTCTGTTGAAGCAGTTGTTACTGGAATTACAAGAATTGCACAAAGCCTTTGTAGTTCACAGTATACCAAATCATGAATTTTGTTTTTAACTTTTTTGTCTTAGATTTATGGGTTTTTATACACCTTTAGTCATAATTTTTTTAGAATTTATCTTTATTTTCGGGGGGGGGGGGGGGGGGGGCGATGGCTGATCTCCGGGGGGGATTCGCCCCCCCGAAGGTATGCCTGAAAGAAACCGAGGACAACTGCTTCCGAATAGACGCATATTATCACTTTTCGAACATATGGAGGCATGTTAAATTAAACATCCAAATAAGACCATAACATAAACTTTCAATTTTTTCTTTTTTTACAAATTATTTATTTACAATCTATTCCATTTGATGGGATTACTTTCAGACCCCGTGATAAATATTGAAGAGCCGGGAAGAACCCTTCACGTTTCATTTGTTGGACCTCGCGGTAAAGCTGTTTTCCTTTCTTTGCTGAAGTTATTGAATGAGCACACTAATCATTCATGTTTTTGCTTTGATTTTTGTAATATTCTGTTATATTATTATGAGGCTTCTATGTTTACATTAAGGTAGATCTCAAAAGTTTTTAAATTTGATTCTATTTTTGGAGTCTAAAGATACTTTGAATAAAAAGGCATCATAAAGCCATATTCAGAAATCATGCCCAGCTGGGTGGCCCATAGAATATAGCCATCTCTCATAGGTCAACAAGAATATATTGCAACTCCATTTCCAAGTTTATTAAAAAGACAGTCCAAACCACAACTTCCACATACATGTTTAGATTTACCAGCACAATGGGAAATTGTTGACTTAAAACTTATTAGGCATTTTTCAATGGTAGCAGTGATTAAATGTGAGGAAACTGTTTTTGATTTGCTACCTCATCTGATCTGCGGCAACAATTGCAGTACTTGTGGCTAAGCGTACAGCGAGTCTGATGAGTGTGTGGAGATTCCCTCTGCGTTTAGACATCTCGCTCGTAATCCTGAATGTTTTTCCAGATTCCCTGTTTTCAGCGAATGTTATTGCTCCCATCAAAGGGCACAAAATGACTCTAGCATGACTTTGCATATCAATTATCTGAAATGAAATAGTAAATAAGTAGGGATAACCATTCTAGGACCAATATCACTTTAACAATCTGCTCATACCTGCAATGTTCCATTGCTAAGATGAAGAGCAATATAATCTGTGTTTCTAAACCATGCTCTCAAATAAGGAAGGCGAGTCATGTCCATAACCTTGCGATGAACTTTGTTTGGTTTGCTAGTCTAAAAGAAATCAAACTTGGACCCTACATTAAGACCCCTAGATCATAGAATTAAGTAGGTTAACCTTTCTGCCTTGCATGTACTGCTTGAGAAAGGAAAACACTTTCATTTTACTAGTCAAGAATCTTTTCATTCATTTTGTGAAAAGATTCTGAGCTATCTTCCTTAACATATTGCAAGTTTCTGACAAAAAAAGATAATTGTATCAGTAAATTTTTAAAAGCCCCAATTGTTCAAGCTCAAGGCAAATGATAAACATTAAATTTTAATATAAGTCCAACTTTGTTTGAATTTACATGAATGGAAGAAACAATTCTAATGCTAGAATTAGATTATACAAATTCTTAATTTCATTTACTATCACTTTGTGCAATTTCAATAATTAATTAGCCAATCATTGGGTAGGATAGATATGAAGGCACTGAATCTGATATTTGTTTTATATACCTGGAGATGCAGGCATGGTTGCATGCCATTTGCAGGAATGCAATCAGCCAACTTGCATTAATCCCACACAATCTCAATAAACTAAAAAAATTCAATGCACTTACTTTCCACCAATTGCAAGAAGTTGAGAGAAGTCATCAAAGATAACTCCAATGGTGTTATCACAAAGCTTGTAGCCAAAACCATACCTATCAAAGTAATCTACCCAAGATGTCACCCAATAAATGGGAGCAGCCACTGGATCCTCTGAAGTAATAGCAATTATTTTATCAATTATTAACTTTACGTCAAAATCCCACAATAATAAACCTCACCTAATGCTACCTTCTCAAAATTCTTGCATTTTAACAGAGGTTTCAAAATAAATAGCAGATCAGATAGATAACTGTCAAGACCTCGAGCTAAATTTACAATGTAATAAGAGTCTTAAAAAAATTAAACTGACAGGCTCGATGCATGAATTCCATTAAAATGTGAACAAATAATTTAAATACAAATGCTATAAAGCTTGCTCAAACTCTTCAACTCACCATCCACCACAGGAAGAGATCTTTCATACGGCAATCCAATTCTTGGAGCTAAAGCCAAGCAACTTGTAGGAAGTCCAGGTGGCAAAAAGCCTATATATTCACATAATTTTTCATTAATCTAATTTTATTCAATAAGAAAATTAATTAACCTGATGAGAAGAATTCATCTTTTAGAACTTGTTGCATCGAGGGTCTTTTGGCAGGATCAGATTGGAGAAGCTTTTCAATCAAAGCTTTAGCAGATGTTGACATACTACCAGATGGAATATGGTATTCAATCTCCTCAATTCTTGAACGGGCATTCTCAAGGTTTGATGTTGCATAAGGGGCTTTCCCAAGTAGGAGGTTGTACCTAAAACAAGAAATTAATTCCTCAATCATCCAATTCTAATGTAGAAAAATCTATGCAAGGCTTACATAATGCAACCAAGTGAAAAGGTATCTTCTTCATAATCTAAATCTTCAGGAGCAATATAATTAGGATCTCCAGACAGAGATCTGAAATACCATGAACTTAGGTTTTGCTCATCCAAAAAAATCAAATCACTGACATCATTTTATCCTCAGATTTTGACTCCATTTTGGTAGCAAGGCCAAATCCTCCAATCTTAATCTCCATTTTACTATTCAAGAAGAGGTTATAAAGCCTCAAGTTACAGTGGGCAACACCCATCGTATGCAAATGGTCACAAGCAAGAACTATTTGATGCAGAAAATATCTGGCTTCGAGTTCTGTGATTGTCTTACGTCTTTCGATAACTTCCATCAATGACTGGGTAAAGTGGTCATAAAATTGTGAAATCAATGCAATACCATTCTCAACAACATACCTTTCCTTGACACAACTCCAGCAATATGTACATATTATCATCATCTTCAAAAAATCCACAAAACTCTACTATATGTTTGTACTTTAGACTTTTGTGAATAAACATTTTTTGTTTCATCTAGTTAAACAAATCAAATGTATCACATACTTTTAAAGTTATGTGACTAGATTTCATAACTAAATCATAATAAATGATTATGTTAAATAAAAATTGTTAAACTTTCTTATTTTGATGAGAATCTACAAGAATCTTGGGAACAATCTTTCCAGCAAACATTTGGTTTGTGTCACAATCTGTGAGCTCATACCATTTTGAAAAAAACCCCTGCGTACAAATTTAATCGGGTTTAATAAATTTTTTCAAAGAGTGAGAAATTCTATTTGCCATTTTGCCCAAAAAGTTGTCAATACATTTTGTAGCATTAGAAAAAGCAAATCTACGCAGCATTAAAAAACATGGACATTCTCATCTAACGATGTGCCAAACTACTAAAATGTAGCGCACAAGAGTGTTTTAATTATTTATCAAGGTGTAATCTAAAAGCCAAACCTTGCCAAGATACCTGCCCCTGAGGTATTTTTTCTGGCTAGCCGTGTTCAAAACGACTTTTGGAATAGAATCGGAAGGTATACCCTCGACTGTTTCCGAACTCATGTTACTTAAAGATCGACCTCTTCTCTTCTTTGAGTCTTAAGTATAAAAACATTCAAAGCCTACGCCGAACGAAAAATGTCCTTTAAGAAGCGCGAAGTTAGGATAGACACAATAATTGCAATTAAATTTAAAATACAATTTAAAAAAAACATTTATATAATTTGTAATAATGTAACATAACATGACAATTATTTACTTATTTATTTAAGAATGTATTTGAAGAGCCGGATTATTCATGACAGGATGTAAAAGGCGACATATAACGATCCAAATATTCAATCCTATACACGAGTAGAGCAAGCTGGATCTAAAAATGAATGTTGACAATCGGGACAGGTAAATAAATGAACTTTAAGGCTAGTTTTGAATGATGCCAATGTCTCAGATGGCATGCCGCTGAAGACCATTCAAAATCTGCAGAACAAACGCATAGAGCAGGGGTACTCAAACTGCGGACCGCCGATAGCTTTTAAGTGGACCTCCAATTATTTCCAAAAAAATAAATTTAAAAATTTAAAAAGTTAAAAAATTCTGAATTCTGGTCTAAGTTTGTAATTGAGGGTCAATACCTTTCTTGCTCCAAGAAATTGGCTTTACCAGTTCTGACAATATTTGGATCAACTTACACCTGTGAATCATCGTTTTCAACTATGAACATTATCAAGTTTAAAAATCGAAGTCAATTAACTGATGTACATCTTGGAAATTGTTTGAGAATTGCAATTACTAGCTATTCTCCAAATATCATAGAAGTCATGAAGGACAAGCAGTTCCATGCATCACTCTAAATAAAAAGTCTGACAGCATTTTAATATTAATTCATTACTTTTTACTTTACCCCCCCGGTCCGCATGACTTTGACCCTTGTGGACCGCCACCTATCTGAAAATTACGTAATGTGGACCCCGGCCAAAAAAGTTTGAGTACCCCTGGCATAGAGGATCCCCGACTCTTGCTCAAATGGCGATAGCTCACAAGGCACATGCATCTACAGCCAGCAGCTCAAAAAAATCGAGCCTGCCAATCAAGAAACGAAAACTTAATGAGATATAATTACATTTTCATATTTATTATGACAGACAACAAGAAACTTTTGTTGAAATAAGTAATAGTAAGATCTTATTGCCAAATTAGAAATTGTTTCAGTCGTATTTTAAAACATATTATACTAAAGTATAACTTCCAAGTAAAGCAAGTTTGTTTTCCATCTCTTTTAGTAAATGAAATAAACTCTTGGGAAAATATTTGTTTTGTCGACGTTTACAAAATTGAATTTTAGATATTTAATGGTGATGTTTCAATTACATTATATATATTGAGTAGCCATTCCAATTACTAAAATTAATTTAATTTTGAAAAAAACCAACCAAAATTTGTTTATCAAATTTAGTTTGCAAATAATTTACTCAGTAATAGGTGAGTGATTGTTAAAAAGGGCGGACAACACTCCGATGTTTTAATGTGTTGAACTCTAATGGCGAGGTTTCAGGTTTGTTTGTAGTTTTGTGTTTTAATTGTTAATGTCGCTAGACATTGGTAAATCACTCAATTTATTTGCCTTGTTTTGAACTCTCATACTCCAAGGAAGTGAAACGTCAAATGACTCAAATTGATATGTTCACTAGTAGATCGGTCGTTCAACATAAAGTTGAATAAATCTTACGTTGATTAATGTTTGTATTTTCTATAAAAGGCAAAAGCTCTCTTTGATTTTGAAAGTGGAGGACCGGGAGAATTATCTTTTCAAACTGATGAAGTTTTGAACATTTTGAGACAGGTTTAATCAGCTTTTAATTGTAATTTTATTGTGCTATCTTGTTATTAGATTGTGATTTGATAAATTTAAAAATTTGTGACATATAGTTAAAATAGACCAGGAGAAGAAAGTTAAAAAATGAGATTAAAATATCACACACCCTTACAGTTTTTTTGCTCCTTTTGCCTTACAGTGTCTTTTCTAATATTTTAAATAAATGCAAAAATTATATGGTTTTAGCTTAATAAGATTTATTGTTATTGGTTCTGATCATATTAAAACATGAAAATGCAGTCCATTAATTACTTGAATGAAATTAATTATAAAGCAACATCATTATTCTTAAAACTCTATTCTGATTTTGATAAGGAACTATTCTATAGATGACAAACCTCATTGTTAAAGCTACCAGCAAATAGCTTTTCTGGTCTCAAAAATATTTGTTTGCAAATATTGAAGTTGTATAAAATCACGTAGAACATATAGAATGGAAAATAGATCTTCATTATCAGTTCTTGTACTACAGCTAAGCTAAGATCAGGTAACCCTAAGAAGAAGAATTTAGTTTCAATTGATCGTTTTATAATGAAGGCGTGCATTACATTTTTGACTTGTTAAAATGTTATCAACTGAAAAGTTTGCAATAAGTGAAAGTGAATGTTTGACATTTAATGTTGTTGAACACATAGCTCCTGATGGTATTATTAAACGTTTCAAACAGAATCATCTTTGTCAATGGCTGCATAATCATGTTCTACATTTATGTAATTATCACAATTTGTTCTTTAATTTTTCAAGAATTATCATTCAATTACTGTCACACTTAATGAAATGGCACAAGTGGAGACACAGATTCGAGCCCGTTGCAGGAGCACCATCTCAATTGTCTATTTATGAAACAGACATTAATAAGACAATTGAAATGACACATGAATAACATTAATTTATTATTAATGTTTTAATCTATTACTCATCATTCTCCATAAAATAGTTGATTTTGTTTCAAATAAATATTAAAGAATGTCTTAAAAATGCAGATCAGATAAAATCTTAGCCTAAGAATTTCAAAAATGCATTGTGCTACCCTGGTTTGACGGCTGCATTTATTAATGCTGATGAAGTTTAAATCCTATTTAAATGGGAGATGCTTATAATTTTATTGGGGTCACTCAGTTAATGGTTACAATTTGTTTCCATGTATCATAGCCATTTGTAATTAATTTATTATCAATAAAAATGCAACAAGATTTAAATTTCATTTTCAGGACATTGGTGCTGGATGGTGGGAAGCATCAAATTCTAGGGGACAGAATGGCTTGGTGCCAGAATCATATCTCGAGGTTGGTTTGGTTCACTATCAGTTGTGTTTGGTGAATGAGGTTTTGACTAATGTTTATTCATGAATGCATAATGAGACAATTAAACACCACCCAATGATGTTATTATTGATCAGCAGATTATTTCTAATAATGATAGCATCAATCTTCAGATAGTCGGTTACCAAGAGCCTTCCATTCCACCCCCTCCCCCTCCTGCTTCTGGAAAGCCGTCCCTTCCGGGGGTGTATCCGTCTCTGAGTCAGCACTCAGGAGTCCACTCGAATAGCGTCCAGGATGATTGGGATGACGACTGGGACGACGATGACGATTCTTCTACAACGACAGAACAACAAGTAATTGCTACTTTGGTTGTCAATTGATTGGGTTAGAAGTTTAATAAATTGTTTGAGTGTTCACGTCTTCTTAGGATCTCGGCCTCGATGCGAACGGAGTCAGGAACGTGAGACAGGGACAAGAGGACAGGGGTAACAAAGGCGTAAGAGTGTCGGCCCTCAACAAGTGAGATTCAACAGCTTTTCAATCTGCAAGTGCATTTTTAATCGTCCTATGGTTAAACATGGTCGAGATAATTGTCGTATACAGTGATTTGTTTTCTCTCACAGTTGGATGAGGGTTTCTCACGAACTTTATTTTATCAAGGTTTTCAGCTTTTGCCAAGTCTGGAGGGGATGCCTATTTATTTGAGAGTTTCAAGGAGTTGCCTGACTCTGAAAAACTTTTTGCCGTTGTTGTGAGTTTTAAAAGTTCCACGAAACCATTATTTACACATTACAGTTATCGAGCACGTTTCGACTGCTGCTGACTGTTGTGCTCAGTAATTTGTATATTGCCTCATTTTTAATGTGTTTTCAATCATGCAGTAATCTTCTAAGTAATGAGCAAAGATCAAAACTGATTAAATTAAATCTCAATGCTTCACTTGTTAGCTCAGGCCAAGCTTTCATTTACTTCTCAACAATGAGCTAAAAGTAAAATAAAACCTACCCTGAGGCACCAGTAATGATTACTTGTTGACCAGTAATGATTAGTTATTGACCAGTAATGGTTAGTTGTTAACCTGCAGGACACTCCTGATGGTCCAATGTGGCAGCAGAATGGTGAGGTGTTTACGTGTTCTGTCACCTCTCCAAAGAAGGAGTCAAAGTTTCATGGAATTAAAACTTTCATTGCTTATCAAATCACGCCTTCTGTAAGTTTTCGTGTTGTTTAAACTAATTTTAAAATATTTCTTTCAATCTTGAAGAGCATTTTATCTATTTAAATTATGTTTGTTGGTTCAAATATACATACTGAATAATAAAGAAGATTTACTGGTGATGTACAGTATTACTTGTGGTCACATTGTGAGACATCCTCTATTTTTAAGTAATTTGGCATTTAAAGAATAACCATGTTGCTGCTACTTTGATTTAATTGAACTCCAAACAAAAGAGCTGTTATTCACAAATTAGGTTAGGAAGATAATCTTGCTATCTCAGGGATTACCTTGAGTGAGGGTGAGATTTGAATGTTCTGATTGTAATTAATCCTGAAGAAAGGACAAAATCTGTCAAAGGTAGCAGGATTGTTAAATTCATAAAATATTCTCATAAAAAGGTGTTGAGACAACATGGACAATGTCCATTGGGCTTGAGCTAAGCTTCAGATGAAAGGCAAATTAAGTTAGCCATGGAGGACAGATTTTACTTGTGGTCAAAGATTAATTTATGCTGTTTCATGAGTTGGAGGGACATTAGAAATAACATGGTTGTTCTGTTGCTCACCAGTTTGTAATCAGGTTGTTAAAAATAAATGATTGCCCTTAATAAAGTTTGGTTATTTATAGTTCAGTAACATCCAAGTGAGCAGACGTTACAAGCATTTCGATTGGCTGCAGCAAAGGCTCGCAGTCAAGTTCTCCACCATATGCATTCCTCCTCTGCCAGAAAAACAAATATCAGGTGATTCCAAAGGATTTTCTTCTTGGTTGACAGTGCTAGTAATAAACTATGAATAACATTATTACATTGCATCTATTACACTAATTATTAGAATTTGCTTTTATATTTTGTTATAAGAATATATATTTTTAAGTCTGGCTAAAGTTTGAATATAATTTGTCCTTATGTTATGACAGGAGTTTCCTATTTGTAATGTATTCGACCACCTGTTTCAGCATAATTTATGTGATTTTGTGATGAATTAACGTAATTTATTTAATTTTGAAATGTTCAACATTTCCTTGTTGCTTTTGCCACTCATGAAGATTGATTTATTTTGTTTTCAATTGTCTTCAGGGAGGTTTGAGGATGTTTTCGTTACACAGAGGCTTCGACAATTGCAGATGTGGATAGACAGAATGTGTCAACATCCCGTTGTTTCCAGGTCTGAGGTGTTCAAACATTTCTTGACCTGCACCGACGAGAAGGTGAATGCCATTAATTAATTCGCATGCACTTAATGTCATCAATAAATAAAATGTTACCTTTTCAAGGACAATATTTTACATTATTTAATTAACGAGTCATTTGTCAATTATGAATTATTTTTAAGAGATGGAAAAATGGGAAAAGGAAAGCAGAAAAAGATGAGTTTTGTGGGGGCATGTTTTTTAGACAGGTCAGCATACCTCAATATCCTGCCCTTGACAGCAAGCAGGCGTAAGTTGCCATTTTCTTCGAGGTTGTAATGCGCTAAAGAATTTCATTTTCAATGTATGTTTTCAATTAAAATTTCAGTTGTTTTTTTTATTTTTAGCACGAGAATGGGTAAAATAAATTGCATATTTTGTAGATGATTAGCAAATTATGATCTCAAAATTCAGAAAGTAGTCAGAAAGCTTTGTGGGCCAACAATTGTTTTATTTCAAAATGTTCCCTTTTGTCAGGAGTTTGCAAATAGAACCTCACATCCTCAATGATCATTAATAATGCTAGTTAGATTTATTTATTTGAGTGGTTTTCCATAAAAATCAGGCATGATAACACTGGCCTAGAAATTCCCTTTAGACAAATCCCCACTTGTGCTTCCCAAAACGTGTCATTGTAACTCTCCTTGAGATTGGTTCTTTGACTCGATGTGTTTGCCTTCAGGGACATGCAGATTGAAAAGTTTGGGAAGTTCGTCAAAAGCATGGATGACAGCTTGAGGCACCTGACCACTATCACAGAAAGCAACATCAAAAAACATCAAGGGCGTTAGTTCAGATGTTTTCAATAGCCGAGAGAATGTTGAGAAGATTTTTTGATTTAAACTTTTTCAATCCAATTAATTTTAAATTATTCTCCATAAATTTACTTGCTTTAAAAAATATTAAAGTGCTAAGCACCATGACATACGTGCTGTGACACTAATTGACCTTACCTGAGGAGTTAGTTAATTCAATTGTATCGCAATAATTTCTTGATGTTGATTGCAGCTTTCAAGAAAGAGTTTGAAAAACTTGGTGGATCTATCACAGCATTGGCCAAATCTTTTGAATACGATGAAAGACCTGGTATGTATTTTTATTTTGTAATGTTGACAATTTTTGAGCCTGTTTTGTTTATGATTGTGGAGATGATGTTGAGTGTTTGAGGATATTTTTGGCATGCAAGTAATTATGGATTCACATCTCCATTCATCGGTAGAAAAGCAGAGTCAGATTTGGTGTTTTAGGAATGGTGCTATAAGTTGCAAGAAATGCTGCATAATTTTAACTCATGAAAGTTATTTCTGTTAATACTTTAATAATGATTTATGTTTTACTTTGTTAGTATCACAGAACCTCACAAGAGCCATTGAGCACACTGGTCGAACCTATGAAGAGATTGGAGAACTCTTTGCAAAACAGGTTGGTGCTTCATTAACAGCATATTTAAAGATGATCATGATTTGCATTGTTTTTGTCATTTCAGCCACAGAATGACATGTACTTTCTCTTGGAGGGTCTTCATTCTTATAAAGGACTCCTAGGAACTTTGCCTGATGCTCTGTTGATTCACAAGGTAAACATCGCAAGGCTTGCCACAAAAATACCAATACATCTGGATGGCTGGGGTTAGATAAACCACCAACTTGCCTTAATTTGTAGAGTGCACAGTCAAAAATTATGGACCAATCTGCAAAAATGACGGCCACGGAACTCCAGCGGGTGCAAAGCAGGGCGGACGTGATGTCGTACTCGCTCCTTGCCGAGATGGAACTCTTCCAACGTCACCGAGTTCAGGATTTCAACGAATACATGAGGACCTACTTGACAGGACAAATTGCCTTCTTTCAGGATGTTCGTTGTTTTTGTTCTGTTTTGGATAAAGTTGCTTTCATTTTTTATGAGTGTCTAATAGTAAGTGGTTCTTATAAACTAAACATGTTTTTGTTTTTCTGAAAGCTTTAACATTACCTTTTAACGTTTAACATTACCTTTTAACATTTAACATTACCTTTTAACATTTAAAATTAGCTTTTAACATTTAAAATTACCTTTTAACATTTAACATTACCTTTTAACATTTAAAATTAGCTTTTAACATTTACCTAACTTGTCTAATTCTCGATTTAGGTTTGAATTGAATTGATATTTCTGCTGCTTGTTTTGGTGGTATCATTGGAACGTATTGTTCTTTAGATCACAATGAAGCTGGAGGAATCGCTGAACCAGTACAAATAATGAGTTCACAACGATAACAACAGATTGGACTGCTGCTGAAGAACAACAGAGCATGAACAACAGCCTCGAGTTTCTAAATTATTAAGTGATTGAGCTGCATCAGATTCTTTTTTGTTATGATTGTTCTCTGATTCTGTTTGATATCTTTCTGGTTGTTGCCAACATGATGTTTTGTCTGCATTGAAACGGCCTGGTTGTGTACTGGCCTATGTGCGTGGGGCTGCGACTCACCCTGAATTCCAGATTTTAGTTTGCTATTTATGCACTAAAAAAACATTGAACATTAAACAGGATGCCAAACAAATCATTTTTAATGTGAGATCAACTTGCACACCAGACACTTGGAGACCTTTATTCGCAGTTGTTTATTTTTATATTTTGGCCTTTTTCACTATGAATTGATCTGAAATGACTGTTTTAATCCTTGCAATTAATTTTTAATTGGTATAGATGAATGAATTTAATTGGACGATAGGTAGGAATGTTACCATTTGATGCTTACATGCTCCAAGCTCTGCATTTGTATGATGTATTCAATAATAGAGATGCATCATATTTTTGTAAATTATTTTTCATTTAAACTTTAGGGCCTCATAAACACAATATCAACACCATAAACGTGATTTTAACAGATTTTTGAGATCCTATTTAATTGTTGAATCATTTTGTTTGGTGAGATTTCAGACATTAAGTTACCGGCATGATAACGTGGGATTAAAGTTGCTGTATGAGGTTACAGCCTTTTTATTTGCATTTGCGGCTTTCTAGGCTTAGAGTCACTATTTTTCAAATATTTAATTCTGGATTAGGATTCTGAGCGTGTGTAATGTTTCAAAGTTTGAGATACTTGAGAATGGTGATGGTGCACAAGGGTACTTTGAAATTGAGAGGGGATTCGTTTCTTGGTCACTTGTTTTCGAGTAGAAGCCACGTTTCGCACGGTTACTCATAGGAGTAATTTGAATCGACAACTTTGGGGAGGAATCAATAATTAATTAGTTTATTTAACTTCTAATATGAGTTTTGAGTATCTGCTCATCACAATTGCTGGGCACCATTTAAGATTTATTTCTGCATTGCTATATCTCGTTGTATTAAATTATATTTTTGTTAAATCAACTTATTTCAGGAACAAAGTCTAAAGTTCAAAGCGGATAGCTCGCTATGTGTCGTCATAACATTTGAAAGCCATTCGGCTGCAAATCCTTCTTGATAAAACAAATTACTTTAGTAAATTTCCTCTCAGTTATTTGGCAAATTTTAACTCATCACATTTATTTAAATGTGGCATCAATTCGCTTGGCTTTGGGTTCATTTGGTTCCCAAATTCATAATGCTTTAATCGTTTCTGCGATTACAATTTCTTAATTTGAAAGAAAGCACATCTCAAATAATAGGGAAAGATGATGTCTTTTGGAGCAATAAACAGAAAAAGGTCTGCGATGAATTACAAGAAAACTTTGGTGAAAGCTCATCGGAGTTTTGAATTTTCTGAAAAATACTGATACTGATTGGTAATAAGTGTAATTGACGCTAATATTATGAAAGACAAAAAACTGAGGTGTCAGGTGTGTTAAACAATACTTCTCAATTACTTTGATTCGTAAGAATAAGTTTCGACTGAGCACATCTACAGGTGAGCAAGTCACACTAGTTTCAGACTTTGGTCTCATTCACAGAGGATCATTATGCTAATAAGTTAGCAATTTCCTCTGCTAAATGTTCGTTATTTTTTGTTAATGTATGCAAATAATATCTAAATAATAAGTAAATAAGCTTCATTATGTAAAAATTTTTTAATTTAAACAGAATCAACATAAAATTGATTTATTGATGTTACACGGTCCCGAATACTCCGGCCCTTGTTTCGAGCTGAAGGTTGCATGTGAGTAGAAATTCTATAAAACCCGTGGTTGCGCTTTTTAATTTTGTTGTTTTAAATTTTTAACTGACGGCAGGGTGTCGATTATTAGAAAACACTTATCGATATTTAAACATTGTTTTGGAGCGAGCCTTTTCTCAACTGCTTCCATGGTGAGCAAGTGCTTCATTCGTTTCGAAATTCTGTTTAAATTATTCAATCTAATGAATATCGGTGTAAAAAGGACCAATCCGTGGAAACCATTTTGTTCTACAAACTACATTGTCATAATTTTGTTTATTGAGTTTGTTGAGTCATTTTTGTGTTATTTAAACTGTTAGCATAAGTTTTTTGAGCCTTGTTAAGTTGAATGAAGAAATATTAATTTCACAACGCGCACAAATAATATTGAAATGATCAATGCAAAACGACGATGTATCCTGAACATGGATGACTTGCAATAAAGAGCCAACTAAAATATTTAGGCCTAAAAATTAATCTTATTAGCTAAATTAACCATTTTTAATAATGAATTATTTTATTGTGTTTTAAGGCAAGTAAAGAAGGCCCTCAAACAATTTATGACTTCACCGCAAAGGACATAGATGGCAACGAAGTGTCCTTAGAGAAGTACAGGTATGAATCGTGATTCAATGTTTTACTTGATTTGTGATTCACTGGACATTATGTTGGCATTTTCAGAGGTCATGTTTGCATCATTTTCAATGGTGCGTGTAAATGAGGAGCAACGGAGAAGAATTACACCCAGTTCCAAGCTTTGTACGACGAGTTTGGATCTAAAGGGCTTAAAATTCTTGCTTTCCCTTGTAATCAGTTTGGAGGCCAGGTCAGCCGATTAGTTCTTCTCTTAATTCAACATTTAATGCACTCTGTTAGGGTTTTATTCTAGATGAATTATGTAATTAGATAGTATACCCAACATGCATGGATTTTGCATAAATTTAAAAATAGAATTTTTGTTATTAACTCTATCATGCAGAATTAAATAGTGAATATAGATATTCTTTTACATTATTATCAAACATGTTTCAGGAGCCCTGGCCTGAGCCTGAAATAAAAGCTTTTGTTCAAGATAAGTATGGTGTTACCTTTGATCTGTTCTCAAAAATTGAAGTTAACGGAGACAACGCTCATCCCTTGTGGAAGTTCTTGAAGAACAAACAGGGAGGGACATTCGGAAAGTGAGTTTGCTGAAACTTTTGTTTTATTGTTAGTACCGTAAATACTTGAGTATAACGCGAGAGATGGAAATTCACTCTATAAATTAAGGAAAAGTTCAAGACGCGAGTATAACGTGATGCACAATTTTTCATCTTATTTTTTGTCACAAAAGTCTTGCATTATACTCGAGTATCTACGGTATGTGAGATGTTAATTGTTTGAATATTAATAATTAGCATAAATTATCTGAGTGCATTTGTGATCCGATGTACCATTCTCTCGAGAACAACTTTTATTGCGAATTTATTTTTTAGACGAGTTTATTTTTAATGTGATTGTGATGATTATGATCCACCATGAAAATAAATTGATGCAATTTCACGCAACAGCTTCATCAAGTGGAACTTCACCAAGTTTATGATCAACAAGGAAGGTGTCCCAATTAAAAGATATTCTCCCACCACTGCACCTGTTGTGAGTTTTGTTGCTTGAATTGACATTCTTTTTAAAAATAATTTTTAACAGTTATGGTTTAATTATTCCATTATTTTTGATTCCACAATTCAAAGTTTCCAAAATTTTTTATGCAGGATCTAAAGAAGGATTTTATTCCTTTGCTTTAAGGGAAAGGATTGAATCATTGCATTGCATCCAAATTTTGAATGAGGAAACCAAAATGTCCACCTTGGACTGTTAGTGAGTGCTTATGAAGATCTCTCCCCAAATCCTCGTTGGAGGGGATCGATCTGATGCCTCTCGTCGTACAAAAACTCACTGCAGTCTTCAAAATGCCATTTTGATTCTCTTTTTATTTGGAATATCAGCCAATTGAATAATGAAAAATAAAGATGTAAACTTTTGTTTATTTGATGAGTAACAAATGAAATATTGAAAATTCAATGAAATGTAAAATGGCCTTCATGGTTTTGATGATTTTCTTCTGTCCCAAACCCAGTCACAAAAGTGTGGCCTGACAGGTTTTGACTTTGGTTGCCAGGGTGCTTTCCAAGTAGCTGTTGAATCTTCTTTGGTTCCAAACAGCATTTCGTCGACGTAACTTGTTTTGTGTGAAGACCTCGGCCTGAGCTTCCAGTAAGGGTTGTTCTTCCCTGCCAACTTTCGCCTGCCGTCCTCGTCCAATTTTCGTGAAAAGTCCGTTACTGAGCCAGCTCTGAAGGCGGGTCTTGGTGTGCTGCAAACACTCGAGCTGGGTTGGCTTTTTGCTGAATTGCTTCGTTCTTTCTCAAGATGCGAGGTTGATGGGGTGCTCCTGCCAGCCCGTGTTCTGGGGTGAGTTCTTCTCGTGTTGGAGGTTGCTAAACCTTGATTACGACTTTCTGGCAATCCAGCTTCTTTTAATTTTGGGGTCAGACTTTGGATCTTCTGTTTGCTTCTGGGTCCATTGCTAAATTTTTTGAACAAACTTTCCAATTTTTGCTGACTTTCTCTTAGTCTCAAAGTGTTGGGTAATGCATGTCTCTGTGTTTTTGGAATAATTTTAAGATTTGAAGGATTTTTGAGATTACTTGATTGACTTTGAGAAGTTTCAGATGCTGCAAAACTTTGTCTGGCTGTGTTAGAATGTTGCCCAATGGTGAATTCAAGCAATTCCTTCACTAATTTATCATCAATCATATCAAATTCTTCCTCAGGATTTTCATTAGCTACAATTTCTTTTGTCTCTTGTGTAACATTTTCTAAATCCTTCAATCTATTTTCATAAGCAACACTGACACTTTCAAATATGGAATCTTCTGACTCGTCACAGTATTCCCCATCACTAAGTGTTATTCCTTGATCATTCGGATTCCTTATCATCTCTGGTATATGATGATTCTTAGATGGAACTTTAGAACCCACTAGACTTTCAGCCATTTCTGATGATGTATTCTTGTTTATCATTTTGGAATCTCTGTTATTGTGGGGCATCAGTGGCTTGGACTGATTTTTTGAAAATGAGGCCGTGTCATAAGGATCTTTATTCTCTATGATTTTGTCTTCTGGATACCTTCTACCTTCATCAGGATTTTCCAAAAAGAGCTCGTCTTGGTAAGTATCATCTTCTAAGCTATTCCTGACGAAAATTGACCTCCTTTCGCAAACTTTATCATCGAAGTCTACGCTCAAATCATCGTCGCTTTCAACACTTGCTCGGTGGCTTAAGAATAAGTTTTTAGAAACCTCACATTGGTTTATATCGTTATCGACAACAAATTCACCAGATTTTTCAACATTTAACACGTCCATTTCTTACAAGTATCAACAATCAAACTTAACAAACGAAGCCAGATTGTGTCGCTATCTCGTAACTGCGATTACCAAAACTAAGGTGCTTGTTCTTGTTGCCATAGCAGTCTAATTTATGTATATTGCTTTTCGATCGTATTTTTTAATTCTTAATCAAATTATTTTACAGCGTTAAATTGTCCTGGAGTCAGTTAGCCAACAATACACAACGAATTTCAAGCTTTATCTTCCTTAGCCATAGTACTTCCGCCAAAAAGTTCTTATAATCGCATAATTTGACATTTCGTCCAAAGTTTTGCAACGATTTTTGAGATGCCGTGGTTAATATTGCTGGAAATGTCGTAGCCAGCCGATGCCAAATTGTTAATGTTGAGCAGAGGAAGGGCACCGAATTATAAAAATTTGATGCCAAATTGATAATATTAAGGCAGGGGTTCCCAATCTTTTTTTTATGTCCCGCACTCACTTTTAGTATGTTCTCGCACCCCCTACAACAGTAACATAAGTAATATCTCATATGAAGAAAAAAAAAACAATTTGTACTGAATTTGAGCAACATATTTATTTAAGCTAAATTTTGAATGACCAAAAAAGTAACAAAATAATAAAAAAAAAATTATAACAGTTAAATACAAACAGTATGCAAAAATTAAGTTTTTAATTCAGTGTAAATCAGGGACGTCACATCAGCATTTTGCAAGGGGGCACAACTTGAGGAGACAACTTTTTTTACTTCTAGCCAAAATTCAGGGAGGGGGGGGCAAACCCTCATATGACATGAGATGACCTTTTCTACGTCTAGTCCCCCTCCCAGCGGCCCCCAAATTAAGTCCTTGGTGTAAGTGTAATCTAAAAATTACAAAAAATACAAACTACCATTCAAAATTGAATTTAAATTAAATTATTTTTTCTGCTCAGATTCTCAGATATGATTTTGTCAAAATGTGGTACTTTGTTGCTCATAGCGATCCGCATGTCTGCCCGTGCATTCAGACGAATTCTAGATTTTGTCTCAATTTGCAAAAGAGAACTGGATCCAAACTCGCATAAGTATGGTGTCGCAAATGGGATGAAGTTTCACAAATTTTTTGCAAAATATTCATTGTTGAAAACCAATACTCTCCAGAGTCTTGTTTTCAAATTGCATTTCAAGAGTCAATAAGATCTTCCTTCAGATCTTTATCAACTGACATGCATACTGTATTATCCGAATTGTAAGAATGTGGATTCACGATCCATTCTACTGAAACTTTCAATTCTCCAGTTGCAAAACTTAACTGGGTAACTTTAGAGTAGTTGTCTTTTCCCTGCTGGTTAAGTTTCGCACCCACTCAAATTCAACCCCCAGGGTTGCGAGCACTCTTGATTGCCCAATATTGAATCTGTTAGATTCAGGGCCGAGTGAGAAAAAGTGCCGATTCGAGACTTTTTCTGAGCCTCCTTTCTACCACTTGTCATATCTAGATGATTCTGTTGCACTATACATGTTATGAGGAATCAGGAATCTGTTTAAAAGCTCTTACTTTGACCTTAGTGCGATTCCATTAGGAGTTCAAATCCCAGCCTCTCTTAAGATCGTTTATAATTAATACCTGACGATTTTATTCTATCAAATGAAGGATTGTTTGATAACTTGGATTCAGACGTGGAATAGACGTTCGCATTTAGAAAAAGTGTCAAAATTTCTTTTACATGATTTACGACATTCCCCAGCTAAACTTGTAATAATAATAATAATAATAATAATAATAATAATAATAATAATAATAATAATAATAATAATAATAATAATAATAATAATATAATAATAATAATAATAATAATAATAATAATAATAATAAGAATAATAATAATAATAATAATAATAATAATAATAATAATAATAATAATAATAATAAGAATAATAATAATAATAATTAATAATAATAATAATAATATAATAATAATAATAATAATAATAATAATAATCATAATAATAATAATAATAATAATAATAATAATAATAATAATAATAATAATAATAACATAATAGTAATAAAAACGAAAATAATAATAATAACATTAATAATAATAATAATAACATTAATAATAATAACATTAATAATAATAATAATAATAACATTAATAATAATAATAATAACATTAATAATAATATCAATATTAACTTAAATAATATATAATTGTAATGTAATAAATTATTTAATGTGTAATTATGTAAATCTACATTATTGTTTTTATAACACTAATAATGCTAAAACTTGGAAACAACTCATGAAACATCTAAAAAATAGAATGCGATTGTAATTCTATTAATATTATATAATAATTCTATTTTTGAAATATGAAAATGTCATTCAATTACTTGGAACGTGACTGTTATTGAAATTGCCGATATGATGTCAATTAATCTCCTACTTCTAATTAACCATCCGTTCAATTTCATGAAAAATGACGCCTTACAAATTAAATTAAGTTCACGAAAAAATTGAAAATAGGAAAAAATATTTTATTCCGGACAACCACTACATTCGCACCATATTTGTGGTTTTTAAAGGATATCTTGAAATGGACGTTAAAGGTGCTAGGACAATTCGTCACGGACGGAAACAGTCCTCACTGGAGTCAGTAATTAAACAACACAAATGTCCAAGTGACAATCTGAAAGAGTACTAAATTAACTCAAAAAAAATCATCACAGCATCGACCTACATATACTATCAGGAACTCTCGAGAACTCTCTCGAAGCTCAAGTGATAATGTCCCTCAGATTGGCCTTAACGACAATCCACACGCTCCATAATCACGTACACTCACGTCATGTTAGGAGTAGTATCTGGGTTGGGTCCTAGGGACTACCACTGATGGGTAGTATTTCAAATCAAATGATTTAAAATCGCGAAATTAAATCATTTTTGTGATATGTTCTTTTGATTTGAAATCATTGTTTTTGTGTGTTTTTGTTTAATATTTCAATTAATTTTTTTATGAATTATGATTTTTTACTTATCTAAAAATCACGAAATCATTTTAAAACTTATAAAGTTAAAATTAAAGTATTTAAAATATTTTCATATCCCTTTCGATAAAATTTGTATAAACTCTCCCACTTTATTTCTAAGCACGTTAAAATGAATGTTTTGTCTTGGTCTGACTATTGGGTCGTATTTAGGGATCTTTTAAGTTGAAATATTTCTATTGCGACGAATTGTCCGGTCGCGACGCGGAACGCAGAAGAAATAAAAAAGATAGCACAACATTGCAACTCTTTTCGATGTTGGCAGGCCATAATCTCCGAGTTCTTTGCAAGTCTTTGATCATCGGCGCAAAAGTCGAATTCGTAAAGCAGCAAGGAGGAGGTCTCGGATTAAACGGTTTACGATGAAGAATTGGCAGAAAACAGCTGAAGGATGAATATTTGCATTTTAATTTCACAACCGATCCTCGCCTGATGATTGCAAGCTTTAAAAATCGTTGCCTTTTGAGAAGCTTCGTATTAAAATTCAATTTCATTTTAAAGAGAATTTAAGGATCCATCTTCTAAACGTGGAATACCGAGGAGACCTTTGCACACGTTGAAGTGAACTTCTATTTACGGAGGCTTGAATGATGAGATAAGGATAAGTGAAGGAAGACAACTTGGATGGTCAGCAATTTAATTACGTGGGGAACCGATTGAGATTTTTAGCGCTCCGAGAGTTAATTAGGCATCGCTTCTTTTCAGATTTTTGATCGATGTCTTGCGCTGTTTTGTCTTCAAGGAAACTCATAAGTCCAGGCGGGTGCCTATGCTTTGTCCTCTCGACTGTTTACACATTCACTGCATCTATTATGCTCTACCTGCCTACCCAGCCAATCAAATCGGCCATAATAGACCGGAAACGATCGAAGTCACGTGATAGATACCACGTGCTCGACTGGCGCCGCTGCCCGGTTTGAAAAGGAAGCAGTATTAATTATATCCATGCATGGTTAATGTTAGTTATGGAGGCTGAGGTGTCTGTGTCAGACTCTTTAAGATTCTAACTTCCCCGCATTTTATCGTCAACAGAGTTAAGCTGTTCGACCCATTTATTTGTAAATTAATTAATGCTCGATTTAATAATAGTTTTATTTTAAATATATTATCAGACGGATTAAGTTTTAAATAAATAACTGTATTTACTTTATTTGCTGAGTCGAATTTCAAACCTATTTATTTATTTATTTATTTGATTATAGTCCGTTGCATAACTCAGATGATTTGGACTGTTTCAAACCTAATCACCGATGTGCTTAAATGTTCCTAAATGTGTTTCTAGTCCAAACAAACACTGGAAATCCTAAAGCATGCTGCATACATCGAAGCGACATAAAAACTGACAGGGATTTGTTTGACTTTAACAATTGCAACTGAAGCAACATACTGCAATAAAACAACAATTTTTAACGACACACCACACGTTGAAACGACAAAAAATGCGACAACATACACCGACAACACATAGACAACACCAGCAACTGAAATGAAAGCAAGGCATTTGGTTTATATGAGAACTAATCGTTGGTCCCATCTCGAGCGAGAGGTATGGTCAATTTAACGGCTCGTTACATCGCATCTAATCCCACTTTGCATCTCTCCTCATTACTAAAAATTAACTTTCTTCTCCGCTCGACATCTCCATCCTCTTCTTAACAACTTAAGTTGCTTCTTCAGATTTAAGGCCCATTACTCGGCGTCCATCAGTTTCAGAAGGCTGACCACGAAAGCCCCAGATTTTCTCATACTTCCGTTTCATCCAGGTTAGCCAGGTGTTTCTTCTCAGTTCTTAGTGCCAACTCTTCTTCTTTACAAGCGCTAATTTATTCGAAGCAGAACAAGATTGCGATGATTATGTCGACGACGACGATGATGATGATGATGAACAGCAAATGTCATTTGATTATAATTTTCTACGAGTCCAATCTTTAAGAATATTTTTAGTCATTTGTAAAGATTAACGTAAAGGTGATCGAGAGGAATGAAAAGTATTTGTTCTCAGTGATGATCCAAATGCTTGCTTATTTTCGCTGTCTACTTCCAATGCATTGCATTTGCACCATTGCATTACGCTACCTCCAACGTGCATCACTTCCTAATCATCATCATCATCATCATCATCATCATCATCATCATCATCATCACATCATCATCATCATCACCACCATCGCATTATTATTCAAGGTCATCATCATCACCACCATCATCGCATTATTATTCAAGGTCATCATCATCATCATCATCATCATCATCATCATCATCATCATCATCATCATCATCATCATCAGCATCATCATCATCATCATCATCATCATCATCAGCATCATCATCATCATCATCATCATCATCATCATTCATCATCATCATCATCATCATCATCATCATCATCATCATCATCATCATCATCATCATCATCATCATCATCATCATCATCATCATCATCATCATCCATCATCATCATCATCATCATCATCATCATCATCATCATCATCATCATCATCATCATCATCATCATCATCATCATCATCATCATCATCATCGTCATCGTCATCGTCATCGTCATCGTCATCGTCATCGTCATCGTCATCGTCATCGTCATCGTCATCGTCATCGTCATCGTCATCGTCATCGTCATCGTCATCGTCATCGTCATCATCATCATCATCATCATCATCATCATCATCATCCATCATCATCATCATCGCAACTGCCACAATCATCATCATAACATTTCACCCTCCGAATGATCATCAACGACTTATTTCCCTTTATAACTCCAGTGGCTTTTCATCTCTTCATCGACACATCCACACCACCGACACACGGACAAATCCACACGAACAATCACACACGCACACAGCAAAATACTTAAAACTCTGAGCAAAAGTCAAGTGTAGTCAAAATTACATCCGCTCCTTTAAAGAGGTCCCATTTCTTTGGCGAGACACGTTGTAAGATTCTGCAGAGCGTTAAAACAAACACATCACGTGTCCATAAATCATCGTACAAATTGTTTATTAACGTGTTCTACGAGGTCGGAGCGATTCTGGCTTCCTAAGGCTCCTGGGCGAGTTTATCCCCCTCGTAATAACAACCATGATGATGATGAAGATGATGATGATGATGATGATGACAACGATATATCGTTTATACGATGTCAACGACAACGGTGTCAATTTTAATGTTAGTCAGTTAACGATACAATTTGAGCATGTAAGATGCTGAAAATTCGGATTTCAGCAGATCTCGGACTAATAAATCACAAATAATGCTGTCCAATGGACAATGATTTCGATTACAGCGAGCGAAATCGTCATTTTTTACCGCGATGCTGTTTCCATCATCATCATCATCGTCGTCGTCGTTGTCGTCGTCATTGTCGTCGTCATCGTCATCGTCATCATTAGCATTATCATCATCGTTATTATCATCGTCATCGTAACTGTGATAGTTATCATCATTATCATCATCACCAACCCAGTCCAATTCATCGTCCTGCAGTCTCTAGCAAATGATATTCTGCCATATATTACCTGGCATCATCGTCTGAAGGCAGCGGATACAAATTCAATGTCGGAGTGCAACGTGACTGGAATGAGGGACACCTGAATTGAAGGAGGAACACCTGAATTCAATGGAATCCATATAGGAATCGCCTTATTTGTTCATCGAAGTTCACTTTTAACATGTGACCTCCGAACTCATTTCAATCAAACGCGGAAGACACACCTGTTGATCACCTGATGACCTGTACGAGGAAGATGCAGTTAGATATTAGAGAGAGGGAAGGAGATGTTCATGAAAAGAGAGGGGACAAAACGTTCACTTTTAAAGGGTTGACAGAATTACTCGCATCTCCATTCTGCTTTTTGCTTCAATCATTTGAAGTCCATCATCGTCATCGTCATCATCAACATCAACATTATCATGATCATCATCATCATCCTCATTGGTTCGTAATTGAATCAGACGAATTATTTGCTGATGAAGCAAGTCATAAAAAGGCGCAATTCCTGTTGAAACGTTGAATGACCTTCCTGTAGGTTTTAAGATGACCTCTTCTTGCTGATGATGATGATGATGACCTCAACGATTTTTTTCATCTCGTTTGTTTTATTTGGATTTCTTGTTGATGGACACAGCAATCTTTATCAAGTGAGATATGGTGAGCCATTTTGTAATATTATAATACATATTTTCAAAATAATTACTTAATTAGTGCCATTAATCAAGCTATTAGCAGCTTAATGCCAGTTAATGCTCAAAGTCTTGAATAATTTGAACAATCATGAAGGCATTACGTGTCATTTAAGGAATTTTTGTTATCGGGACATTCGTACAAGATGAAAGCGAAACTAAAACATCTGAAGTAGAAATCCGTCGAATCCATCATTTTACTATGTTTCTACAGTCGCGTTGCAGCTTTTAGTCAAATGCATCGATAAGTTAAACGAGTTAAAAATGAATGAATTATTAAAAATGAATTATTTGAACTATTTAAAAAGAATTTAAAAATGAATTATTTGAACTATTTAAAAAGAAACCATGACACTATCCACTACTCGAACAACGACTGGAATAGTTGTTAATAGTTGTTAGTGTTAAAGTCTTGAAATGACGAATAACTTTCTCATTTATTTCATGGAAGTCCCCGTGTACGGCATTGATACTACGTGCTCAGTTCTTGGTGCAAGGTTAATTGCGTACTAATTTGTCTCAATACGTCCATGCTATCTCTCTTGTTCTTTTCAGAGATGATTTATCACTACTCCCTCATTCTATTTCCTTTGAATTGAAATGAATTTTTAATTGTCTTCGTCTCCTCTCAACAATCAGCTCAACGAAGCGAACGAATGCCTTCATTTAAATTTCTGACGTTTCCAGACGCAATGAGGCTGATAAATTGTTGCTTCTTTCGCAGGACCTTGGGGTGCCTGTGAAGCTCAGCAATGCGGTCCCGGGGGGACTCAGAGAAGGCAGGTGGCCTGTTTACCTAAAAACCTCAACCCCGATGAACATAGTTTCATCCGTCTTTTGGAAATGCACGCCTTTCCTATGAACTACTGCAAATATACGGGCATTTCAGCCGTTAGTAACAATCCTGCAGGACACGAAAGTTCTCAACAGCAACACCAAGAAAGAGTACATTATCAGCAATTCAATCACTCATATTCAATCACTCGACCTCCGTACATCAACCAAACCAGGTTCTGCTTCAAGTATTGCGAATACCACAGATTCACGTATTCGTGGGCAGTTGGTGCTTGGTCTCCCTGCAGAAGGGCTCGACACCGACCTCTCTTCAACAACGAATCCTTCAAAAGAGTTCAAAATGGCGCCGGTTTCAGCGCCTCGAAAAATTCTCCGGGCGCTGAAAAGAACTCAAACAACAGTCCGCTGTACGGTTTGTCATTCAGAAAGGTGTCGTGTTCATTAGAATGTCAGAAAAAGAGTGATGTGACCGTTATTCATGTCGCTACAGAAAAACGTTTTATCCAACGCAATTCTCAACTTTCATTTTATCAAGGCAGACTCTCCGTGAGTCCTACCATCTGCAGTTTCATCGAACCAAAACCTCAAGAAATCAGGGTTTGCGATCCAACCTCAGAAGCAAATGAAGTTCGCGATGAAAAGGGAAATAAGCTTGCCAGCAAAACAAAGGCAAAAACATCACAATCATCATCCTCAGCTTTCCAATCCTCCGGTTATGAGGCTGATTCTCAAGAAAAACAGAGAACGACAAACTTTCAACTGAGGTCTGATTCTAAGGGAAGCCATCGATATTGTGTTCACACTGACCTGAGTCAGCCATCAAAATGTCAGTCGTGTTGGGATGCTTATATTTACCGATATCGAACGGTGCTCATAGGTCCTTCGAACGAGGGGAGGCAATGTCACGGGACAGCCCTCAGCCACGTAGAAGCATGTCCAGAAAGACATGAATGCAGTGAACCACGCCATATTAACTTCAAATTCAAAGTTGGAGCATGGATGGAATGTTCTGGCGATGGAAGCTCTGTGATCGGACATAAAAGAAGAAGTGTTTCCTGCATAAACATTTTTGGAGATGTTGTTGACAAAAAGTAAATTTACTTGTTCCTTTAACATTAATAAAATTGATTAACTGATATTTGTGACAAAATAATTTAATATTAACCTTCAATATTTCTATTTATTAATATTTACAATGCATCGCTTGCAGCTTTTGTTCTCATCTAAAAAAGCCATCGACAAATGACTTGTGTCTTCTAGACCAACCAAAATCCGAGATACTATTTCCCCACCATTCTGATTGGTCAACTTACGACCAATCAGCTTTTCGGAGGCAAGCAAGACATTTGTGGGGTGAAGTTCAAACCTTTTCTCACGATTTAGGGGAAAACTGTCACAGGTATGATTGAATAATGATAATAATAATAATAATAATAATAATAATAATAATAAGAATAATAATAATAATAATAATAATAATATAATAATAATAATAATAATAATAATAATATAATAATAATAAGAATAATAATAATAATATAATAATAATAAATAATAATAATAATAATAATAATAATAATAATAATAATAATAATAATAAGAAGAATAATAATAATAATAATAATAATAATAATAATAATAATAATAATAATAATAATAATAATAATAATAATAATAATAATAATAATGATAATGATAATGATAACGATAACGATAACGATAACGATAACGATAATAATAATAATAATAATAATAATAATAATAATAATAATAATAAATAATAATAATAATAATAATAATAATAATAATAATAATCATAATAATAATAATAATAATAATAATAATAATAATAATAATAATAACAATAATAATAATAATAATATAATAATAATAATAACATTAATAATCCCAAATATAAATTCCAAAGACAACGGGAGCCACCAAACCAAGTGATTTAAGAAAGATTACAGTGAGTCCCTTCATCAGTCGACTCTTCCACAAACGAATGATTTTCTTACCATTGTCTCCGCGCCAGAAAGTGTTTTGTTACGGAGATGCTCTCGCCGGTAATATATGGCTGGCGAAATCCCTAATCAAGAAAATGAAACAAAAACTGAAAAAGTTAAATCTGACTTATGTTAATATGTCGAAAGTATTTGACTCAGTCTCTCACCAATCGATCATAAGGGCTGTTTCTCGTCTTGGGGCACCGCCACTGTTGATTGAATACCTATCAGAATTATACAAAGATAACTGGGTTCATATAAGAACGGGAGAGGAGGTGAGCGGTCGCATTCCTATAGGTAGAAGCGTGAAGCAGGGAGATCAAATGTCTCCTATGCTTTTCAATGTCGTTATTGACATGAGAGGAGTCACCTCCTTGGTGAGGTGAACAGAACAATCGGAACAACAGGAGATGCCGCATCCAAAATTAAATGCAATTACACTGCCTTTGCAGATGACCTCCTGTTGATGTCCACAACTTACGTTGGAATGCAAATGCTGTTGGTGCAACTTGAAGAAATAATGGAAAAGATGGGTTTGGTGAATTCTAAAAAGTGCGCATCCATGAGCACTGAAATTAACATCGCAAGGAGATTGTGGAGTGTCAACCCAGAATTTTATCTCAGTTTGGGGAATGGGGAAATCAAAGCTTTAAATATTATTGAAACTTACAAATACCTAGGTGTTGAAATTGAGATCAGATTGAAATACTCAACAGTAGCAGAAAAAATTCAAAACTACTTACACTCCATTTCACGTGCGCCTCTGCAGCCACATCCGCGTCTCTACCTCCTCAGAACTCATCTCATACCTGGTTTTGTCCACCACCTAAGCTTTGAAAAGATCAGTCTCAAATTGAATGCTGCTGACGTCGCCATCAGAAAAGCAACTCGACGTTGGTTAAAACTACCAAAAGATACCTCAAATGCATTCGTACATGCTCCAGTCCGATTAGGAGGCCTTGGAATCTTTCAACTTCCGAAATGGATTCCAAGTATAAGAACTCGTCGCATGTCTTAAAGCAAGCAAAAGAAAACAAAGACCAGTTTATGCTAGATATTCTTGGAAGGGGAGCTGCGGTGATGGAGGAGGATCAAAAGGTTTGGCATCCCAGGATCTCTTAATGATGCCAAAACAACGGCAACAGCACTGTGTAAATCAGTAGATGGTCATGGACTTAGGTCCTTTTCCAATGCCTTTGGACCAAGCGAGGGGCTAACTGACGGAGTTGACAGAATGGCGTCGAATCAATGGCTGAAATGTATTAAGTCCTACAAAACAGACTGCGAGAATCAAGATACAAGCCATTTACTAACACCATCTGCGCTGCCAGTTGGCGACTTAATGAGTCTTTGGGACACATCATACAGCGCTGTCGCAGTACTGACGGTCCTAGACATGTGAGACATAATGCCTTAGTGGAGATGCTGGCAGGAAAATTGAGTGCAATGGGGTTCATCGCCAGGATTGAACACAGAATCGCTACTGATGAAGGAACCAAAAATTCTAGATTTGTTTGCATGGAAGGTTTCAATATATGTGGTGTGCGATGTGGGAGTGGGATCAGATTCTGCCGACCTGAATAAAATTCATTTCTCAAAGATTTCACAATGTGACCTGTTTGGACTCCACCAATGGATGAAGGAAAATAATCCAGTCTCGGAATCTCAAAGACAAAAAGGAAACGTCACGGCCCTCATTTTAAACAGGAGGGGAGAAATTTTCGAGGATTCATAGAGATTTTGGAGGAGATTCGGAGTAGCTCATGTGTTACTCATGTGGACTTCCATCAAAACCATATAGGAGACGAACAAGATATGGCGAACATTCAAGATGAACGCCTTGAAAAGCAGAAGATACTAAAACTTCGTTTGATAGACATGAAATAATTGAATTACTTATTTAAGGCCTTTCTTTAACGCTTGATGGGATTTCCCAGACCTATGTGCGGACCAAAAAATTAACGATTTGGATTTCTTAAACATTCTTATTATATCCGTTATGTTTTTTGGCTGGGCTAATAAAAGATTTAAAAAAAATAATACATTGCTATTTTATTAATAACAGTAATAATAATTATGGTTATCTTAATGGCAATAAATTCTAATGTTAAAATCAAAAAATTACCTTGATAATTTTATAAGAAACAAAAAACAAAGCATTGAATATAAGTAATTAGGTTTAATCCACTGATATGTAAATGGGTTGCCAACAATACATGTAATATGTATTAATGCGCTGGTTATTATGAATATTGTATAAATTGGGATCTAAACATAGAAACATTCTTAGAGCAGTCTCCGTGCAGGTACCGATGGCTTTTGGGCGACTGGACAGAATGTATGACGTCATCAGGGGAATCCTCACAGTGTGGTTTGGGTACTAAAACTAGGAAAGTCCTTTGCGTCGACCAGGGTGAATATTTATGTTTTTAAATAGCATTAGTTTAAGCAAATAAATATTTATATACTTTCATGGAAAGTCTACTTCGTCAGATCTGCTTAATATTATAATAAAAGCTATTTTATTAAATAGCATTGTTATTAGTATTAATCCTATTTGCTACGAAAGAGCTAAATTTTCGCTTGAAGACCTCACGCCCGTTTCGGACTTCAAGTGCCTGACAGGCGACCTGCCCCAATTTAAAATGACGTGTCAGTTGCCCTGCCCTATAAATTGCCAAGTATCTGATTGGTCGCCATGGAGCGATTGTTTGCCCGATATTTGCAGGCTGGAGAGGAACGGAACCAAGGAAGGTTGGATGATGTTGGATGATGATGTCTTTGTAGCATGTAATATGTATCTGTTTATGGCATGTAATATGTATCTGTTTGTAGCATGTCATATGTATCTGTTTGTAGCATGTAATATGTATCTGTTTGTGGCATGTAATATGTATCTGTTTGTGGCATGTAATATGTATCTGTTTGTGGCATGTAATATGTATCTGTTTGTGGCATGTAATATGTATCTGTTTGTAGCATGTAATATGTATCTGTTTGTGGCATGTAATATGTATCTGTTTGTGGCATGTAATATGTATCTGTTTGTGGCATGTAATATGTATCTGTTTGTGGCATGTAATATGTATCTGTTTGTGGCATGTAATATGTATCTGTTTGTGGCATGTAATATGTATCTGTTTGTGGCATGTAATATGTATCTGTTTGTGGCATGTAATATGTATCTGTTTGTGTAATGTAATCTGACTTTAGATAATTCTAGAGATCGTATTGCAATTTTGTATAATTTATGGCATTTCTTGACAAATCAGCTTGCGAATTTTTTTATTTTTGTAAACCAATTGTATTGATAGTCGGGGTTCGTCAAAGGGTTATAATAACACCTCACCAGAGAAACAATATTAATATTAATTGGTACAAGTGCTTGTCACGTGATATTGCAAATTTAACAATTTTTGTACTTATAAATTAATTTTTGTAGTCATCTTATAAAACAGATAGATATTAATTATTGCGTAATTCATCATCGCTATTGCTACCAATGATATGGTTGAACAGTCATTATTATTATAATAATCATAAGAATAATCATCACCATCATCGACATAACTTCTGCCACATCTGACGTTGAACTTTTTCATTCTATCATTAACTCGCCATAAATCAAAAAATTCTTTTCCATAAAATCTCTAACATCATGAGAATATATTGAAAGTAATTGAAATACGACTTATTGTTAATATAAATTATTGTTAATAATTGTTAATATAATAACGATTGTTAATATATCTTAACGATTCATCGGGCTTCATGATGCAGACGTCAATCTAAATATTTTCTCTTCTGCACTTGTTCATTGTTATGGAGTTGGTGCGAGGGAAGACAGCACACTTGTTTAACTTTATAAACAACTGAATGTCAGGCAAACAGCTGAAATAACTCATTCTTTATGACGACAGAATAGCGAACACAACTGAACACTGACGATGAACTCAGAATCGTTGATAATAACGACTTTTAAACTAGCGTCCATTCCATAACCAGATGCGTGAAATGATTAATATAATTGAATGTAAAATTAATGGTCGACAGTTTGTTCGTATATAGCAGGCACAATTTCGCATGCATACGGATGTGTCGTCTGAAATGTTATTTAACACAAATATTTTAATGTTAATCAAGCGATTTTCAATTGCACTTTTTAAGTATTTTTTAAAGAAGATTTTGTTTATCGCATCGCCATAAATCTAAACTTCATCTTGTACACTTTCTGAATCATTAACCATTCGATCAAATCAAAAAGCTGTGACAGCATCGGTTAAAGGTTATTGCATGATGGTGATATGATGTTAAATGATGTTGATATGATGCTAAATGATGTTGATATGATGTTAAATGATGTTGATATGATGTTAAATGATGTTGATATGATGTTAAATGATGTTGATATGATGTTAAATGATGTCGATATGATGTTAAATGATGTTGATACGATGTTGATATGATGATGATATGAAAGATACAACAAATGAAAAGTGAAAAATTAATACATCAAAACATAAACTCCACCCATCCACCTGGTTACTTCTTTCACGGCAAACATTCCACCATTTATGGGCTTCGGGCGGAGAAAAATTTATTCCAGGATCAAATTTAATCCTCCGTTCGTTAGAAGGCTCTTTGTTGACTTGTGTGTGAGTGCATCTGCCTCTAGCAGTAACTATTATTACTTGCTTAATTATTACTTCTCATTGGTGGTATTACTAACTTTTATTAGTAATAATACCACTCTCGGCAATAAGTTTGCTTGAATTCCTCTTTCAGAAGTAAATATTGGAGGCAGGTAATTGTAAATTATGAAGGACGATAATAAAGAGCGAGAAATAAACTGCTCACTTTTGTTTTATTCCAGTTTATTACTCGTGCGAAATTCATCAGCCTGTAATCCCCTGTAATGGATGGAAACATTCCTTCCACTGCGTTTTTTACTTTTCCACTTTGACACGCTCAGGCGCCTTTTTCGTCGTCGAACATTCGTTTAATTTTTTAGTTTGTGGCGGTTGCCTCGATTTTAATGCCTTTGTTCCTTACTTCCGCTTTGTTAACACCCCAATATCGCCCGGAGGTAGTTAAGCTAAGCTTTTTATTTTCTTTTCGGGCAATTTTCTGTCTTATTATTATTGCCATAAACTCGACAACTCTGCATTAGACTTGTTTGTCTTTGAAGAATTTTTGTACTTTCACGTTACTTCCAGTGGAAATTAATCCGCTGGACCGGCCGCAACAAATTGATGTTAAATCTCATCGACCGCTGTTAAAAACCTGGAAGGATGGAAGAGAAGAAGTGGAAGATGCATTTTCCGTCATCAATCGTCGTTACCAAGGAGCGTTAATGGGGGGTGGTGGCGTTTGTTTCGCCCCAAGTTCTTTGTCTCAATCAAATGCGGTAACGAACGCCTATTTTGAAGCTTTAAAGTAATCGGTAGTTTAATTTATCAATTTCGTCCGATAGAGACTTAAGCGATGTTTTCATCCATTCCTAGTGTTCGGCTATGTTTGTGTTTCACTTTGCCTCGATAGAAATTCTAAAGAATCAATGGATTGTAACTTTAATTCCATTCATTTTCATTCACTCGAAACGTAATTGCGTAATGCATTAAAGAGAAGGCATTTAATAACAATTAGGATGAACGCAAGCAAATAATAAATTCATTTATCGAAGGTTACAGGCGGAGAACACGAAAAGTCTTGAGGGAAGATAAATACGGGGACCTTTCATGCCCCCACCTCATCGAACTTCAACCCTGCATTTACTCACCCTGCTATTCTTGGGTGACCAGCAGCAGACCTGGGGAGTGCAGATTCAAATATTCTGACATGCAGTGTGGCGAAGGTACAAGAAATCGGAGCATCGAATGTGTCAGCATTTCAGGGGTTCGCTTCGTTAACTGGACTTTTATTTTATTACTGGCCATTATTTTCTAATATCAATAAAAAGGTTCACATTAAAAAACAATTTAAAGTAAAAAATTAATTAACAATTAATTTATTAATTTTAAATTAATATTTTAAGATTTAATTTTAAAGTTCATTTAAATTTAAAATCAATCAGGACGACGTGCCTCCACGATCATGCAGCGATCCTCGACCTTCGTCACTTGAGGTTTGTCACGTGGCCTGTGCCAATGATTGCGTCATTTCCGGTTGGAGTGAATGGTCGCCATGCTCGAGGAAATGTTCGTCGGGTCGTGGTTATGGACATCGAACTCGATTTAAGGAAGTTCTCGCTGTTTCGGGTCAAGGTGACATTCAATATTTATATTTCAAAAGTTATTATAACAATTTATTAATAAGTTCAATGTTATTATTTTACGAGCTATTATAATAAGTTATTACAGTTCAATTTATTTTTTAAAAAGTACTTTTCAATTCTAAGTTATTATAATTGCGCATTTAAAATTTGTAACTCGAAGCAGTTAATTTTATCAATAACCTTTTCACTTCATAGACGGTGTCTCATGTCCTCCGCACAGAATGTTGTTAGAAAAAGAAAGATGTTTTGAATTTTCCTGCCTCACTTATCACTGGAAGATAGGACCATGGGCCCCGTGCAGAGTTTCATCCAATTTCGTCTCAGCCTCATCAACCACCGATCACCCTGCTTCTGATCCTTCAAAGACCTGTGGTTCGGGTCATCAGTACCGTGAGGTCATCTGTGTCAAAACGCCATCCGGTGACAAAGTTGGTTCTAGAAAGTAGGTTTCATACCAGAGAGAGGAATTGCTAATTTTGTAAATTGAAATTAGAACTTTAAGCTTAATTCATTGTAAAAGGATGTTTGGGTTTTATTGGTAAATAGATTAGTTTTTTAGGCGAATGGGTAGCTTTCCTGCATGAAGCGGTAATAACAATAGTCGTTATGTGTCTTGTTTCCAACCCAGCCTGCACTGACAGGGGAGGGCGCTATATAAATGGTGAATCGATTAAGAAGTGCCTTAAGTCCAAATCAACTCAGTTATGCAACGGACTATAATCAAATAAATAAATAAATAAGAAGTGCCTTCACATCCTATCCGGATACATATCGCACTCAAAAAATCGGTTAAATCCAAAAAATAAAGAAGCAAATAGATGATAATTCAATGACTTAAATTAATAATTTCAACAATATTTAGGTGCCTGGGATTGAGTGATGCCATCCCAGTGAGCAACAGAAGTTGTACCTTGAAATGCCCCTCCGAATGTTTGGTCAGTAAGTTTGCCGAGTGGTCGCCATGTCCAGTTACTTGCATCTCAGGTAGAAGTTTTGCCAATAATTATGTAATGATTAATTAGCTTTTTATTCAACAATAAAATGAAAATAATAATTTGGGGAGACAAATCAGTATAAAAATAATAGTGTCATCAATGCTTAATAAGGAACTTATCAGAAGAAGGATTCAAATGGGGAGAATTAAGTGACTTCTTGATGATATGATAATGATGAATTAATTACTTTATTATATGAATAAATTATTGAAAAACAGTTAATAAATAAAATTAATTAAATCCAGACGATGCTGAATTTCTTCCAACTCAGACACGAATAAGGTTTATCGTAAGGTCACCCAACCCTGACCTTTCGTCGGTCACCAAATCCTGTCCACCTCTCATTGAAAACCGTCTATGCATGAACTTGCCTCGATGTCCAAACGTTCATTGGCAGGTGGTAACCAGGTGGAGCAGGTGTGTCTTGAGGACCTTGGACATGTGTGGTGACGGTCTAAGGAGCAGAGGTCATTAACTAAAATTATTATTTAACTAATTACTTTATTATACCAATTAACTTCACTCACCCAGTTCACGTGCGATAATAATGCATTACATATTTTGCAACATTTAATATAAAGAAGTATGATTTAAATAACTGTAATGCCGATCAGAATCTCTTTTCTTAGAACTTGAAACTATATTAAATAGCTTATATATATTAATATTAATATATGTGTTAAAAAAATATATGTATTTCATGAAAACTTATTCACAAGTAAAATGTATACTAAATGAAGAAATGAAATTCCTTCAGAAGTGCGATGCGTTTCAAACAAAAGAGAGACTGTCCCCTACGATGAATGCTTGGAAGCGGGACTCGGCAGAGGGCCTGACCGCATCCAGAGTTGCAAGATTGAATGCCAAGAAGAATCCCAACCAAGAATCAATCCAAGCGTTGACGACCTCTCCTCAGACACCTGGAGAGAACATTCCTGCCTCTTTTCCGTGTGGAATGAGTGGTCTGCTTGTTCAACAAGATGTGGAGGAACGAGAAGGAGAAGCAGAACTCTCGAATGTAAATTAATTTATTCAATTATTTATTTATTTATTTAATTCGTTCATTTATCGGACGGGCATGGCTGGATTGCTTAAACATGCGTGTAACACGTGCATGGATGTGTGATCAGTAATTAGATCGCTTATTGGCAAGAAATGCTACAGAGTTTAAGAAAAAACCTTATAAAATGGCTGTAATACGTTCACGGAATTTATTTACAAAATAATATTTTATTAATGTTGTTTTTATTTTACTTAAATTTCAAAATACCTCTAAGTCACAAAAATTCAAAACTTTGTGCCAAATCTAGCGATGTTAATTTATTCTTGTGATTTATCTTCTTGTCAGAATAAATTTCATATGAAACTAAAATTTTAGAGGATTTTATGCAAACCAAACATTTACAATAGTTACATAATTAAATAATATCGAATGTAGCATTCATTAGGTGATGAAATAATAATGAATATAAATTGCAACACAACAGACCCACAAGAATCTTCGAAACAAAGTGATTGTGACAATGTGAGGAGATTTCCTCTCGATGAAACTGAAAACTGCCCTGAATGTCCCCAGTATGAGGTCGTCATGGTTGGTTCTTGGTCCTCTTGCATCGTCGATGAAGACGACGAAACAGGTCAAATATTTGGTATTACTTCAATTTTATCATACCATTTCATTACTTTCATAAATATTTAAAGACCTAAATTAATTTAGCATATTAGTGATTAATAGTAATTACAAAACGTTGTTGCCATCATCAAATATTAAAGGAAAATCAGAATTCAAACTTCAAACGAGAAACTATGAAATTGCCTGAAGCGTTTATTTGTTGCAGATTTGGAGAATATTGGAGAATTTCAGAAAAACTTAAACCACGAAAGAATCACGAGAGCAGGACAAACGAAGGGTGAGAACAAATTCATGAATCTTTTGAGGCCCGGAAAAGGCTTTTGTGGAGCAGGGAGGAGGTACCATGCCCTCGCCTGCTCAGAAGATGGCGGGAAAACAAACGTGTCTGCGTCTGTGTGTGAAAGTGAAGGTGATTCAACAATGCATTCATTGTCTGAACATTTACACTTTTATCCATAAATATTATTAATACCTCAATATTTACACTTTTATCCATTATTATTATTAATATCTGAATATTTACGCTTTTATCCATAAATATTAATAATACCTGAATATTTACACTTTTATCCGTAAATATTGTAAATATTCATCGTTTACAACAAGATTTCGTCCAAGAAATGTGCTTCGTCCTCTGCCCACGTGATTGTAAGATGAGCGAGTGGAGTGAATGGAGTGAGTGCTCAACGAAGGAAAGATGTGGATCATGCATCAAATCACGATCAAGATACCTCGTAGAGTCAAGTCTTGATGGTGGAAGGGAATGCCCACAGTCCATTGTTAATGGAGAGGTAAGAACAGCTAAAATAGGATAAGACACGATAAGATAATACAATGGTCATACAACGCATACGACAAAGCATGAGATACAAAGGTATGCTAACGGAGATTCATATAGTCCTCTGTGATCATACCAAACATATAATAAAGTCATGTAATCAATCAATCAAGCAATCAATCAATCAATCAACAATCAATCAATCAATCAATCAATCAATCATCAATCAATCAATCATCAATCAATCAATCAATCAATCAATCAATCATCAATCAATCAATCAATCAATCAATCAATCAATCAATCAATCAATCAATCATCAATCATCAATCATCAATCAATCATCAATCAATCAATCAATCAATCAATCAACCATCAATCAATCAATCAATCAATCAATCAATCAATCAACCAATCAATCAATCAATCAATCAATCAATCAATCAATCAATCAATCAATCAATCAATCAAGCAAGCAAGCAAGCAAGCAATCAATAAATCAATCAATCAATCAATCAATCAATCAATCAATCAATCAATCAATCAAGCAATCAATCAATCAAGCAATCAATCAATCAATCAAGCAATCAATAAATCAATAAATCAATCAATCAATCAATCAATCATCATCAATCAATCAATCAATCAATCAATTAATCAATCAATCAATCAACCAATCAATCAATCAATCAATCAATCAATCAATCAAGCAAGCAATCAATCAATCATCAATCAATCAATCAATCAACCAACCAACCAATCAATCAATCAATCAATCAATCAATCAATCAATCGATCGAACGTAGGAGCAGCAAACAACATACGACCAGCTTCCCTGTGAGTCATACGAGTGGAGGGCGGGTGAATGGAGTTCTTGTGTTCCAATTTCTGGGAGGATTTCCACGTGTGATGAGGGACTCAGGTCCAGAGTGGTCAGGTAGGAATTGATGGAGATGAACAAATATTTTTAGAACTGTCATTAACTAAAGTTTATTTTATGATTTATTTCCTAATTTTCTCAATTCTGCTCTCGTTTTACATTTCTTTAAAAAGTTATTTTTATTTTTGTTTATAAGAGTTCTTTGAAACACTTCGAATACAATTAATTAAGGACCTCATTTTTTTTTCTGAGGAATATTTTCTTCGTGAACTAATAATAATTAATAAGTGTTTGGATTTTGTAACTAAAAATAATTTTATTGACATTTGAATTTTGTCAAGTAAAATAAAAGAAATAAATATTGTAATATTTGAAACAGGTGCTTAAAAGTTTCCACAAATGGTGAAGAGGAAGAGAAAGATGATAAACATTGTGACGTCATGATGAAGCCAGGTACATCCACCTATTGCCATCTTCCATGTCCTGGGCATTGTGTGGTTTCTCATTGGTCCACCTGGATTGGCTGTGAGGAGGTACGAGATTCGTTGAAGTTTTTATTATAAAAAATTATTAAGGTGGAATCCAGTGAGAATAAAATTTATTAAACAGTATTTGTTTTAAATGTCGTAACTAATAAATTAGTCATAAACGAATAAATTTATTGTGAACGTCAGGGTTGTGTTAGCGGCAAAAAGCGCAGACGATTCAGGACCGTGGTTCGACCACCCACCATACTGAGGGAGAAATCGTTCGGCTCGTGTCCTCACCTGGAGGAATTTGAGAGATGCCACAATCCTGACCTTCCCTTCTGCAAATCATTCAAGTGGAAAGTTGGTGAATGGGGTAACTGCCTCCCAGTTGGAATCAACTCCACCTGTGGAGAAGGCACGAGGACAAGACCGGTGGACTGCATCCGTGAAGGCGATGATGCCGTGGTGGCCTGGAGTTTCTGCAGAGGAAGAAGAGCTGAACATTCAAAGACTGAAAGATCACAAAATGTAAATGGGTTTAAAAATGGTTTATAATTTTATCACGTTTAACTCATAAATATTTATCATCTGTTTAATTCATAAATATTTATCATCGTGAATCAAGATTTTAAATTTCGCGGTTTCTATTTCAGGATGTTAAAACTGAAAATTACGGCTCTTCATTTCGGCCTGACACAGAAGGAAGTTGTCACATAGCATGTCCTGCCGATTGCATCATATCGGAATGGTTACCATGGCAGCTGTGCCCTCAAAGGGCTATAGGGCCTCAACCAGCTTACCAGAAGAGGGCGAGGTTGGTGGTTGTTCAACCCGAAAATGGGGGCAGACAGTGCGCCGAGGACGCCTTGAGACAAGTGAAAACATGTCCCTTCACTGAGTATTTCAGATGGACAACATCGGAGTGGTCAGAGTGTTTTGTGGAGGTTCATGGTCACTTGTTGAATTGTTAAATTCATTTATTAACGTGCTCTTTATTAATAAATTTATTAATTCAAGTTAATTTTATTGTTAAATGTATTAAGTCAAGTGTTTTTATTACTAAGTTTAAATAATAAAATATAAATCGTGTGATAGGTTTATTTAAAAACCGCCAATATTCATATATTTTAAAAATCTGTAGTAAGTATATTTTAAATTATTGTTCATATCTGAACTAGTGACATAATACTGTCAACTTATCGAAAATTTATAACGATAAATATTAAAAAATAAAAAAATTATAACGATAAATATTAAAAAATAAAAAAACATCGCCAAGTCAGGAAGATTCGTGCGGACATGGAGCTGAGTTTAGAAATGTAACTTGTCAATCATCGGAAGGTTCACGTGTTCATGAAGCACTTTGCGATCCAAACATGAAAAGTGGATTTCAGGTACTTTCAAATATGTTTTTAAAATGTGATGTTCATATTTGATACTTGAACATATTCATTCTCGGAGTATTTATTATTCTTTAAAAATATTTTCCCAATAACCTGTAATATTAACACTAATATTATTTGAATGTAATTAGAATAAGAATTTAACTTAACTGTGATATGATATGAACTAATATGAATTTATACATCAGACATCTCGTTCATGCCACGTGGCTTGTCCAGGCGACTGTTCAATTTCACCCTGGTCTCTATGGTCCCCCTGCAACAGACCCTGTCACTCTGAGTTGGGTGGGTGGATTGACCGCTTAGCATCAACAATCGATCGATGAATTTAGTTTCATTCCAGTGTTCTTACATTATTTTTTAGGAGACCAATGCAATCTGAACAAAATTGCAATGATGACTTTATTGCTCCACTGTTTATGATATTGGTTGTTACGTCATTCAATATTACAAAACATTTTGTTGTGTAATAACATTATCACAGTGATTATGTTATTGTCCTTAAAATTATATTGTTATCATTGAACTCATCAATAACTTATGTTTGTCAATTCCAGTGTTACCCATTAATTTTATTATCATTAATTTAACATTAAATTCTTTATTTATAAATTTAATCCTTGAGAAAAAATTATAAATAAAATTTGTAAACATTTGATTGCAGAAGGATTTCAAACGCGTAGCAGAGTTATAATCCGTGACGTCACGAGGAGGGATGGACTTGCATGCGATGATGATGATGATAATGATGACGGAAAGTTCATTGAGACTCGGCCCTGCTTTGGAGGCTACTGTCCAACATTTTCTTGGCAACTTCAGAGCGGCAACAACTCCACTGAGTTGGTTTGCAGAAGATCAGATGGACTCGTTGTTTATGGTGGAGGAATATATTTTTATATTTTATTATGGTGGAGGAATATATTTTTATATTTTATTATGGTGGAGGAATATATTTTTATATTTTATTATGGTGAAGAAAAATATTTTCATCATATCATCCAGTATTTGCTGTTATTTCTTTTAGGAGGTTTGATGAATTTGTGATTTCATAAAAAAATATAACAATTGTAAACGTGCTTAAATGTTTTTATGAATTTATTTGACCCGAATATTCTTTTTTTTTTTTAATTTAACAATTGTAAGTTTTAACTTTATTAATGTTAGAAATAATTTTTACCTTTTTGTTCGAGCGAAGCAATATCGCCATTATTATATTATCACCATTCAAGAATTAATAATCATTTTATAAATTCACAATTAATAATGATCACAACAATCTATTGACAGGAGCCTGCATTGAATCCCTGAAATCAGATGAGCACTCAGGTTGTGAGCAGGATTGTTCTCAGGTGCTTCATTCTCAATGCCACTCGACACTCCAACTGTGTACTTGCCTTCCAGGGTTCGAACCAGAGTACGAGATTGACAGACGGGAGGAGTGGTGGATGAATGACGTGATGGATGATGATAATGATGCTGACGATGATGGTGGTGATGATGATGATGTTTACCACTCCAACAACGAGAGGTGGCGTGGCAAAGTCGTGCCATCCCCAATGGCGCTCAGAAAGTGCACTGCTGTGCTGTTCAGTGAGATGCTGGCTATTGAAGGTTTGCGATTTGATTGATTAATATTTTGATCTTTAATCATTTCTTCACATTAAGATTCATTTGTGATTTAGTTACTTAAGTTTTAATGACTTATTAATTTGTTATTAAGTTATATTAATCATGAAATTTACTTTGATTTTACTTTGAAATTTTATAAAACTCTTCCTCATAAGATTTAAGTATTAAGTATTTGTTATTTTCAAATACTCAACACTTAATATTAAATCATATTATTTTGCAATAATAATAATAAATAACATCTTTAACAAGTAACATCAATAAAATATTTAATCATAAAATATTTCGACAAATGGTGACAACAGAGATGACATTAATTAGAATGGTAATTGAGCTAATGATGATGCTATTGATGAAGATGGTGATGGTGATGACGATGGTGACACTGACGATTATGATAATGACTATGACGACGACAATGGTGATGATGATGAGAAGTGAATTATTGAACAGGTGAGGAAATGTTTGAAGGTTCCTTGTGGTTGTACGTGTTACTGGTTTCATCGGTTGTTCTCATCTTGCTCTTCTTCCTCGTCCTGTTAGCTGTCAGGTTGTTGTTGTTGTTGTTGTTGTTAATTAATATCTTTTATTATTCCTACTATTATCGAGTGCGTCAGATGTTGAATGTTTTAGGGAAATTGTGATCAATAATATTATAATTATTGTTTTTATGATGTCATGTATCAGAAATGCATTACGATGACATCCATAGTTATTACTGCTAACAATTAATTTGATATAGTGATTATTATGTATTTACTCAATACATCAATCAAGCATCAGAACTGATACATATAAGTAATGCAACAACAACAACAACAACAACTTGTTTCATCAGAATTCTCTTTCACAAACCAAAGAATTTGGATGAATTAAAGAGGCAAACCACTGTGACCTACCTTCCTGGAGACTGTTACCATAACAACGTCGTTTATCTTGGCAACCAATCAGCATCACCACTCAACTTGTACACCACGCTTACTTCCACTCACCTCACGAAGCAGAAAAGTCAACCATGAACAAATGAGGTGAACTTTGAAGAAGAAAGATGATGATAACGATGATGATGATGACGATGATGATGATGACGATGATGATGATGATGATGACGATGATGATGATGACGATGATGATGATGACGAAGATCATGATGATGAAGTCTCAACAACAACATATCCGTAAAGTTGTTTCATCTTGAAAGACAAGGAATAAATCAGAATTTGTTAAAATTTTATTGAAAATTTGTTGAAAATAAAATCTCAAACTCCTACGTGTGTCAGCACAATTTTCTTTTTTAAAATAAAATATACAAATAACCATATATACAACGCATGAGATCGTGCGATCAATCGAATTGTACCCTTTCAGTTTGTGGAAGTTCAGTGATGGAATGAACAGGAATAGTAATAATAATTAATAATTACAACGTAATATTTACTATAATTACAAAGATGATAATAATAATAATAACACCACCACCATTGAAAACTGATATAGCAGGTGAGCGATAATGCGGCACGTGACCAAAGAAACCTAAACGGATGGAAGTGACGTGACATGGTAAAACTGTGGTGACGTGAAGTTGCCAAGAAACGAACTGTTGACAGTTGAGTTTGTTTGCCAAGGAATTTCATTCAAATTGAAGACGACAACACCGAGTGTGCTGGTCATGATAGTGATGACGACGAGACAAATCATCTTGAGGACGAATCCGACCTTCACCTTAAATATTCATCGTTTATTCAGTTCTAAGCAATCAGAATATACTTAGTAAGGTCGGTTTATATGATTTTTATTAATAACATTTATTGTTATTATTAACCATGTCTAGGGCATTGATAAATATTGTAATTTATACATTTTATATACTTACAATTACGCCAAACATATTAATATCCGTAGATTGAACTTACTTAATCAATAAATTCCACAGCAAGAACTCTTACCATGTCGATGACAGTTAAATGTCCATAAGCGAAGACAATGGCGTTGGAAGGAGCAGCCACGGGAAGCATGTAGGCGTACGAGGATGCTAATCCACTCGGAAACACGAAGAACAGTGGATTAATGCCGAAGTTCTCTGCCTGGTGGTTAGAAATTAAATTGATTAAGTAATATTTTATTAAGTGATAATTTATTATTATTATTTTAACAGCAAATCTACTTAATTAAATTACGATTTTACAACCATTAACAAAAAAAAATTTAAACCATGGCGATGAGTATTGGAGAAAAGAGAGCCATGACAGTGACATTGGCAATGATTTCTGTTATCATCGACACGATGACGGTAACGATGACTGCAGTCAGCCAGTGCGGCAATTGATTGAGACCATTCAGCTGGTCTGCTATCAGCTCGGAAAGTCCAGACGCCTTGAAAGCAGACGATAATAATTGCATCATTCGCTTCTTTCAGGTGCTAATCGCGTTAAAATGACGCTTTAAAAGCTGAAAACTTCAGGTAAAATTCAGGTGCTATTTATGGTTAGCCGACGTCGAAAGACACGCAAATCAGAGTTTATTGATGCAATAAACAAACAAGTTTAATTAAATATTTCTATTTAGTTTTTTTTTAATTAGAGTTTTTATTTAAGTAATTACAAAATCACCCTGCATCCTTCAGCCAAGACAAATCCACTGCCGATAAGCAGCAGAGGACCCCATGGAAGTCTTGTTGTTACTGTTTCCCAGTCCAACAGGGATGCAACTTTTTTGGCGTGTACTGCAGTTAATTAGGTTTCATTCATTCACATTATCAGTCTTTCTTCAAATTATTTTACTCGAATCCAACTATTGAACAGCAAACAAACTATTTCAAAGTCGATGCACAAATGATTATTGTAAAGCCTATGCTTTGTAACCTTCGATAACTTCATTCTTCTATGATTAAATAACATTTAGGATAATTCGTAATGAGGCTGTGGCACCCGTTGAAACTCTACTGAAGCATCGAATATGTTTCAAGTTAATACATAGCAATTATTTATTTATAATGTGCATTTACTTATTTCTATCTACATCTGTGCGAATCCTTTTTAAATAACTGTTAATACAAAACACACCATTTGGCTTCCTCCAGCACATGAAGTTAGGTTTTTCCATGGGAAGTACAAATAACAAAATGGACACCAACATCGCAGGAAAAGAATCAGTCACGTATCTGATTAAAAATGTATTTCATTGTATTTTCAAAACTCTAAAATATTCGATACGTCACGTCATGCGAAGTAAAATCATGTCGTATTATTTTCCCAATTTAATATTATAGAATATTTTAAGAACATGCTTTGATTGTAAATAATTTGTAATAATAATTTTCCAGCCACAAATCATGAATAAATTAAGTTGTATTTATGTGGTGAATGTTTAAAAATGATTCTTACCCATCCTGGAACAAGGAAGCGTATCCCGGTATGAATCCAGGGTCTCTCAATATCCAGAGCAGAACAAGCACCAACATCAGCACAACCATTAGTATTTCACCCAGCCTGATTTCACAAGTTGATAATTAATAATACGAAATTGTTAGATTTAATGAATATATTACAGGCTATTTTTCTTAATAATACCAGTTGATGGTTCTAGTGATAATTATCATGTTATCTAGTTAATAGTAATATTAATTATAATATAATAACGTGTAAATAGTAATAAGTTATATAATAATAACTAATAATATTTGTTGAGCTGTTATTTTGTACGTCAATATTAAACTTGACTGACTTCATTGGTCCCAATTTGTCGTATTCACTCCTTATGATTTCCTTCATCCGTTTTTGTTGTTCAATTGCTTTTTCGTCATTTTTGGATTTTGAGAAGACATTGATCGACCTATCAATTAATGAATTTAAAAATGCATTCAATTAATTTATTAAATTCATAATTTCTCAGTTTTTGACGACATCTTTTATGTGAAACTGTTAAAAAATGTTGAATTTTTAACTAGGACAGTGTCAATCATTTTAAAACGATCTATTAGTTATAGATAGATTATAGATATTATTATATATAGATTTATAGGTCTGAATATATTATAGCATGCGCTTCCTTAAGTTTGGCCCTTTGAGTTTACTCGAATTCATTTCATGATTTTGCTTTCTTATAACAAAGGCCTTGTTTGTTTAAGTCAAATAAAACTTAAAAAACCGCCAAAAATAATATAAATAGCGCATTATTTTTTATAATCCGCTAACCTTTCAGCAGAAAAATTTCAAGGCCAGAAAAATGCCAACCTCCATCCAAGAAAATAAATTTGAAGCCAGGCCCAGAGCACCAAAAGGCAGACAGCAGCATGTGGCAATCCAAAGAACAACCAGGAAGCATAAGTCAGAGGCGACTTTTGACCACGTTCTTCAAACGTCCTATCAATAATTAATTATTAATAATTAATAAATAAATAATTAAGTGCCACTTACTGAAGATTTTATCAAAGAATTCAAATTATTTTTTATTATTAATGTGCGATGAGTAAATTTGAGGACTTTGTAATATTATTGCTGTCGATATCATTATTGTTATTATTAATATTAGTAAGCCGATCAATCACTCTGGTGTTTCAGTCTGGAATGGATCCGTGGCAATAATAATCGAATCTGTATGCAACGTTCGACAGTAAATATACTTTGAAAGTCGATCAGTTAAACCGTGATGGTGTCAATTTAACATGCAACTAAAAACCACAAATATGTCCACTTAATTTAAAAATAACATGATATCATATTTACTTATAATCATAATTAATCTAAAACTTAAAGACAAAATTAAACTAATAAGTTCCAGGGACACGCCACCAACCTTCCGACTTCTTCAGCAACGAGCAAATTTGTCGTTGAACCCGTCAAAGTGGCAGTTCCTCCGACCAGGGACCCAAAAGCCACAGCCAAGGACAGCATTTTGGCAAAGTTCTGCATTTTCTTGTCATCGGAGATTTCTAGGATCGTGGGTGATTTCAAGTTGTTTGATGTTGTTGAAGGGTCCCAATCATTTCTTTCTAAAACATCCACTTCCATGATGCTGTTAGAGAACGCGTTCACAGTAATATTATTATTACCATTATTAGTGTCATCAATTGTATTTTAATATGAATATTAACATTAAAATTATTATCTTCTCAAATTAACAATGCTAATTACTGAGAAAAAGTAATATTGTTCTGAAATTTTGTGAAAATTTTTTTCATTATTAATAATAAACTCACGTTGTTCCCATCAATTCGAAGGCCTGGTTTTCATCTAAAGTGATTACATTATTTTAGAACTTCTCATTCACATTGCTTTCATTTATGTAAAGCACTTTATTGATTAAACATTATTTCTGATTGCCTAAATTACAAATTCAAATGAAAAACAAGTCATTACATGATTTTGGCTTTTCGTCATCCTTCTTGCAATTACAATTCACTCCATCCATCCCTTCATTTTCCTTGGAATTCTTTCCCTCTTCCGCGTCCAAGTGATTGTCGACTGTGAAAACGTTGTGTTTCTCTTTCGTCGATGTATTTGTTTCCATGCCTTTCCTGTACTGCGTGATGACCGCTTCCGCTGCTGGGAGCATCATTGAGGCCGTGGCTGTGTTGTTGATCCACATTGAAAGAAAACTCGTTGGTAGTAGGAATCCAATAAGGATCCTGCAATGAAAATAACTCGGTTGATGGGAATGGAAAGTTGAGGGCATCTCAATCATTACCTGGATGGAGTGGATCCAACCAGCAGTAGTATACCTGTACCAATTCGTTTGTGCAGGCCGACCCTTTCAATGGACAGAGCTATCATCAGTCCTCCCAAGAATATCATCGTTGTGTCCTGTTCAAATGGAATGTTTGTTTTCACGAAAATATTTATTTTAACTCTAAATTTTCGGTTATTTTATATTTTAGAAATTTCATTCCTTTCAAGCAACATTTTCATCAATAAATATATTAACAAATATAAACGTATTTAATATAATGTTTCATAATAACTTACATAATATAATAACAATAAATTTAATAAATTGTTGAAGTATTTCAGGGCAACGACATTAAGTCTCAGAAGACTACAAAACTAGAAAACGAAAAAGTCCAACCTGGAAATATAAGCTGGCAGTACGTTTGGCGTTCATGGTTCCCAGGCAAGGAAAGAGGATCATTGGAAGAAATCCAGTTATTGGCAACGGAAGAACTTCGAATATCCAGTAAACTCCCATCAAAGCGATTGTGTAACCGCATCTTGCTTGCTGTGAAAATTTAAGAAGTGGGTTAAAAAATTATTTAAAATATCAAGGGATTAAGAACCAACGGATTAAGATGGATCAGGATGAAAGTGATATAGATTGAAGACTTACTTCAGAATCAAAGAATATCAACAGAGGAGACAGAAAAAATGGAGCTATAAGGATGGTCAATGTTTTCCAAAATATTTTCGAGTCGCTAAAAATTGTCCGAATGACACTCATTTCGAGAAATATTTATTTTAAAACATGTGAGCCTAAATGTAAATAATGTATTTATTGTACTGCTTAATAATTAAAGTATTTTACGATTTCTTAATAAAACCTTTGCAGAATAATTAGATCTCAGCACACGTTTGATGCTCGACAATTGTATAATTGACAACGGCTTTTATCAAGGCATGATTGGTTTGATGCGCTAGAAAGAAAACTGCTGCTAAATGTTTCTTGATAAGATAACCAACCTATTCCTGGTAAAACTTCTTTAAATATCTTTTGAATATCAATAGATTTTGAGGGGATTTTCCTTTTGATATTCTAAGAAACATTCTTTCTAAAAATATTTTTGATAAATTAGTGATCAAAATAATGGAACTCTTTTACTTTAAAAATGCTTATCATTCAATTGTTACATGACATTTATATCTATGCATCTAGGTTTTAGACTTAACTGAGGACCCAGTTTAAAGTTAAAGGATCGATTAGAGTTATTTAATCAACGAATATTTGCTAATAATCAATATTACACCTTCATATTACAATTGAAATTGTAACTTAAATAAATATCTAATTATCAAAATAATCTAATAAATAATTAGTAAAAGTAATTAAATAATTTACAAAATTACAATCTTAAATATAATTAGAAAAGACCATCTCCTCCCCTCAATTATATTCTCAATTTTAAAAATTAAAATAACATCCCTTTATTCAAGGAAATCATTTCGGCTTTTCTAAAACTAGTTAAATATTTAATTACTGAATTACTTGTTACCGAATTTTGCCTCTGTTGAGTTGCATTCGTAAGAACGTTTTACTAAAAAGGCACTTCAACTTCAAGAGACTCAGTCTGGAATTGTGTACTATCATACACCATCTTGTTCTGATTGTAGCGTAGGTCAAAGGTTTCACTCCCGTAATCCATCATGGATGTTATGATTGTTCTATAGAGCTGAAGCAAGTAAAATTTGTTGGCTCGTCAGGATTTTCCGGCAGTAGCTCGCGTCACGTTGAGACGTTTCCGACATCTGACCTCAAGCCGTCTAAGCTTTCCAGTTCAGCTTCTCGTCAAGGATTTCACCCAGGAATGTAGTGGATGGAGTCATTAGGATTTGTTCCCTAGCTAAGCGCAGTGTTGTCCTGGGGGAATCCAACCTTGATTTATTATTATTAAAAACAACAAAAGCAAGATTTCTTAACAGAAATACGAAAACCGTTATTAGATAAAAACTTCTCTGTTCTGTCGAGCTGCCGTTGCATTCTGTGTCATGGTGGAGAGATTGCTGCCGATCGTCCAGAGGGCTATGTCGTCGGAGTACATAGACATCTTGATTACATTCTCTGACTGAGGCAGACCGTCGAGCATCACGATGAATAATAGAGGGCTTAGGACACTGCCTTGGGGTGTGCCATTGTCAAGGGTGTGGGGATTGGAAAAAGTCCCTCCGGCTTCCATTATTAGGTCTTGCAGGAAATCGTTGATCCACCGAAGCACTCTCCCTTTGGTGCTTAGTTCTAACAACCTTGCGATTATTCCTTCTCTCCACACCATGTCAAAGGCTTTTTCCAGATCTACGAAAACTCCAAGTGTCATCTGCTTTTTTTGAAAAAATGCTATGTCTTAAGTGATTCAAACCAGCTGATCTAAGCATCCCCTTCTTTTTCTAAAGCCAGCTTGATGAGGACTTATGAGGCCAAAATTCTCAAAATGCCATCTGAGTCTTGGTGCAATCACCCTCTCAAAGAGCTTGCAGAGAGAGGAAGTTAAGGTTATATGAGAAAGACTCTGAAAGGATAGGGACTAAAGTAGCTTTATTCCAGCAGGAGGGAAAACGTCCAGGATTGTTTTAATAAAGAAACAATGCTTTTGAAGCATGACGAAGGAAGTTTCCTTATCATTTCGTAATTAATTACATCTGGAACTAGGGAAGAGTTCACACATTTACCGAGTGCATCCATTATTTCAGAAGTTTCTATGGGACAGGACAGAGGAGAGTTGTCGTGGCGATAAAGATCGAGAGAGAGATTTTGCTTAATATTTGCAAAGTGAGGAGACAGATTTGTATTTCTGCTGGCGTAGCCAAAAATGTTTCCAAGGGTCTCAGCTTTGATGAAGTTGTCAATCGGAGACCCATTAGCAGAGGAGGTTGGAGGAATGCAAGTTCTTGAGAGTGTCAGTTCATGCTTTTGACGGTTCTCCAAAGAGTGCCCAGGTACGTTGACTTGTTAAAACTGGTACAAAATCTTAGCCAGCAATCTCTCTTGGCATTTTTGACAACCCTTTGCGCACGTCCCTTTGCCCTCTTATATTCCATGAAAACTTATCTGATATGCTGTAGCAGCATGTCTGGAACTGGATCTCTCTCACTGCAAGTTGAATGGGATGAACTTCCGTTAGACCTTCGTCAAAGAAAGCTCACCGCCAATCATGCAATTGGCTATTCCCATTAGTCCAATCAAGGAAAGTTACTTTGCTTCTGATTTAAGGTACTGCACCCCTTCTACTAGAAAATGAAAAAGACAAACCGGCCAAGCCCTTTTGAAACAGTGGCAGGACTCCTACCTGAGAGCACCCAAAAGAACATCAGAAGATCATTGGATGCCGAAGTTATCAGAGCACCATGGACACTGAAAAACCCCATATTCGACACCTCCATCCTGGCCATAGCGGCTGACGATCCCTTGAGGATGTTGGTTGATAGGGTGAAGATCGAAGAAATCGGTGACTCCAGCCTGCTATGCTAAACGGACGCATCCAAGATGAAAGACAAGGCAGGGATAAGGATCTTTATCCGTAAGAAGAGTGGAGCTTAGCATCAGGGCTTCACCCAAAAGCAGCATCTCTGCAACAGAATTAGCAGCCATCGAGGACTGCCTAATGCTGCTAAAATCCTCCTACCAGGGGGAGGACAAGAATATTGTGAAACTAAGCGATTGTCTTAGTATCTTCCAGTTCCTAAAACATTGAAACAATGCATACCATGATCCTGAAATTTATAGATTTTATCCTTGATTTCAGATTTCAAGGACCAAGACCAGAAAGTCACTCTCGTCTGGGTACCTGCTTACATAGGCATTCCAGTTAACAAGAATGCCGACACCCTGGCGAAGCTGGCGACAACTCGAGGCCAAATAGATCGCCAAATCCCAGCATCAAGGACGCCAAAATGATCGTCGCCCAGAAGGAATGTCCTATTCAAGAAATCCTCAGGCGGAACATCAGGTCAAAGCTCAAGATACAGACACTGAATTTGAGAAATATGCTTAGCAATTACGCTAGGATAGATCTCATTTAGCAGTGGGTTCAAGAAAAGAGAAGAAATATGATGTAGACTGATTGATCTGAGTGTACATAAAACTCTGTGTACATATAATTTAAGAACATATTTTTTTTGTCATCGATGTACCTGTTTTTATGTTTTTGCCCTCGTCCTAATCATTTATTAATGAAATGGACGTTAATAAACAACCAACCATCAAGAGGCTCAAGTTTAAAAAAATTAAGTAAAAATATTACCACAGTCAAGGTCGGGTAAAATTCTTGTTGAAGTGATTTGAAATCATAATCAGCATCTGACATCGAATTCAAAATCATTTACTAAAGTGTCTTATTACTCTTCAAGGTCAAAATAATTTTATTCTAAAAACGAAATTTAAGTTTAACAAACACTTTTTTCAACACAATTTCAAGACTTTAACATAATCATTTAACTACATGTTTATTAGATCAATTTATTAATGTTTAAAAGCAAAAGTTTCGTAATTCATTTAGTCCGTCGAGGAATCTCACTCAGTCCCTCGCAACTAGTATATAATATCTCGACAGGAGCTGATGACGGTAGCATGGTATTCTACCTTAAGAATACTTTTGTAACTATGTTTATTCAAGACAAGAGAAAGTAGTGTCAGCATCAGATAAGTAATTCATCATGTTTCACCGAATACTGTTGGTCTTGTTGGCCGTATAGACAAAACTGTGATTCACAGTGTTTTATAATTAAAACCAGCAACCGAATTATAGAAGCAGTCGTTCATAATTCTAAATCGCATTTAAAAGTTCAAGAAGTTCGTAGCTAGAAAAGACTTTTTTTTATTGAAAGAAAACTGTGTCATGTCACATGATTCATGTGAGTCACTGTACTGATTAAGTGAAGATCAACTTTGTATAATGATTACAACAATTTTTGTATACTTTTTCGATGAATTCACTAAAAGTTGAATGTTAAAAATTTAATTATTCTCGCAGGAGATTTTTTTTTAAACAAAATTTTCAAGGAAATTGAAAAATCATTGCACTTTGTTCACCGAGAAGTAACAAATTCAAATTTAAATGACAAAAATCTGCAAGAGACTGACATAAGTTTCAAAAAGTTAGTAAATTAGTTTTAATTACTCACTAATGTGCAGTAATAAGTTAGTAAAAGTTTTTATTTCAAATTGTTTCAAGCGAATAATTACAAAGTTCTTGAAATAAAGTTGATGTTTTGTTATCAAGTTCACCCCACGTCCAGTTCATATGACTACAGAAATGTCAATAAAACCTTTGTCCTACCGACAAAGAAGCGGAAATATTTACAAATGAAAAGAGAAGGACTATTTAAGCTCTTAAAATCAGCATTTGTAAAACGAGATAAGATGGTTAGGACCATCAGTCGCATATTTATAACAATATTTCCCCAGTTTTGGGAATCAGTTTTTGGTGATAACGAATGGTGAAACGGAAGTCAATGAAGCATCAGAATGGAAATGAGATCAAAAATTAGTCTCATTTGTTGAGTTTTACACAGGAGCCTTTGTTACCATGGTGTTATTCCAGGGCGTTTCGTGGAGATTAAAGAGAGGAACACCCCACGTATTAATGCCGAGAGTAACAACAAGGATGCACAAGCAGTTCATGATGAAGCCCACTTTCACCTGCAAATGAAAGCAATTTGTTTTGATTATTAACTTTTGTAAGTCTTTGGCAAATAACCTAGGTATTTCTAACTGAAATAAACAATTTACAGCTTAACTGCTGTTTTTATTGTTTAATTAACAATTAGAAAATTAAGCAAATGTTGCGGCATTATGTCGAAATTTGAAATCAATTCAACCACGCATCACCATATCAATCTTATTATGTAAAATTGACTTACCATGTCAATGACTTTCAAATGACCAAACGAAAACACGATGGCATTTGGAGGTGTTGCTATTGGCAACATAAATGCGTATGAAGCGGCCATACCGACGGGCAGCATGAGATAGAGAGGGTTTATTCCAATGTCTCTTGTCTGATTGATAACATATAATAACATAAAAATTATTTCCGCTTGTATTTCGTGCAAAGTTTAAAAATTCAAGAAAGTTCAAGTTACTTTTTAAAAATAGATAAAAATGCGTCCATTTAAAAGTCCATTAAATTAAAAAGTTTTAATTAACCTCGCCATCAAATTACATATGCCTTATGTATCCGAATATGATGTGAAGGCCCTTCTTAATCGATCCACCATTTATTTAACGCTCCTACCCGAGGGCGGTCCATGGCGGTGCGAGCACATAACGACTGCTGTTTTCACCGCCGTAAGCAACCCTCTGAGCCAACTCGCATACCAATCAATATATAACGTCTCATAATATTAACAAAAGATAACTATTAAATATATAATACATGTAAGTACACAAATGCATGTAATGCACTTAACGTATTATATAATAATACTAAGTCCATCTTACCATGGCCTCCAATATGGGAAGGAAGAGAGCAACCACAGCAGTGTTGGACATGATTTCCGTGATGAAGGACATGATGATAGTGATTATGAGAGCGATGACCCACGTGTCCAAATTTGCAAGACCTATCAGCTGATTGCCCACAAAATTTGAAAGTCCGGATCGCTGTCAAGAAAGTCTCAAATGTCGAATCTAATAGAAACTGACAGCTTAATCGTTCTTAGATATAATTTTACAAAGAAACAAATAATAATTTATTTGCGTAATTAGAGTAAAACCTTTAAATATATTTCGTACAATTACAAATTTATAATTTCTATATTAAATAAAAGCAAGTACTTGGCATCCTTCAGCCAACGCAAATCCTCCTCCAAGCAGCAGAATTGGCCCCCACGGCATCTTTGTGCTCACAAGATTCCAATTCAACAAAGCTGGTACGCTCTGAGCTCTTTCTGAAATGAATAAACATTTTTACAATTACGAACGTCAGTGTCAATACTTACATTTGATTTGTTAAGCTGGAATAATTAATAGTGCTACTCTCGTAACGTCTGTTTTACAACCGATTTATATTGAAAAATATCAACCGAAAATTCAAACAAAAATAATGGAGACTAATAACATTAAAGTAAAATTTGTTCATAAAAATATGAACAACCAACAAACATTTAAGAAGATCATAAGTACCCGATCTATCTCTGAGGCAGAGCCACTGAGGTTTTTCAGAAGGAAATGCAAAAAGAACAACTGCTATCAAAATGGCTGGAGTTGCATCTGTGACGTAACTTAAAGGTTGGGAAGTAATGTTCTTATTAATTTCGATATTTAAAAGGTTGCTAAAAAGTCATATTTATATAAAAATTATTATTAACAATTTATTATTATTATTAATTAGTTATTATTAATAATGATATGACGAGAGCATAAATATAAAATGAATATAATAAATTATATTACAAAACAATAACGAAATAGTCGAAAAGTATCGTAAGCTATAGTTGTATTTTAAACCATTGTTTTAAAAAAAATTAACTTAAGCTCACCCTTCTTTGAAAAGTTGGGCATACCCAGGTACAAATCCTGGAGCTCTGGTCAGCCACAAAATAACCATCACTATCAGCAACACTCCACAAGCCACTTCTCCAAACCTGCAATAACATTTTAATCATGACCTTTATAATATTTTTTAACTGAATAAATTAACTACAATAATCAGAATTGAATAATATAGTGGTCATAAGAATACAAAAATTTATCATCGCTTGTAATATCTTTGGCAGGTACTTCTGCTTTATCACTCTTCATTTTTTGTTCGTGGAAATAATGTTTAGATTCTACGTAGTAAGTTTTCCTGCGAAAAGCAGATATCAAGTACAAATGTGATTGTTCAAGCAAAAGGTAAAAAGTCATTTATATTTTCTTCCCTGAAGACTGAAAAATAATTTTAAATAATAAAAACATGGGAATCTGAGTGATCAATTGGACCTGTCATATCGTAATATTTAAAGAGAGATGTTGGTGAGTACAGTAGTACATTTTACAAGCAGTAATTGAAATGAAAGGAATGGTTAAAACATCGCGAGACGGAAACTTTTCAGAAAGTTCAACTTTGATGGGTTTGTTCGGTCACATCGAAGAACTGATCTCATTATGAAAGTTCAACAGGCATCAGTTAAATAATAATAATAATTATGTTTTATCAATATTTGGTTTCAAGTTATCAGCTCCTTTTCGAGACGATTATGAGGTTAAAACCGAGTAATTCTATATTTTTTCTTTTTATTTGCCGGAAGATCTCTTGTTTCGAAATAAATAAAAAAATCTGCGCTGAAAACACGTTATACGGTGTCATTCAAAAAATCATGCAGTGTCATCCAATGCCACGCAACACCAATGAAGCAAAACAACTTTCAGTTGCCCGCATTCAACAGATGTTAATAGATTTTTTTTAAATGCTCTTAAATTCATCAATTCAAAACTCACTTCAACTTTCCCAATTTTTCGTATTCTCTTTTCATGATAATCTTCAACGCTTTTTCTTGAGATGCAAAATCTTCGTCTCGTTTGCATGTAAATGATCTGAAATATAATTTCTATTTTAAACAGGATTTTCTAAGAAAGCTCCGAGAACTATTATCAAAATTGTCTTAAACAAAATTGTCAAGAATAAGACATCGAATGCTATTTGAGATAGGATTGTGCGATTTATAAAAATAAAAGAGATATTTTTAATCACCTCCAGCCCAGGAAATAAAACTGAAGCCACACCCATAATATTAATCCACAAATCAGTGAGTGTGGGAGTCCAAAAAACAGCCAACTTGCATAATTCAGAGGAGCAGAACTTCCGTAGATCCTGGTAGTTTTTAAATTCAAATTATATTCTGTTGTTATGCACTTGTTAAATTATCATACATAAATTATTATATAATTATAACAAAAAAAATTTTTTGTACCTGATTAAGTAACATGCACTCATGTTAAGGAACAAACGAATGAATTAATGAATGAATTTAGACTTCGAATGATCGAATTGTCCCCAACCTTCCCGCTGCTTCGGCCACCAAGAGATTCGTCGGTGATCCTGTCAGGGTTGCCGTCCCTCCGATGTTGGACGAGTATGCAACTGCAAGACTCAACATTTTCGACAGATTACGTAACTTCTTTTCTTCTGCTTTGTCCAATTCGACGCCTACGATTTCATCAAATTCGACGTCGTCTGCTTGCGAGTTTTCCAATGCTATTGCATAAACATCGGTGTTGTTGTTTGGCTCGCTAGAATGGGCTTTGGACGGGTCAGAGTAGTTGTAATGGCGTGAGAAAACGTCTCCATTTAGATTTTTGTTTCTTGTGATCACGTCTTGTTTTCTGTTTGGTTGGTGATCGACGTTTTAATCCCAAGGTCGAAGGATTATGATTTGAATTAATGAAACCGCTATGATGATCTTATCTCGGAAATATTTCATCCAAGTGAGCAATCAAATCGACACTTGTGAAACAAGAGTCATAAGGCAACTTCAGCCTTAATGTATTTATACAAGCGGACACTTTTATAAGCAATATCCGCCATCAATTCAAGTTGGCAGTGAAAACAAGAGTTATAACGTAATAAACTCCGAAAATACTTACAACAAACATCCGATAGTTTTCAACGTATTTTATAAATATTCGTGCATAAAATGTTTGGCTCTTACCCAAATTGAAGATTGGAGTCGTTATGGTCGTAGGCCAAATTTCTCACTGAAATATGAAACACATCTGTAAAACCATCAGCTTTTAATCGAAATGCTATTTAAAAATAAAACTTAAATGAAGCCTTTGTAACATTTTAAGTAGGCCAATTACGTATGAATAAGGCGAATGCACGTAATACAAGTGTGGTTGTAACATTATTTCCTTACGAATTTCAATTTCACATCGACATAATAATTTAGCTAAAGATTATTAAAAGTTTTGCAATATTTGTAAATAAGTAACTTATACGAATAAATAACAGGCATGAAACGCGCTCATTTTTTTGTAACAAATCCATGCCTTACCGAACATTTTTCATAGATATTTGTCAATTATTCTATAAAAAAGAATTAAACATGAAACTTTAAGAATCAGTAGCAGCGTTTTATCTTCGCAAATTGTCAAGAGTCATTTGGTTGCAGATAACCAAAATAAATATTTTTGTTTACTTAAGATTAACTTAAGTTTTAAACAATAAGTGGATCAGAGTCACAGCATGAAGAGAAGATACAAACTTCATATTACTTAACAAGTTCAAAGGTGAAATCAATCAAGGAAAGTCGGTCTAAAAATATAATAAAGCATCGACAAGTAAACCCGAAAAAAATAAATACAGCATAAAACAAATGTAGGAAAACGCTAAAAGTATTTCTTGACAAACTACCTTAATTATACGGAAGCAACGTTTAATGAAAGATATTAAGGCATTTGAAAAGGTTCAAAAGACGATACCAATGAAGTAACATCGATAATATTGATAGTGTTGCTCAAGGGTTTCACGAAGAAAAGTAAAAATTGAACTCATTGCTACGACCTCGAAGGGAAGGACTTGTAACACTGCTACATCACTAAGATACAGCATGATATGATATCAATAATATACCACAAATGGATGCTGACCCAGAGTTGATTATATCATTAATAATATTTTAATAATATTGTGTATATAATATAGCGATAGATGATATAATAATTATTGTTAAAATTATTATTACTACAATAATTTTCTTATTTTTAGTAAATATAAAAGTCATCGTTTAGCTAAAAATAACAAGATATATAGAGTTGATTACGAGCTCATAATGTGTTGAAATTGCAAATCCTTACTTAATCAGTTTAATTTTCTGCGAAACTCAAACATTTTTATGGTTTTACTACTCCTTCAAACTTTGAAAATTTCCTTGTTCAGAGTTCTTGTTAAAGGTTCATTAACATGATTTCAAGTGTTGTTACAATTTCTGAGGAGAGATTATGAAAATCCTCTTGAATTGCAAATGATTCAATTCGCAACAATTCGTAAAATTCAAAGCACCTCCTTCCACGGGAGTGATGATGACCTCAATTGATTCCACGAATCCATTTTCTTGACGGTCTCTGAATTAAGAATAATTTAAGAGATTTAAAAAACCTTTTAGAATTTATTAAGTAATTTATATTTTATAATTAATTTATTATTAGTAATGTTTATTTAGTAACCTAAAGGAAAAACTGAATAATTGTCATTAAATGATGATTTAGGATCCTGGATGCTAACATATAAATCTAAAATTTCAAGAATTTTTACTAAATTAAATATTTTAACAAAATACACTGTGTTGCCAGAAATACAGCATGATAATTATGAGATATTTCTGGAATGCTTATTTTATGAGTTTTATATTGAGATGCGTTATATGGGTTATAAACCATAAAATTTACAATCAGCATTAACTATTAATATTAACGTCCGTTGAATTACAAGATTATTTGGGGCGGATCAATTCCAAAACCGTTCCCTCTTTTGCTGCAATAACGGGTCAAACGTTGAGGAGGAGCCTGGATCAACCGAAACATCCTTCATCCAGAAACCAGTTTTACACCAACATACTGCCCTGGGGATCTAGAAAAACTAGTAACCTATGGCTAGCCAGGCCGTCATATTTGTCATTTCATCAACTTTTATGTGACTATTGATAGTCCACAAACATTCGTGGTAAATATAATTTATTAAAAATACTATGAAATCCAAAATCAGCAAATAATAAAGGCATCATTAAAGCGATTAAAACGCAAAACTACTAAAATCACCTCAATTTGTATTTTCAATTCTTACCTATTCCTTGTGAGTTTTGATTTTTTCATGCCAAGCCTCATTTGATTTGCCACAGCTTCAACAGCTGGTATCATCATTGAAGTTGTTGCCGTGTTACTTATCCACATGGAGAGGAACCAGGCAGGAAGCATGAAGCCCATCAGAATTCTGAATAATTAAGTAGCCACTAAGTAATTACATTACTAAAGCTTGAATATTATACAGCCAACGACAACAACACGTACCTAGAAGGTGTAGCACCTATTTTGACTAATATTCCTGTACCTAATCTTCTGTGCAAGTCAACATTTTCTATGGCAAGTGCCATCATAAGACCAGCTACGAACGTTAGCGTTGTATCCTGTGTAGATGAATAATTGCGTTAATATGAATAAATAACAAATTAATCATAAATTTATTCGTGATTAGAGTGAGTGCATTATGTTTTACAAAGCAATTTTACTTAATTATTTATTTTATGCGCCAAAATATTCATTAAATTAATATAAATTAAAGGAACTTTGTCTACCTCGATCAATCAATCTATACGTACGAGCAAAACTGAATCAAACACCATAAACAATTAAATAAATGCAGTCGACGTTCAGAAAAAAGACGAGAAGTACCGTAGAAAGACAGTCAACGCCCTCAAAGGTGAACATTGCGAAGTAACATTTGCTTCACTTAAAAAATCACTTATCAACCTCAAAAAAAATTCATTAATGAACACCTGAATATAAAATCTGGCAACGTCCTTGCCCTTCATGATCCCCAGTACAGGATACAAAACTACGGGGAGAAGTGCCGTAACTGGTAGAGGTAAAGCTTCTGTGATCCAGAAAATAGCCATGACAACGACCGTGTAAGCGCACCTGGATTCCTAAAAAAGAAAAACAAACTTGAGACATCATTGTGAATTCTCGAAATTTTAATAAAAATTTTTGGAATTTATTTAGTTAAAAAGGACCTCTTAAAATGTACTGCCTGCTCATTTCTCTTCAAAGTGCATGAGGTTTCATATTTTTGGATTAACACATACAGTAGCAAGCAAGTAAGCAGTTTTGCACTTATTGAAGCTTAACAATGAAAACTCTAAACTTTTTTGTTGTCTTACAAAATGTTAAATTTATTGGCAAGTAATGTTATAAAAATATCATTATTATGTTATTATGTTATTGCAAGCAATCACATTATCATATTATGAATTTTAGATAGTAAATAACTCGTGCACTGTTGGTTTGAGAAGCACAGGTAAAAAAATAAAATATAACATAATGAATATAACTATAAAAATGCATTAGAAAATATATAACATTATTATCATTATTATTATTATTATCATAATTGATAATGATTGTAATTATTAATATTATTATTATTATTATTATTATTATTATTATTATTCTGCTAAACTGCAAACATCGGGTTTGTATTACTTTGGTTTGTTTAATGCATTATAAAATGAATGAGTTTCCACTCGAACTTAATGAACTCACCAATCCATCGATGGCTAAAATCAAAGGCAGAAAGACAATCGGAGTGAGAATGATGACCAAACTTCTCCAGAATACCTTGAGATCGTGAAGGAAAGTAAAAAACATGATGCTTTACGATTTGAATTGTCTGGATTTCTTCTATTTCTTCTAATTGATCTCCAACAAACTAAGTCTCGGGGAAGAATTTGCGCCTATAATTTCTTCCCAATGACTAGAAGTTAAATTTTCAGAAGTTCAAAAGTAACTTCAAACTATCACTTTCAAGAAGCAAAAATTCTTAATAGCTAGATTTCTACTTGAGAATTTTTCGAAGGTAAGCTATTTATAAGGAAGGTAGGCTATTCATAAAGAAATCTTTCTGAGAACGTTCAATGGGTTTAATGACACCATGCTGCTCCTACTATAGCGCGGCTAGCAAAATGCGTGATAAAAAAATGTTGGTCCTTAAAATGCCTTGTCAGAATTTGTTAAGCTTTTAATGCAATATTTTTCAATTTCACGAATTTAATTGGTTTAACAATTTGTTTAAAATTTTGACTAAACTTACAAATATTTAAATAGTTACTGCTAAATGCATTATATCTAAAGTTTTCAAATTTTTGATTGCTTAAATGAAAATGTCTCACTTTTAATGTTTATTTTTATTTCTTCATATATAGTATAGATGAACTTGACTTTTGTCTAAAGTCAACAGAGTTTAAGTGTTATTGTAGCAGTTCATTAACAAATGTTTGTTTGTTGGATGTTTGAGAAAATTCTTGTGTTTTTTTTTAAATTATGGTTTTACCGTTCAATAAATAAAAAATATCCGTATTTTGTAACCATTCTACCAAAACACTTCATGATATACTAGTGGAACCCCTTCATCGAATCATCACAATTGGGGTGAGAGCCGAATAATAATTTTAAATAATTTACATTTTTTTTTAACAAACTCCCTATAGAACAAGCAATTTATTGAAAGATCGTCATTGACATTTTCGAGTTCTGTTGTGGGATATAATACGTAGTATTTAAGAATGCTTTTGCTCTTCAATCCTTAAGTTCACAAGTTAACTTTTTATTAATTTTGTTTATTTGTAAGTCATTTTTATTTATAATGACAATCAAACATCGTTTAAAAATATAAAGAAAATGTTTTATTTAACATAGAATGACTTGGACTGAAACGCCTTCTTAGAAATTATTCATATTAACTCAGGAATTAAATCGGCTTTTTTAATGAAACAATAACACGGATAATAACACGAACATTTGTTTGTCTTCTGGTTCTCGGAAACTAATGACTAATATTTGCACCATAATTCGGTTTCTTTGTGTTTTATTCAAATTTGATTGACATTCACCTTCGAAGATTCAAAGTCAACAGATTGTTTATTCGTCAACTTATTGTTTGGTTGTTTGCCTCAATTGAAAGTCACTTAAAATGGTAAAAATAATCTGTGTTTTAATTTAAATACTATTATGCAGAGGAACACTCGAATGGCAAATACAAAATTAAAACTATTAAGATAAATTTGGATAAAGAAAATAAAGTTGTTAATTTTATTTATTCTTTAACATTTAAGAGTTAAATTAAAATTTTATTTAGAATACAATTTATAATATTATAAGTTCAAGATAAGTTTCCGCATTTGAAAACAATATTTGTGACTATTACTTTGATCAGATTTTTTTAACTACTACCAAAATGTAGTTATAAAGAGAAGAATGAATATAATCAGAGAATAGAGTTTTTAAAAATCAATTTAGAAAAAACCCTGATTGGGAAAAATGGATGTCATTTTTCGATTCCAGTGTTGTCATTTCATTGCTACTAAGCATGGAACTTTCTTCCGTTTCCTCGGATTTATGATGGTTTTCGAAAGTTCGGAGCAAAAATATAATCGATTGATCGGATTTTGTTTGGAAATTCGATTGTAGTCGGTTTTCCGAAAAAACTTATGTTAATAAAAAAAAATGTATTAATAATTCTATTTTACGTTTATGGTCCAGAGACATGCAAAGCTTTTTGGTTTAAAATAAGTATGTTTGCTTCACATTTATTCCCATTTTGCTTGTGGTGGCATGCCTCTTAGTGATCATCTCCCTCGGACTTACTTTATTAAGCTAGAGAGTAAAGCTGAGGCCAGTTGTAATAAATGTGAGCAGATTTTACTAAAATTAGTTTAGAGCAGGGGGTCTCCAAACTTTTCAGCCCGAGGGTCTCATTAACTGCCAAACAGCAGTTTGGGGGCCGACTACACGCTCGACGCCCAAATAAAAAAGAATCAAAACATAGATGTTGTTTTTAATTATTTATTGAATATTATTTTATTCAATTACTATTTAACAACACATTGATATGCTAAACATGAACATAAGTGGAAATGATATTTGCACCCAAAGCTACATTTTTAAATTGTTTCGACTTTCCTGGGCAAAGTTCCTCAGCCACCTCCAACAAACATTCCATCACTACTTCGCCATCATCAAAGTGGCCCATCTCTCATCTGTCATTTGCTCAACTTTCAACATCTCACATTTTTTACAGTTAAGGTAGACACTCTCAATGAGCCAAAAAAAAGTTATTTAAAGGCCCTGCTTGAAGAAATTACAGCAAGAATTCCAATGTATGAAAAATGTGTTGACTTTCTGAGATTTGCACATCTTGTTATACGTGTTCAAATGTTGGCTTCAATTAATAATACCACTAATGCTCTTAAAGCCCGGGGAAGAAAAAAGTTCGATGCATTAATTTTAGTGGTGTTATTTCCGAATATGCTAGAACTTTCGGGTTAGATTTCCGAACAACGAAGTCCCATGTTTAATTGTTACATCGTAGCTGAAAATAGAAAAACCCGAAAGACTCTAAATAACACAAAATACCTCAACAAAACGTGCTAAATGCGATTAGCTGTGATTCCAATGTTTGTACTTCATTTGCGTCATGTCGTAGAAATCTCGAGACATCTACACCTCTCTTAAATTCAATTTCACAAATTCTTTTCTCAAGTTTTAGCCAATATCAAAGAAAATTAGCATCTTGTGAGTGTTGAAGTTAATGTCTACTGACTGCATGTGAGTTGGCAGCACCAGCTTTGAAAAGATTTAAAAATTAATTTTTTAAATACAAAATTTCTTAAATCAGCGTATTAAAGTTTTAAACATGTTTAACATTAACTACAACTTTATGCAGAATTTAATTATTTAAATATCTGTTATTGGTTTATACTTCTCTCCCAACTTTTTTTTTATTGTTTAGCAATTCTTCAACATAATTTCTTATAAAAAGCAGCAAATATATTTTTTAAAATAACTTTTGAAATATCAAGCAATTATATGTATGGTTCTATTAACATATAAGTATATAATATTAAAATGCTAACAATAAATGTAATGCTCTTTCAGTTTGCTGTGTTAGAGATTTCCAGGCACTCCATACTAATATAATTCTGGAAGATTCACACACTGTACTTGTGATGACACACAAGAAAATGCAGTAGAAGAATAGCGGGCAACAGAAACTCTACATGATTTATCTTTTCATTTACCAGCTTCTTAAAACGAATGTTGAATTCCTACTTAATCGTTTGCATGACACATCAGTAAAACGTCTTCTTGCACGATTGTACAGTACCAGATTTAGGCGGGAGGATCCTCCACCACCAACCAAAGAAACCTTTTTTTGTTTGGCAGTGGGAACAACAGGACAGGCACTTAGGCTAGTGGCCTCCGCCCGGGTAAATCCCAGATAGATAAACAGTACATTTACAGCGATGTCACAAAATAATGGATCTAAAAAAATCCAGATTTTCATATTTGAATTGATTTACTGTTGCTTGTATTGAAAAGAAAACTCAGTGTATAGTATTAGATGACAATTAAAGATTAAAGCGACAAAATTTAGTGTGATTCATTTACATATGAGTTTACATTCGTATTTACATATGAGTCACATGCAAAAGTTAAGTTATTAATTATTAAATCCAGCTATTGGTTAAAAAGGTTCATGTCATCCTTACACAATAATTAATTTAAAAGTTAATAATTTTACGGTTCAAGTAATTCAGATTCATACGACCAATAGTTTTATAAAATTAGTAGTTATATCTGATTAAACACATTTGTCTGAGTTCTCAACTTTATTAATGAGATGCATCCGTCAACTTCATCCGTCAACTAAAAGTCACGAAAGACGATTTATTTTAATACGAAATTATGGAGGAATTAATTGCAAGCTGCTAATTGCTACATCCTTTTGCAGCAGTTTCATACGATGAACCGATAATTCATTTTCTTCTAGAAGGAATAAGCTGTCACAATACGTCCTTTTTCTTAAGTTGACTGATATTCAGTGGATCATTATTTCGTTTATGCCGTGTTTTTTTCGATTAAGAAAATAAAAACAGAATAATTACAAGTATGATTAGTCACGTCAGACTTTGCACACTTTTAGTCTGGGTTGCTTGTATTTTCATGGCAAAGAAAGGATCATGTTTGGGTAATTTCTTTTTTATATGAATCTATCCCCTAACTTCAAATTAAAATGATTAAAACTTGAAAATTAAAAATCATTTGACGATTAAAAAAACCTCTTCGTTTGAATTCCATTTAATAAATTATTAAGCAACATATTTCTTAACAGTTTGCTCAGGGACAAGAAATGGCCTAAGTGCGAGCATCCGTAACACTGTAGATGTTCACATGAAACACTACGCCAACTGCACTGTCATCAACAACAATGTGGAAATAAATTTCTTCGAAGGATCACATCCAGATACTTCTTTCCTCGATTCGATTGAAGAGGCAAGGATTGAACGTCAACTTCTGAATATCTGTGAAACTACTTTTAATATTTCTTAACAAATTACCAGGTCAAAGGTTACATCCTATTTGTAGCCAATAATTTTCAAAACTTCACGATGAAAAACTTGAAGATTGTAAGGGGGAACTACCTATTCGAAGGAAAGAGCATTTACATCGAGGGTAACAATAACTTGAATAGGATTATCTTTCCCTCACTTAAAGGCAAGTCTTTTCGTGAACACAGCTGCTTCTGAAGTTAACGTACTTTTATTATATATAAAATCTTTATGACTAAACAACCAATTATTAAATTCATTTGTGATCCTAATAAATCAATTATAATTATCTTAGAATTAAATTCTAAGATTTTAAAGAAAACGTTATTCATAGCATTTCACCAACATAATCTTTTCTGACATTTTGTTTATAATTTTTTTTCTTGATGTTACAAAAATTACAGAAGTTATCAAAGGGAAGGTGTCCATCAAAAGCAATATCAATCTTTGTTTTGTAAACACCATTCAATGGGATGACATTATTTATGGCGGTAAAAGCAATGTTTCCATACTGGAATCTGGGGAATGTGAGTTCTTGATTTTTTTCTTAAATTAAAACTAGATAGAAAGATCACATAATCACGTAAAACTAAAACCTTCCCAACTTGGTGATGATGATGTTGATGATGTTGATGATGATGATGACGACGATGTCGATGACGACAACGATGATGATTCCTCGGGCGGAATATGGAGATTCATACTCTTCCTTGATCGGCATTGGATGTTGCATGTTTTGCACTTCAGAGCTTCCGATGCTCTAATTTTTTTTTGCCAGTCAGATGTTATGTTATGTCAATATGCCGTGAGTGACCGCTCTCCTGGCATCCTTAGCATTTGATTGGAAAACATGGTCTATTTGAATCTCGTTGTGGTTGTCTTTTTTCTCAAATTCGCTTATTCCGTATATGCAGTACTTGAGGTATTGGCTAAAACATTTAGAAATGGCTGACTAATTTTGTAGAATATTTGGAAATCAGATGACCCTCATTATTTGCTATCCTGGTGACTCATAAAAACTAAATATAATTCGCGCAAATTTTAATTACCAAATTTATTGATTGTCTTTCATCACTACTCGCTAGCGTCACAACATTTTTGTTACTGCATTATCATTTTGCCGAATGCTATTAAATTAGTATAATAAATAAATTTCAATAGATTTTGAATTCAATGTCTGGCATATAGCATAAAATTATTATTACCGACGTTTTTGAATATTAGCATATAGTATTATCTGATTATTATGATTAGTAATAGTATTACCTGATTAAAAACAGGTGGAAAATGCAGTGAAGGTTGCAACTCCTGCTGGTCAGAAGATTTTTGTCAGAAATGTGAGTTTTTCTGCATTAGAATCTGTTTTTTAAATCCTGGGCAGTTATAATTTGTGATAAAAATGTTCACGGATGTTATTGTTGCTCAGTCAAAGCATGACATCACACCATATGAAGAAACACAAAACTGTTTGTTTGTACTGTTGCTTTCTTCTGTTTTTTTTTTAGATAGATTGTACTTAGTTTAAGGCTTAAAACTTCTGCCTCTCGTGAAGCCAACACCGATTCCCCATGTGGGAGCTCCGACCTTATGGAAAAGATAATTACAATATATTAATATATACTTCACTCAGCTCAAATTATATAGGAAGTCCCCAATTTTGACGATATCTCAACTAATACGTCATGAAAATTTCTAAACTTTTAGTATGTTATGTAAATAGCGCTTCCAAAGTTATGTTTTAAATTTGGTGCAGTATTATTTTCAAATTTAGTAAAAAAATCCCAAGAATGTGTTTTTGCGATGCCCAAAACTGATAGGAAGTAAACGTTCAAAGTCAATAATAACAATAAAAATTTATTTTTTTTACATAAAAGTTTTTTATTATGAAATTATGTTTTTTTCTTTTTTATTATGTCAAAACATCTTTTGTCCATCGAAAAAAAAATATTTTTTTATAAAGTCTGCTGTTAGCTGATTCCAGGCAGTCCTGATGGCATCTTCCAACTCTGATTTAGAGTTAAATTGTTTTCTATCGTTGTAAACTATAGGCTAAGGTCAAGCAAACAAATCCCTCAAATACCATTATTCTATCTCATTTACAACATTAATTATGGCACATTATGTGTGGCCGATTTTCAAAAAAAAAAAATCAAAATTCGAAAAGTGGGATGACCACGTAAAAACGGCAATATCTTCTAAAATATCGGTCTTTTTTAACACAAATTTTATTTCCCCATTATATATTGACCATTGTTTGTTACGCCAAATTATATTATTTTTTTAAAATACTTTGGTGGGATAATTTTTCAAAATTGATTCAGTTTATTTGATTTGACCCATAGCAATAATAATAATGAAAGCAATAAATAAACATTATCGCATGTCTTGTAAATATTCGCAGAGCAAAAATTGTATGAATGTATGGTGACTCATAAATTCCAAATTAATGACACAGTTGACACAATTAATCAGTTAATGATGACCAATGTGTCCCTAAATTGATTAAAAAATTTGATTCAGTCAGAATAAAGTCCTGCAATCCTCTGTGTCGAACAGGATGTTTGGAGAGTGAACCGGATGCCTGTTGTAGTGCTGAATGTGCCGGGGGATGCACGGAAACAATCACTAATTGCATGGTATTCTTGAAGCTTTTCCTTAATTAATTTTATTTCTATAAATAAATTTGAACACAATCATAAATTTTAAAAAAGTGATGAATATTTTATTATAATGCTTGGTTAATACATATTTACTGAGTTGGCTGTAAGCCTAACAAAAAATACTTATTAGATAACTTTATATTGTTCTTTAACAATAATATTTAGTAGAGAATAATACTTTTTGAAGAGCTGCAGGAATTTTAACGACAGTGGCACATGCGTGAACAGATGTCCTCATGATTTTTATGATTCTACATCAATAGAAATCGTTAAGAATCCAAGAGTTAAATTCCACTACCAAACTGAATGTGTCGACAAGTGTCCGAGTTTGTGCTTCTGAATTTTTTGCATTTTTTAATATTGATCGGTCAATTTGTTGACCCTTTCCGATCATGTTGATGTATTTTTAATAATTAATAATTAATTTAATTTAATAATTAATTAGGTTCAACAGTTCAGTACGGCGATAGCTGCATCACCTACTGTCCAGAAAATTATTATGCTGTCGATAACATTTGCAAGGAAAGTTCAACAAAATATTCTAAGAGTAAATTAATTTTTGTAAATTTGTAAAGGAATCAACAAGTTTATTCAACCATTAATAACAAAAAATAATAATTCATTTTAGTTTGTGAATCAAAGGATCTCTTAAACAAAGATAATATAAAAGACTTTGTCAACTGCACGACATTTGCAGGTCACTTGGAAATTTTATCCTATTGGAATGAAATGGAGTAAGTAGTAATAACAAGAATAATATTCCTATCAATAATAATAATAATTTAATTTATATTCTGACATAAAGTTTTACGAAATATCTGCCTCAATTTTCAACTATAGAGGAGATCACAGGTTTGAAAGTTTTTGAATGTCTGATTTAAGATAGTTGTAAATTAAATGTAATTTTTTACAGGCTTTCTCACAATTCAGGGATTAGGAGAAAGTATTAACGATCTTTCCTTCTTTAAAAATTTGAGAATCATCAAGGGTCAACATCTTGGCACGTAAGTTAAGTGGTATTGTAGATGATGATGTTATGGATAATGTAGATCAATGAATTTGTTTAGTAAATATTTAATTCTTATCGTGAAAGGTGGAAATCTTAGCTACTAGACTATGTGGGATCTATTCACAAAGGGTAGAGATTCGCATCAGCTAAAATAGAGGTTTTCTAAGGGTCTTTGACATTGTTGTTTACATATCAGTCAGTTACATAGTGGTCGGTGCTCTTGCAAATGGATTCGATTCCCTGCTGCCATTATGCGAAGCGGAAGTCATTGTATTGAATAAATAAACAACATATGTATTATAAGCAAAATAACTATCATGTCACATTTCAAAGACATTTTTATTCTCTTTAAGGACTGCCAAGTATGGTGCCTTCACGGTAATGAAAACCAAGTTAAAGAGTCTAAACATACCACACCTTGAAAGAGTGGAAAACGGTCGAATGTTTGTTTATGGAAATGATCTTTTGGAATCACTTGATCTGCCGTCTCTAAAATACATCCACGGATCAGATAAAGGTGTGGCTTTCGTAAAAGAAAACAAAGCGCTGTGCTACGTCACCAACGAAACCTTCAACAAAATTTCCGAGTTAGAAAAATTTAGACTATAAATGTCTCATTTTATGTGGTACTCATCTTAAATTAATGTTTCACGCTTGAAATTGTCAACTCAAGCCTAGAAATATTTAAAAGACAACATATTAAATTAGCTTAGTAATTAATAAGATATAATAAGTATATTGATTAATATTTATATTAAACAAAAAAGCATTCAAAAGAATTCTTAATAGAATCTTTGAGTCGTAAAATCAGTGAATATTCGTTATTTTTAGGCAGGAAAAAATTATCATGGCACTTAACGAAGACGTAAAAAAATGTGGTAAGTATAATAAAAGACATTTTTCGTCATAAATATAAAATAGGTATTTTTATTAATACAAACATTTCATTTAGAGATTGAAAATAAAACATGCCATGAAGAATGCTTCGGAGGATGTTGGGGACCTGGAAACAAACAGTGCAGGTTTTGCAAACATTTCCATTTCCAAGGTGAGGTGACGATATTTAAGATGCATGAATGCATTCATATGACTGTTTCCAGAAAATATAATTTAAAGATGTGTCTTAAATGCTTGCATTGAATTTGAGGGCTCTGTTTATTTATTTATTTATTTATTTGATTATAGTCCGTTGCATAACTGTGAGGGCTCTGTAACCGTCCAGCCATTTATATGCCGTCCCTAGAGGTACAAGCTGGACTGCCAATGAGAAATATCGACTCATGCTCTTTGCCATAGCTTCATTTTATTATATAAAACTTAACCGTAATTTGTTAACAAGTCAATCAATCGAGTGGAAAATACATCAAATCACAATTTTAAAAAGAAAAACGATTTAATTCAGGTGAATGTCTGGCAACCTGTGATAATCTTGGCGCATATGTTAACGGAAACGAATGCAAAAAATGTGACCCCCAATGTGAGAAAGGCTGTCATGGCGAGGTGTATTTAAGATCCACTTCATTAAGTTTATTTGTACGGCCAATAATGGTGAATACTTCATTTTTAAGGGCCCATCAAATTGCACAGTTTGTCTGAATGCTAAAGAAGGTTCTGTATGTGTAGAACGTTGTAATGAATCCAGATATCCTCAAAACAAAACGTGCATGGATTGCCACAGTGATTGCAAAAATGGATGCACAGGACCACTTGATACTTTAGGTTATGGCGGATGTAATAATTGCCATTTAATGCTTTCAAATTCCAACAAATGTCAGAAAAAAGAAACTCTTGATTGTAAAAAGTGGCCTGGCTTTATCACTTATGTAAACAAGTCTTTACATGACTCTTCTGGAAATACCATTTTTGAATTCATGGTGAGAACGAAATTGAATTGATATAATCGTATTTTCTATATCTCACATCTGAAATGGCATTTTTAGCAAATATGTTCTGAATGTCATCCTCAATGTAAGAGTTGCACTGGAGAAGGGGCGAGTTCTGAAATCTGCGCATGTAAATCTGTTAGTTACGAGGGGGTATGCTTGGATGAATGTGCTGATCGATATTACAAGGACTCTATGAATTCCTGCCAACCTTGTCATTCTGAATGTGACAGATGTTCGGGACCTGGAATAAAAGGATGCCAAATGTGCAAGTGAGTAAACCTCGCTGTATATTCTATTATATTCTAGACATGCATCATTTTACAGTAATTAAGAGTTATGTTTCAAACTAATAAATTGTTGTTCATTGTCTTTAAAGAAAATAATATATTTCAAAACATCAAGATCGATGCTGAAAAAATCATCTTCGTATTGTTAAGGATTCGACTAAACTTTGATGTTAAGGCAATATTAGCATCATCATCTTGTGTGTTTTGCAAGTTTGGTTATTTCCAATTCTAAAATGGTTTTATATTTTCAGAAATAAAAGATTGCATCTGAGCGATATGTGGGATGATGTCAACAACGAAACAGGTAGAATCATCGAACAATCCAATGAAACATCAGAGGTATCAAAGCAATTAATCGATAACAAAACGATTTAAAAGTGAAACTATAATTGTTTTGATAGTTTCAGTTTATTTGCACTTCCACCTGCCCGGAACACCTGCCGTTTACCAAAGGCATTGAAATTGATGGTGTCATCCAGAATGTTTGCACCAATGAAAACCATGGAGATGCCCTAGCATCCAAGTAAATTATTAATGTTTTCTTAACGAATTCCAAATATATAAAGTTAGCGATCATATTTTGGGAAAAATAAATGGTTAATAATTTATGATTGAATGTAAATACTTTTCAAATATTGAATTTTGCCATTTGTAAAATTATTATATTTTAACAATAGTCATATCAATTATCAATGTTTTAAATATTTATTAATGGTTCTAGGGCAGGGCTCCCCAACCATATGCCCGCTGAATTGTATTTAAAAAGCACAATTATTTAAATTTAAGCAAACTTTTTTTATTTCTGAATGTTTTCCCAACTTTATGGCGTACCATTGCGTTATCCATCAAAAACTTTTGAGTAGTAAAATACTTTCATTTGACCAAGATGAAGTTATGAGGATAGTTTTTCATGAAAATTGTTAACTCTATTCGAGCAGCGCCTTTGCAGCACCGACCGTTCATCGTCGTAATAGAAGTTACTGAAGATGAACATTCAGATCTTTTCTTGCATGCAAAGGTGCGATGGCTCAGTAAAGTGCTTGCAAGATTTTTAAGCTTGATTGAAGAGATTCAAAATTTCTTCGAATCTAAAAATAAAAAATTTGATCAATAGAGCGATACTTTCTGGTTAATGGATTTGGGGTTTCTCACAGATATCAAACTGAATGCGTTAAATATAGAACTGCAGGGAAAAGAAAAACATATTGCTGCAATGATAGGCTCTGTAAATTTATTTAAATAGAATTTCTTCTCACATTTTTGGATATCTCATTTGAATATTAATTGCCTCGTGCATTTCCCAAATATGAATAAAATGGTAAGTGGTGAAAATCTTGACCGGTCATCATTTATTATGCTATTTTTTGCACTTTGAAACACTCATAGAGCAGTTTGAAAAAAGATTCCAACACTTCGATATTACAGAACCAATGGTTATCGTTTTTGCAAATCCATTTACCAGCCATGAAAATGAGACAGCATTAGCAACATAAATTGGAAAGCTTGTTGAAAAAAGAGCAGAGCAGTGGAACTTGAGATTTTGGATCTTAAAAATGATGTTGCAACTTGCTCCTGACAAATGCTAGATTCTCTCATTGATTGGCTGCAGAAGAAGTTTTATCCCTTGTGAATATTTCATTAATAGCAACAAGCTAACAAGAGTTGACATAGTTCGAGATCTAGGGTGCTCATTGATTCTTCTCTTCACTTTGACAAACACATTGATAACATCATTAAAAAAGCATCAACCATATCCAAAATGATTCTATTGTCTTTGTCTACTAAAGACCTAAACATTCTAATAAAAGCCTTTTACACATATGTTAGGCCTATACTAGAATACTGCTCCACTGTACGGAATCCCCACCTCAAATACATTGTTAAAAGAATTGAGTCTGTTCAAAGGAGATTCACAAAGGCAATTCCCAGCCTTCGTCACCAGCCAGACTTAAGATTCTAGGGCTCAAAACACTTGAACATAGACGTTTAATTACTGATTTATGCTTTTTGTTTAAATTACTGAGTGGTCTCGTGAAAAGTGATCTTTTAAATTTTGTTCTTTTTCGCAGAGTATAATCGAACACTGCTTTAAGTTACGTGCGGGGAAGTGCTCAGCTAATACTGCTAAAAATGTTTTTTTTTAATAGAGTTGTTGCTATCTGGAATTCCCTACCTGCTGGCACTTTCTCTCGTTTTAGAGCATTAATCCTCAAAATTGATTTTTTTTAATTTTTATCAGCTACCGACTAATCTGTAACTTGCTTTTTCCTTGCTCGGACTCGCTTGTTGACTGATATCATTTTTGCTGAGACTGGTCGTATTAGTGGCTATTCAGCCTTTCGACCGGTTAAATAAATAAAAATAAACTAAAATAATTAAAAATCTCGTGCTGAAATCCTGTATAAGTGATGAAAACTTTTCGGAACTTGATTGGCAAAAAAAAGTTTCACTCCTAAAAATTGCATCATACAAGATAAAATCGTTCGTTGGTTCAACATATTCAAGCGAATCATTTATTATGTTCATTTTTGAAAACCAAATTTTAATAAAATCAAAATACGAATTACCGACGAGCATCTTGATGATTGTCTGCGGACATGAATATCAGCCTACAACCCCAATTATGTGGCACTGACCAGTGATACTCAGTGCTAAAGATCACATTGATTTTTAGTAAAATTTGTTTGTTACTATATATAACGAATAAAGATAATATATAATAAATTAAATATGTTGTTTTCTACATTATTTGCATTATTAATTATAAAGCCACTATAAATTTAACTTAAAAATGGTTCCCGTTACATCATAATTTGGAATGCGCTCATCGGTACTAAAAGGATAGGAACCCTCAACGAAGAGTTTATTTGTGAAAGTTATTGAATAATTAAAATAATGAAGTAAATGCATGAAATCATGATATAATTACTAAAATAGTTACGGTCACTTAAATTATCGAATTAATTAATTTGCAGAAAGTCTTCAAAGATAATGGTGGGAACTCTAATATTTGGAGGAATTTGTCTCCTGTTAATATTCTTAATTATTCTTGGAGTTCTGAGAGCTCAAAAAGCTAAATCCGATGAAAACAAAGCGAGGTTACAAGCACAGATCGAAGGGCTTAATGACGAAGAGGTAAACATCAACAAGTTATTTTTAAACAAATAGATCGCTGTTAAAGAACATACTTAACATATAATCGATTAAAACGGAAATTACTTTTCTAGTTAATCATTTATTTATTACTGCAAACCAATACATTTTTTCCGTTCTTTTTTTAATTTAAACCAATTTCCAGTTCAATGTGCGTTAAATGCCAAAAAAATTAAAATAATAAGTTACATGAATTGCCATGTTGAATATAATTTATATTTTATTATAAAATTCACTAATTACTGTTTCTTTTAGGACCGCTGAGCAATTTAATATTCCTTAAAAAGATGAAATA